>CALYLW010000051.1:901024-1083524 GCA_944989445.1 Ampullaceana balthica | reverse complement strand
AGATAGATTATTAATTACAAATTTATGTATTTAAAAAATAACAGTTTCCCCAACTGAAAATTGAACCCAGTACCTCCAGGTCGAAAATCCATTAAGCCAACAATTGGGCCAACTAGGCTACACAAATACCAGTTGTTCCTCTTGTATTATCATGTCAATTTAGATTTAGTTTCGAATTACTGAGCTGTTTAACACCTGGAATGTCGTCATCCATGGCTGGTTGTGAACTCCGGTGACATTCACGTGAAAGTCAAGAATAGCACGGTTACAGATTATATATAAAGATAAACGTAAAAATGCATTTATTTAATTACGGTACATTCGATCGATCTGAAATTTTGATACAATGTATTGTCATCCAAGATCTATATGTGGTAAAATTTTGAGATCTCTAGGACCATCAGAAGTGGTTTAATTTTACGTTACAAGATTTGACGGATACAACATACAAACAGTGTGAGTTAAATAAAAGCTTGTAAAATTAGGGATCTACCGGCCAGCCGGATTTATGAAGTGAAACCTGCCGAAGCCGGAGCCGGATTTTTAAAATAGCCGGATTTTTAAAAATAGCCGGATTCCGGATTTGCCGGAGCTGGAGCCGATATCCCGTACACTTAAAAGAACTATCAGAATATTAAAATTACATTATTAGTAGAATAGCTAATTGTCAACAGTTGTCACAGTTATTCAATGAAACAGTAATTAAATCTAGATCGAATTTGAAAACAAAAATTGCACAAATTAGACTTGACAATTATATAATACACATCATTTATCTGCTACCTTTTCATTTACAATGGGTCAAGTTTTAGATAATCTTCCAGGTGGTCGAGTGGCAGCGCGCTCGACTGACGTACCGATGGTCACGGGTTTGAATCCATGTGAAGCCATGGATTTGTTCCCGGGGCCTAGGGCGTCCCCGAGTCCACCCAGCTTCGAGTGGGTACCTAACACATAGTTAGAGAAAATAAAAGGCGGCTGGGTAATGCTCGGAGCCCTTATAGCCTTGGCATGTGAACGCTGCATCACTTGCCAAAATCAACTGCTGCCTTGCAGATGGTCTTGGCTGACCAAAGGCTATGGAAGCACATCCAGAAAAAACAGCAGGCTGAAGTCGGAGACCACGGGCCAATTGGCGCAAAACTCGTCGGCACGCAATACTCAAATTGAGAACGAAGAAGAAGAAGATAATCTTCCTATTATGCATTCTATTGACACAGGATAAGAAGTAGATGAGCGAAACTTGACCTCAACCAGTGATTAAATAATAAAAAGGAAACAAAACAATTTGACTTTAAAAAAAGCCTAGATAGACAAATTATGTGACAAACTCTTGTGCTATATTGAATCTGTTTATTATGGTCCTATGAATTATGTTTCATTCAAAAAGATTCACTGGACATCATCTTACAACGGTGAAGTGAAGTTTTCATCCATAGTTACGACTGGCATCAATCGTTCACCATCATCGTTTCCTGGAAGGATAATTGCAGACAGATCAACTCGTCCTCATCTAGCCACTCAACAGCCTCTGTATGTGCATTTTATCTTCTAGCAATAATTTCCATAGGTTCCATTGCCTTCTAGAAGCAATTCTTAAAGGACGGATGCGTTTTATCTGAGTTCATTCTTGAACAGTTTGGGTGGGAACATTCTCCTGAGCGCGAGCCTGTGTTGTCCTGTATGTTTCTTCAACATTGTTTGTGAGGCAAAGTAAAAGTGACATACTTTGCAAAGTCGATCAAATAAGCTGGTAATCATAAGGTTGTACTTTGAAAACTCCTGTTGATCTTGGCATAATGGCATCAAATTTGAGATTTTGTGCTACAAACAAGGAAGGAAATGTATGAGAATCTGCATCTGCTCTTTCTGAAGCTTTGAGTCCATCATTTGTTTGGTTGATTGGGATTGGAGGAGGGGAAGAATCTTGAAGGTAAAACGTTGAAATACGAGCTTTGTGCTTTGTCGCAACATTTCATGTCCTGATATTTAACAATTTAGGTGAAATATTGGCTGGTGCGAACATGATTGTCAAACCATTCCTGATCCTTCGATATCAGTCCTGCTGCATCCAACTCAGATTTATGAACAACACATTCAGGAGATACGCATTTCATGCTATTTTGACATAAAACTAATTCTAATGTTTCACAAAATTCTTGAAAATTATTTTTAAAGCTATTTAAATTCTACCAAAAAAAATAATAATAAATTAGAAAAAAAATTAACTAAATGTGTGACATCACACAGGGCCTGACCCCTCCTCCCCCCCCCCTGTCACAAAGTGTCACACTTTCTTACACCCCCACCCCCCTCGGAGCGTGACGTACTTTATGGACGGAAGGCGAATCGTCCAACAAGCCATTCATTTATCCATCCCTAAAATTATCATTAGTTGCTTTTTTAACATCAGACCGCCGCACGCTTTTTATAGATTTTATTATTTTCATTTCCCATGTATGATAACCCCATTTACCCTTTAAAGATTTTTTCCGCTATCCATATTCCATTACCTCCGTCCGCTTCTATCCATAACCCATTGCCCCGTTCGCTTCCACATTTGCTCGCCCGATTGTAAATAGAGAGGACATTATACGCCGTTAAAATGATTTTTGATCTCTTGAAACCTAAACAAACTAGCGCGAGCTGGGCCTATGACGTCATCAAAGTTAATGAAAAGAAGCCTCGGTATGGTTCCAGGGTTGAGCTAAAAATAGTTCCAAAGAATTCTCTTTTTTTTTGTGTAAATATATTATCCTTAACTCCATCTTATATTTATGTTAAAAAGGAAGAGGGAAGGTCGGTTAATTTCACCATGTTATTCAGCTTACAAAACCCGTGCACTTTAGGGGGAAAATATCATTATTATTATTATTTTGGGGGGGAGAGGTGGGAGAGGGGTTGTAGGGGGGATGTCCGGAAGTGAGGATATTTGATAGTGAACTGTATGTTGTTGTTGGATAGCAGGGGGAATTTTCTTGAGCAATATTTTAAAAGACAAAACAATGTTAAATTTCGGCAACGGGGCTGTAAAAAAAATGATTTCAACGTCACTGGAAACAGCAGCACAGCGCTTGCTTCCCTTACACTTACGTGACAAAGTTATGATGACACTTTGTTGACTGCCTTAGGTAGAGATTGAGAGTGTGATGAACTGTGATGTCGTCTTTCTCTCTCCAGTTGTGGCAAATGTTTGTAAAGCGCGATAAACTCAGACGTAGTCTTTGGTACTGCTATATATCAGTTTACAAAATAAAATGTGGAAACCAAAGTCCCCTTCCCCCTCACAAAAGAAAAAACGTTAGAAGCGTATTTTTTAAAATGTGTCTGGCTTTAATGATGTACACATACTATTTTAGGTTCAGAATTTGAACAACACACTGAGCTTCACGGCATGAGTCATGAATGACCCGAGGTCAATTAGAGAATGTTAATATTAATATATGTTATAAAATGGGCCCATTGGGTTAAATTTGTAGCATGTCTGCCTTGTGACTTTCATCTCGTTCTATGTTGTGGCAGATTGAAATCGAGGTAAACAAATTTGTTTACGTTCCAGTAAGCGTTTGCCTCCATTGTAACTCCTACTTTATACTTAATTCTTTTTTTTTAAAAACACAAAAACACTATATTCTGATGTTAGTGAAACCAAACAAAAATAATTTATAACTATGTTCAATGTGCATATGGCTTTTTGGGTTATTTTTAGAAATGTTTTTATTCTCTACATTATAGTCCCGCCCCCTCCTAACCCTTCTGACGTTTACGGACCTTAAATTAAACAAACACGTATTCTCTTTTTAAACGCTTTTAAAAACACATCTTATCTTATATGTTACAGACGCTCCTTCTACACAGACGATTATTGCGTCATATGCTTATCTATGGTTTGTGTTTAGTCCTGGATTCCTTTTAGAGTTTTAAATGTTGATAAAGTGTTTGTTTTCCTGGTTTCTTCAGGCAACCCATCCACGCCTGAATTCCGGACGTGAAAAACGAGAATTTGTATGAGTTTGTTCTTGCATACGGAATAAGAAAGGTGTTTTAATCCTTATGTCTACCTGAGGGTTGTATTAAGTTATCTTTGTGTTGTATTTCTAAACTAGAATTAATTGCTTTATGTATGATTACTACTTTACTCTTTTTTTTACAGTGCTAATCACAACATGATTTTTTAAACTAATTTTAGAAAGCAGCGCAACAAATTACTGCACCAAAAAAGTAACTCTTTGAGTCAGTCAGCACTGTTCACAACACAAATGCTGACGTCAAAGGTTCGTGCGTTGTTTGGTTAATGTTAATCTGAAAACGAAAATGATTATGATTTTTAAGTCTATATTTTCAATTTTTTAAAAAGCAGAGTGATGTCCCTTGGCGTTAGGCCACAGTCATACATAATTGAGGGTAAATATATATATATGATACTTTGTGTACATTTCAGGAATGTTTAGTATTTATCATACAAGGATAAGTTACTTAGGCTTTTGACCAACACACACACACAAAAAAAGTGGGCGCCGTAGGCCCCCTACAACTCCTGTTATAAAATACTTTGTATACATTTAAGGAAGTTTTAATATTAAGTATTTATCATACAAGGACAAGTTATTTGGGCTTTTGAAAAAAGGTGGGCGCCGCAGGCGCCACGGCGCCGCAGCACAACCTAGTAACTTAGAGAAATATTGAAACAACTTCTTCATCACCATCTATTATGTTAATAGCCCACGAACAATTTTCTTGCACACCTCAAAGTTCATTTATTGTAACTTAAACTATCAATATCTTAATGCGCTGTTAATAAAGTTCTTATTAACATGTGGTAAGAATTATGAATTCGCCAAATTCATGGCGCAAAAATACTATTTTTAACAACAAATGAAAGTTATTTACATTTTAAAGATGCCTTGTTCTTCCAACCAAACTGTATTTTATCACACCGAATTAAGTCTACGCATCTTGATTTTTTGTTGTTGTTCTTAGCTGTTCATTTCTTGTAGAATATTTAGCATTTTCTTCACGCCAGCCTCAGCAAGTTGACGGAGCAGCAGCTAACAGAGATAAACTCATTTGAACTTGATCCAATCAGATCTCATGTTTCATGTTGAACACTGTAAACAGGGGCTCTCAAACGAGTCTATTACACTCATCCACAAAGACCCCAACCTTTTATAAGTGGTCACCAGCGATGTCAAATGGACACACACACACAAATCAAGCACGTTCGTTAACGCGCAGCAGTTCTTAATTTTTAAAATTGGTTTTAAACCTTTCAGAGACTTTAACCTTGAGATGACCTATCAGTTGTTCGCTTTGAGTCCGAGGACCATTCCCCTTGTTGTCTGCCAACTGTTGTTACTGTCGACGGTGGAATGTTTACCCGCCTGGTAGTGTCTACCTGTCACACATTTTTTTTGGTCCCCAGAAACACAGAACAAATAATAGTCTAGGGAGATCTAGCTAGGGTAATGAGGTGTGTTTCTAACATAGTCCCCTTCAGATACAGTGACTAACGCAAGGTGATCCAAACACCGGTTCCTCGAACCATGCACTTACCAGAATGAATATTTTAAAAAGTCAAAACCCACAAAATTTCCCTTTTCACAACCTTACAACCTGTTATAGAACCCTGGTCTCCATCATCATCAGTGGCACGACAGCCCATGTAAGGCCCTGGCTTGCTCATCATCATCAGTGGCACTACAGCCCATGTAGGCCCTGCCCAGCTCCACCACATCCTTCCATTGGGAACCTTCCATGGCTTTCTACCTCGTTGCGCAAACCCACAACTGGTGTAAATCATTCTCTAGTCCTGGTCTTCAACGGGCGTAAAGTGATCATTCTATAAAAGAAAACTCAACAATAACCCAATCTTTACAACAAAAGGAAATTTTTAAAAAAGAAAGGGAAAAGAAAAAAAGAGAGAAAGAAATAAACGCTGCATGTCGCTTATCTTACACGTTTTTAAAAAAAATATTGCTCTGTCCATACTTCCATCCGTCCATACTTCCATCCGTCCATACTTCCATCCGTCCATACTTCCATCCGTCCATATTTCCGTACGTCCATATTTCCGTACGTCCATACTTCATTCCGTCCATACTTCCATCCGTCCATACTTCCATCCGTCCATACTTCCATCCGTCCATACTTCCATCCGTCCATACTTCCGTCCGTCCATACTTCCATCCGTCCATACTTCCATCCGTCCATACTTCCATCCGTCCATACTTCATTCCGTCCATACTTCCATCCGTCTATACTTCCGTCCGTCCATACTTCCATCCGTCCATACTTCCATCCGTCCATACTTCATTCCGTCCATACTTCCATCCGTCCATACTTCCATCCGTCCATACTTCCATCCGTCCATACTTCCATCCGTCCATACTTCCATCCGTCCATACTTCCATCCGTCCATATTTTCATCCGTCCATATTTCCGTACGTCCGTTTGGTGATGCCTAAATCTTGTAATGAATATTTCCATTACTCCCTGTGGTTCCATTGAGCTGAAACTGTGAATACTTGAAACAATCAGATTAATTATTTATAAAATGAATAATTCATTTATAAGAGACATTGTATGTTTATAGGTATTGTACCCTCTAATGTACAAAAATGCCCTGACTGACTGGGGGCCTATGAAAACTCTGGTGAATGGTAAGACCTAAAATGAAAGCCTGGGGCGCTCATAACATACTTTCAATCTATTAAAGTACTTTACGCCACCCTGCAGTAAGAGGATTGAATGTCACCCTGCAGTAAGAGGGTTGAATGTCACCCTGCAGTAAGGGGGTTGAATGTCACCCCCAAGTCAGAGGGTTGAATGTCACCCCCAAGTCAGAGGATTGAATGTCACCCCCAAGTCAGAGGTTGAACAATTTACTAATTGTGTTGATCATGATTGTCCCAAGCGTTCATTTGACGTTTTAACTAATCTCAACTTTCCCGGATAGCAGGAAAATATTCATTCTTATAGTATTTTTATTCCACAAACAAAGGGGGATAATTTGAGTAATTAAGATTGACGAGACAACCACTCCAGCGTAACTACAAAAAATATTCTTCATGAGAGTGTTAAGGACTAGCGTCGCCTACCAGGAGTAAAGAACCCCCCCCCCTTATTTTCATGATTCATACATCCTTTCTTCTTAATTCTAGAACATTCCATTTCAATCTGTTCGCTCTGACATTAATTACGAACCCACCGATATTGTAAAAAAAATAATAATTGGCCACCCAACAGAAAAAAATAACTTCTCTTGTTTCTGTCAGACACTCTGGTATTTGCCTCCCTTATCGAATCACATGATCGGGACAGGGGCGTAGCTAAGGGGGGTGGGGACACGTGTCAACGGGCGAGGCGGGGTACTGGGGCGCTAAATGTATTTTGAAAAAAAAGAGCGGCTTTTGGCTTTTAAAGTGCCGCAAAACAAAAAATACCACCACCTCCCCCCCCCCAGGTTTCAAGTCATCCAGCTACGCCTCTGAATCAAAAACACACATACACATAAACACACACGCAAACTCGCGGTGAAAGAAGAGGAAGAGATCGTCATTCCACGATGGTGTTTAACTTGTCTGGTTGGAGCCATTACGAGTAGGAGGGGAGATAGGGGTGTTATACAGAGCTTGGAGACGGGGCCTGGCGGTGGGGGTACTACAAATGTAATCAAAGAGCCATTTCGTGTGGAGGTAGATTGTACTGGGGAAACAGAGCACCGGAGGGCGGGGAGCAGGGGTCCAGCGGCTGGGTTACGCGAAATTCTGAGCCGCAAGCGTTGAGGAAAGAAATTATTTACAGAACTCCAACTTTTGGCTTCAGACTTGTGGGCTGTTTACGTGATCTGACGTAAACCTCACGTGGGAATGACGTCATTTGCGCTGTTCGTGGAATGACGTCATGTGAGCTGTTCGTGGAATGTCGTCATTTGCGCTGTTCGTGGAAATGACGTCATTTTCGCTGCTCATGTGAATGGCGTCATTTGCGCTGTTCGTGGAATGACGTCATTTGCGCTGTTCGTGGAAATGACGTCATTTTCGCTGCTCATGTGAATGGCGTCATTTGCGCTGTTCGTGGATGTGACGCCATCCGCGCTGTTCGTGGCTTTCGGAAATGAAACTAAAAGAAAAAACTCCTTGAAGCATATGTTGTATTTTCCCTATGAAAGAGTCCTAAATATCCCAACATCCTTTAACTAGACTAAAGGTCACCATGTCCAGGGCACGGGACCCACCTGTCACTTGGGCTGAGATCCTTCAAATCGTTGGAGCGCCATTTTGTCCCATTATGAGCACAGTTCGAGCAAATACGGCGATGTCTTTAGATATCAGCAAGCAACCAATTCAAAACAACTAGGGGGGGGGGATTGATTTGATAAATTAGGAGGAAAAAAACACACGCACACATAACAGCGTGCTCAAGCAAACACGGACAGATTAGGAGCATGTGCAGAAAGACAGCCAATCAGATGTCACCATTAAACAACCAATCATTTCCATGTTCGCAGGAGCCTTAATAAAATTAATCAGAAAAGGAAAAAGGGAAGAAAAAACAACAAGAGAGAGTATAGTAAGTTTGCAGAGCTTCTAAGGCCCTTGTATGTTTTCATTTCCTTTAACCTCATCAGAATGTAGACATATTTGAATTTTCGCATGACCGGGTAATAAAGTCATTGGATATGTTCACTACTGCATGAAGAAATGGTGAGTGATTGAACTATACCTATATGTTGATTTGAAAACTTTGTTGCGTTGTCAGTTTGTAGCCCTTAAGTAGGTACAACTGTCAGTTTGTAGTATCGATAAGTTGGTAGCACAGTCAGTAGGTAACACTGTCAGGTACTTGGACATTTTTTAGGTTTATATTTTCTGGATGAAAACAACACTTACAGATATAACCACCAAATGTCAAATACAAATATAACCACAAAATATAGATATAGCCACCAGATACTAGTTAACTACAAGAGTTTAAAATAATTTCACTAGAATTGAAACGCTACAATCACAATCACAGAAACAATCACGTTGATTAGAACTAACCGCCGTGACCGAACGCGAATCAGTGAAGACGAGAAACAATCATGGCCCGCAATCAAGACTTGAAGAGGTCAATCAGTCAACGCTGCAATCAAACTGTCAGCAACCATGTTGTGTGATTTCATTTCGGTTTAGAGAAGTTGAGAGAACGAGCAACAGAGGTTTGCAAAAACACACACAGTAACCCTACCCATCGGCAATTTGTATTTCACTCTGACTTTCTCTGCGGTGTTATTTCATTACGAAGAGGCCTTTAATTTTAGCTTTTTTTCTCCCTTAGGTGTACGCCCCTGCCCGGCCTCTAACTAAATTTGATTTCCCCGGGGAGCGGGTCAAATGCGTCCCATGGACAATAAATAACTCAAGGGAGGTCATCCGAGATAGATGCTGCTCTGTGATGGCGCTGGCCTGAACAGCGGGGTCAGAGGTCAATTTAACCAAAGCTCCTGAATCTGGGAGTTTGTTGTTGAGCGGGGCGAGGAAAGGAGGCAGGGAGGGTAAAAGACTTGTTACAGTACATGTGGTCTAATACCATCGTTAAATCCTGAAAATGGAATCGTAGTTGGTATTGAAGAGGCCAGTAAATCTTCAGACAATAAAATATGCATCGATTTTTTTACCATTAGAAAGGCAAATAAAAAGAAATATGGCACACCAGATCCCCCCCCCCTCCCACATACCCAAGTTTCAATCCAAACAGCACCAAAAAAAAACAAAAACAACATGAACACAAACCAGATAAGACTGCCACTGTGAACACAAAGTTGATTTACAGCTAAGTGGTCCTAATGATAATTTTGCCCCAATGCCCCAGGAGTCTGATAAGGCCAAAAGTCATTAATCATATTCGGACAACTTGTGACGACAACAGGCCTTAACTTTATACCGTGTCTTTTATTTACTTCTACCAGTGGACACACTTTCATCTTCGACCAAGAATTTCGTTCAATTTTCTGGGCTCTATTTTTCCTATCAACATTCAAATGTTACAATTTTTAAAAAAATAAAATAAATAAATTAAAAAATGAGTTGCTGAGCCTTAGGGTATCATGTGAGCGCTCTCGGTGAATTCATTCTGTGTGAACAAACGCGTCTGGTAAAGACAAGTTGTTTTTAATGAAAGAAATAATCGAAAATGTCCAATTGATGCCTTGATTTAAAAGTCAACGAACTTTTATTTGCATTCACAGTCAGTGAGAATTTTGATTGGAAATTGGAACATTTGATTCCAGTTACTACTTGACAGGATCGGCCTTTAGCATGTGGCTCATTGGGGAGCATAGGGTCTCTGTCAAAGTACGTCATGTGACAGGGCATCTGTCAAAGTACGTCATGTGACAGGGCATGTGACACAGCATCTGTCAAAGTGTGCCATGTGACAGGGCATCTGTCAAAGTACGTCATGTGACAGGGCATGTGCCACAGCCTCTGTCAAAGTATACGTCATGTGACAGGGCATGTGACACGGCCTCTGTCAAAGTACGCCATGTGACAGGGCCTCAAAGTACGCCACGTGACAGGGCATCTGACAAAGTACACCATGTGACAGGGCTTCAAAGTACGCCATGTGACAGGGCCTCTGACAAAGTACGTCATATGACAGGGCCTCTGAGAAAGTACGTCATAGGACACGGCCTCTTTCAAAGTACGTCATGTGACAGGTCGCTTGCCTTGTTTGTTTCACCCTAAGCACTTACTGACTGGCTTCCATTTTTGTGTCTTTAATGTCACCTCCATCTTGTTATTGTCACCTCCATCTTCTTATTGTCACCTCCATCTTCTTATTGTCACCTCCATCTTCTTATTGTCACCTCCATCTTCTTATTGTCACCTCCATCTTCTTATTGTCACCTCCATCTTCTTATTGTCACCTCCATCTTCTTATTGTCACCTCCATCTTGTTATGTTCACCTCCATCTTCTTATTGTCACCTTCATCTTCTTATTGTCACCTCCATCTTCTTATTGTCACCTCCATCTTCTTATTGTCACCTCCATCTTCTTATTGTCACCTCCATCTTCTTATTGTCACCTCCATCTTCTTATTGTCACCTCCATCTTCTTATTGTCACCTCCATCTTCTTATTGTCACCTCCACCTTCTTATTGTCACCTCCATCTTGTTATGTTCACCTCCATCTTCTTATTGTCACCTCCATCTTCTTATTGTCACCTCCATCTTGTTATGTTCACCTCCATCTTCTTATTGTCACCTCCATCTTCTTATTGTCACCTCCATCTTCTTATTGTCACCTCCATCTTGTTATTCTCTCGAGCGTTGTTCAAGAGGGCCAAGACATAATACAGGGACCGAGTCAGCTTGAACGCTTTTGTTTTTGGTATGCACCACTTTACATAATTCATAATTTTTTTGGTAGGCACTTCTTTACATAAATTCGTGTTAATTTTTGCTACCATAGGGTTTAAAATATTTATAATAAAATACTTTTCTTTGAGAATTTGCTTTCTATCATTTACTAGTAGCACGATGTGAGGTGGATATTTCGTTCAAAACCTTTCATCGTTTGGTTCCACTGTAGGATAAAAAGTTGTCTCAAAGATAATCTTACGAAATAAAAGTTTAACAAAAACTTTTGTCTCCAAGTGACTCAAATTTGTATAATGTTTGATAACGTTGAATAATCAAAGATAATGTTGACATGTTTTCTCGGAGAGTAATATTGAAATGAATTTTTGGGCGTTTTTTTGTCTGTTTGCTTTCTATAAATAGAGTAGGGAGGAAAAAAATTTAAAAAAATAAAATAAGAAAATAAACCGAAACTTGGTGTTGCGCTGCCATCTTGATTAAGCCTGAAACACGCTTCTATCCTCTGCTCCAATAATCTAAGATGATTATAAGCGATGATTATCAAGACTGGCAGCAGGCCTGCGCGGATGATTAAGTCTGATGGTCCATTTCCTCGCCACAGATTTCTCTATTAGGGGCAAGTGCTCTTTCAGGATGCATTAAAATTGCATCATTTCAAAGCTGTCATGTGAGGACCACGATGGGTGGGGTAGGGGAAAGTCCTTGCTAGGACCAGGGACGTGGTTGGGTGGTGTGCCATCCTTACTAGGACCAAGGTTGGTGGAGGTGGTGGAAGTCCTTGCTAGGACCAGGGCCCGTGGTTGGGTGGTGTGCCCTCCTTACTAGGACCAGGGTTGGTGGAGGTGGTGGAAGTCCTTGCTAGGACCAGGGACGTGGTTGGGTGGTGTGCCATCCTTACTAGGACCAGGGTTGGTGGAGGTGGTGGAAGTCCTTGCTAGGACCAGGGACGTGGTTGGGTGGTGTGCCATCCTTACTAGGACCAGGGTTGGTGGAGGTGGTGGAAGTCCTTGCTAGGACCAGGGCCCGTGGTTGGGTGGTGTGCCATCCTTACTAGGACCCGTTTGGCTGGTAGGATGTGGAAATTTAAAAGGTCTGGAGCAATTATTGTTAATGACATTTTTAATTCTAATTCCGCTTGGCCACACGAAAAAAATACAAACAATCGATATATAACAGGAAAAGATAATCGAATCTCACCAATTAAGTTGTTTTTTGGGTTTGTTTCCCTTAATTGAGGGGCACCCAGAATGCACCGCACTTTCATTTTGTAACCATCACAATGCTTACACTCATGAATCTAACTACTGACGTCACCAGTTTATCAGCGCTGATAAAGTGGGTGAAAACGGTATCATTGTTTGGGGTGTCCTACGTTTAATTCAATCACGTTAAATGATTGTTGGTGCGTTGGTGGGAAATCATTCATATGAGCTGGGAATGAGCTTGACAGAAGTATTGGGAATTTATTAATCGTGGGAAATGATTAATTTAGATTTAAATTTAACACCCGAAAATGTAATGCATGAAATTTATGTTTTAATTAAACGCCTTCATTAGCTGACAATACAACAACAAAAAAATCCTTCTAAATGGAACAAACTTAAAAACTAATGTCTTACCCCATCAGAGCTACCAATTGAAGTAAAGCTGTTCAAAACCATAACGGGAAGTAAAATTGTTTTAAAAACATACAAAGGGAAGTAAATCTGTTCAAAACTATACCATGGGAAGTAAATCTGTTTAAAACATCCTAAATGAAGTAAAGCTGTTAAACCCATACAAAGGGAAGTAAAGCTGTTTAAAACATCCAAAGGGAAGTTAAGGTGTTCAAAAACACACAAAGGGACGTAAAGCTTATCACAACCACACAAAGGGAAGTAAAGCTGTTATAAACCATATTAAGGGAAGTAAATCTGGCCGATACCATACAATGGAATGATTGTAAAATTGTCTGCATGACAACCTCCAGCTTCGAAAATATACTACGCGCTTCGGCTTAACTAGACTAGTGGGACAGAATGTAGTATCCTAATGTTTGGCGGAGCATAATTTAGTATAACGTATCTGGTGGGACAGAACATATTATAATTAGTCTAGTGGGACAGTGCAACATAGCTATTGGGAAAGAATGCAGTACAACAAATCTATTGGTGCATAGTGCATTATAACAATTCATCTATTTGGACAGAATGTATAGTAACAAATAATAATAATAATCATATATATATTTACGCTCAATTATCGCTGACTGTGGCCTAACGCAAAATCATAATCCTTTTGGTTTCCAGCTTAACATTAACCCAACAACGCACGAACCTATGACGTCAGCATTTGTGTTGTAAACAGTGCTGACTGACTCAAAGAGTTATTTTTTTTGTGTGTGCAGTAATTTGGTGCGCTGCATTCTAAAATTACTTTAAAAATCGTGTGGTGATAAGCACTGTAAAAAATAGTAATATACATACATTGTGTACATTTCAGGAATATTTCGTATTTATCATACAAGGATAAGTTACTTGGGCCTTTGCACACAAAAAACACCCTATTATAAAATACTTTGTGTACATTTAAGAAAGTTTAATATTACGTATGTATCATGCAAGGACAAGTTAGTTGGGCTTTTGAAAAAGGGGGCGCCGCAGGCGCCACGGCGCCGCAGCACAAACTAGTAAATAGATAATTCTTATAGCGCTGTATCCCAGTAAGGAGCCAGGCTCTATGCTCTTTACATGGAGATAATAACATACATATAACAATTAAATAAACATCAACATACATAATTCCCGTAATGGATGTAATGCTTCTTGGATGTAATGCTGATTTGTTCAATAGTGCGCATCAAAAATTACTGCACCAAAAATTGTTCCATATGATAATAAATGAATCAAATAATAATAAACAAAATAAATGAAAGTTCCGTATTACGTTATTTTTTAATCTGATGCGTATTTATTTTGTAAACTTCCGTCATTTTTGACGGGTGATACGCTAGTTCATATCATAATAACCACATAAATGACAGTACATTACACATGAGCTACGTTAATCATTAAAAGAAATGTTGTTTCTTTAATTTTGAAAATAAATTTTGAAAAGATGCGTCTTAAGTGCAGTCTTGAAGGACTTTGTAGATGAAATACTACGGATGAGTAATGGTAGAAAATTCCATTGTTTGGCTGCACAAAAAGAGAATGACCTTTCGCCAACTGCTTTAGTTTGTGTCTTAGGAATACAGAGAATGCGCGTGTCTGCAGAAGAGGGTAGCTGACGACTTGGTGAGTAGACCGACAGAAGCTCGGTAAGATAGGAAGGGCATGAGTCAGAAAAGAAGTTGTGACAGAGAACGGCCAGTTTGTAATCAATTCGGGCTTGTATAGGTAGCCGATGAAGTGAGTAAAGTAGCGGAGTAACATGGTCATGTTTTTTTGCCTTTAGAACTAATCTGGCAGCTGAATTTTGAACTTTCTGTAGTTTCTAGTGGGACACAATGCAACACAACAAATATATTGGGACACAATGCAACACAACAAATCTAGTGGGACACAATGCAACACAACAAATCTAGTGGGACACAATGCAACACAACAAATCTAGTGGGACACAATGCAACACAACAAATCTAGTGGGACACAATGCAACACAACAAATCCAGTGGGACACAATGCAAAACTACAAATCTGTGTGTGACGTAATCCCGTGAAACAAACAAAAAAAGGCAACGAAGAATGTGAACACAAACACAAACATCTACGCACGCGAACTTGTTACAAACCCACGTTAATAAACCCCGAAGTCCAACTGATGAATACGTCATGTTTATAAATAACATTACCGAATAAAACAACACGTTTCAGCCTATTCACCATTAATCAAACGCCGTTAAATCATCGGTTCAGCACAGCCCCCACCCCCATAGCCCCGCCCCTTCCTATGACGACGTATGTGTGCAAGGTTACCCAACCAAGCGCCAACCAAATAATAGATGTTGTCCAGTAATGGGGCCACGGATGCATGAATACCGCGCTGCATGCATGAATACCGCGCAGCATCCATGAATACCGCGCTGCATGCATGAATACCGCGCAGCATCCATGAATACCGCGCTGCATGCATGAATACCGCGCTGCATGCATCGGTTTGAATGAAAGCGAGCCCAAATAGAAAAGAACAACGTCATGGTCATCGTTTGAGGTGAGGGAAGAGTCTCTCGGTTTTGTTACACCATAACCAGGCGTGGGTTCCAGGTGCTGTGTGTTGTTACAGTTTTGTTACACCTTAACCAGGCGTGGGTTCCAGGTGCTGTGTGTTGTTACAGTTTTGTTACACCATAACCAGGCGTGGGTTCCAGGTGCTGTGTGTTGTTACAGTTTTGTTACACCTTAACCAGGCGTGGGTTCCAGGTGCTGTGTGTTGTTACCGTTTTGTTGCACCTTCACCAGGCGTGGGTTCCAGGGACTGTGTGCTGTTACAGTTTTGTTACACCTTAACCAGGCGTGGGTTCCAGGGACTGTGTGTTGTTACAGTTTTGTTACACCTTAACCAGGCCTGGGTTCCAGGGACTTTGTGCTATTACAGTTGTGTTACATGTTGTTACACAACTTGGGTAGGTAGAGGTTTGCTGTCGCAGTTTATAGGAGTTGGCGCAGAACCGGTGCTACTGCTTACAAGATAAAGTTTCAATGTTTTGTTTTTCTTATATCTTGTCTTGTTTTATCTAAGTTACATAATTTATTCACCGCGGCTGAATGACGCGTTCACATTCCATTTTTCGATTCCTAAACGACGCGGGATAGACATACCCTAGTCTACATGTATAACAGGTTGGGATAGACATACCCTAGTCTACATGTATAACAGGGTGGGATAGACATACCCTAGTCTACATGTATAACAGGTTGGGATAGACATACCCTAGTCTACATGTATAACAGGGACTGTGCTTTGTCATGGACGGTACAGATACCTATGGTGGATTAAGTTTGGTCTGAACGGGCTAAAGCCAAGAGCCACCAATGATTTAAGGGCCCTCAAACTTAGTATATTTTATAATAAAGGTGGGCAAATATTTGCACCAATCCCTGAAAATATCATAAAGTAAATACATTAATAAAATAATATATATTAATCTGATCGCTAATCGGACCCGATAATCTTAGTAATCGAAAAGTTTGATTTGATAGTTTTAATAAGGGATAATCATATATATATTTACGCTCAATTATGTATGATGCCTAACGTTAAGGGACATCACTCTGCTTTTTTAAAATTTTGTGTTGTAAGCAGTGCTGATTGACTCAAATAGTTATTTTTTGGTGCAGTGATTTGGTGCGTTGCTTTCTAAAATTAGTTAAAAAATCGTGTGGTGATTAGCACTGTTAAAATTATTATATAAATACTTTGTTTAATTTTCAGGAATATTTCGTATTTATCATACAAGGATAAGTTACTTGGGATTTTAACCAAATAAAAAAAGTGGGCACCCTAGCCGCCCTACAACCTCTCTTTTAAATTACTTTGTGTACATTTAAGGTAGTTTAATATTACGTATCTATCATACAAGGACAAGTTTGTTGGGCCTTTGAAAAAATTGGGCGCCGTAGGCCCCTAAAATAAAAGAGGGCGCCACAGCACAACCTATATTATATACATACTTTGTGTACATTTCAGGAATATTTAGTATTTATCATACAAGGATAAGTTACTTGGGCTTTTGACATACAAAATTTATAAAATTTGTGAACATTTAAAAAAATTTAATATTACGTATTTATCATACAAGGACAAGTTAGTTGGCATTTGAAAAAGGTGCCGTAGGCGCCCTTAAAAAAGAGGGGGGCGCCGCAGCACAAACTAGTATCATATATATATTTACGCTCACTTATCGCTGACTGCCTCACACCTAACGCTAATTGAAAATATACACTTGAGAATCATTATCCTTTTGGTTTCCAGATTAACATTAACCAAACAACGCACGAACCTATGACGTCAGCATTTGTGTTGTAAACAGTGCTGACTGACTCAAAGAGTTATTTTTTTGGTGCAGTAATTTGGTGCGCTTTCTAAAATTACTTTAAAAATCGTGTGGTGATTAGGACTGCAAAAAAAAATTATATACATACTTTGTGTACATTTCAGGAATATTTTGTATTTATCATTCAAGGATAAGTTACTTAGGCTTTTGACCAAAAAAAACAAACCCCTATTATAAAATACTTTGTGTACATTTAGGAAAGTTTAATATTACGTATTTATCATACAAGGACAAGTTAGTTGGGCTTTTGAAAAAGGTGGGCGCCATGGGCGCCCTTAAAAATGGGAACGCCGCAGGCGCCATGGCGCTGCAGCACAAACTAGTTAAAGAATATTGTTTATATTTTAACAATATTATTAAATACATAGGAAATCTATTCCCATTGGTGGAATTTTTTTTTCATTTGTCTTTTTTTTTCGTGTTCAGTATTTTCGGGAATAATTTTTTTGGCTGTCAAAATTTTCAAATCAATCATTCTCCAGAAACTTTTTTTCTGGTCCACCATGATGCAGGGGGTGTCAGATAAGGGTAGAGCTTTTGTCACTTTTGTGGGTTACATAAAAAAAAGAATAGATTCTATATGAAATAATAATTTTTAAAAAAAACCAATAAATTTTAAAGAAAGAAAATCTAAGCCAAATTATGTTTGATTGTGTGCTAGTAGGAGGTTTTTATAAGTTTTGTGACCAAATTTTATTCTCGCTGTCATAAATTTTAACTAAATTCCATGAATAAAATTAATTTTGTGTGCATGCTTAAAGGGAGTTTGAAATCTAATCTTTATTCTTCGCTTACACCGTCCGAGATTTCACAAGATGGAGTCATTCATCTCGTACAATCTCGTAATGCGAGAGCTGTCTATCACGTGATGCATTTGTTGCTTTTATATATATGTCAGTTTGTGTGTGTGTGTGTGTGTATATGTGTGTGTGTTTGGGGGGGGTATGCTGCAATTAGCATTGATTTTGTTTATTTAAATTTGCTTTTAATTTTTTTTTGCATTTAATGGGGATGGCAAAAACTGTCTCGGGGCTTGGAATGAATTATTCTTAGCGAGACAGCAGGCATCAATCAATAAACAGCCAATTGATCCATCATTGCACTTTCTCTTTTAAAATATGCTTCACTTGCGTGTAAAGAAATAAATAAAACTAATTGTAAAGTAAAAAAAAAGAAAAGACACCAAATAAACTAATAAATAAGACAGTGTATCTAAATGCGGCTGCACGTGGACATCTTTTTTTAAAAAATTGTTTTTTAATGTAAAAATCTCCTAAAGAAAATGTTCACATTTTTTAAAATTAAAAAATCTTGCGTGTTTTGTTTGTTGATTTAAAATAAAATGAAATAAAAGACATTTATTTGCGTTGATTTTAATTGCTATACATAAAAAAAAACAATGGCATCATTAGCGGAATTTTATTCTCTGCGTAAAATCAACACAAATAATCTGAAAGCTTTTCAATGAGCCCCATTTCTGCAGCAGTAAACTGATTGTGCTAATCTCTGGCCGCAATGGATGACCGTTAGATAATGCGTCTTTTAATTCCGTGTCGTCCATCATTGATTCGTTAACCTCCCATTCTGTCCTCGCAGAGGTATGCGCCCCTCTCCTTCCGTCCACCACAACGGAGAGTATTAGAGGTGCTCAAATCAAAAGTATTGTCATTTTTAGAGGTGTCAGATTTGTACAATACTGGGCCGTGACTCATACGTAAAAATGAACTTACTTGTACAATACTGGGCCGTGACTCATACGTCAAATGAACTTACGTGTACAATACTGGGACGTTACTCATACGTCAAATGAACTTACGTGTACAATACTGGGCCGTGACTCATACGTCAAATGAACTTACTTGTACAATACTGGGCCGTGACTCATACGTCAAATGAACTTACTTGTACAATACTGGGCCGTGACTCATACGTCAAATGAACTTACTTGTACAATACTGGGCCGTGACTCATACGTCAAATGAACTTACTTGTACAATACTGGGCCGTGACTCATACGTCAAATGAACTTACTTGTACAATACTGGACCGGGACTCATACGTCAAATCAACCTAGCACCTCACAACAGAAAATCTTTGAGATCGATGAGAAGTATGTATCTATATTTGTTGTGCTCAACCGATTCCAGCATATGACCAATAGTTTTTATAGACACATCCTATATAATAAAAGGCAAGTTTCTGTCCTTTCTGTCCGTTCTGTCCGGTCATCTATAGCGATTGGTCCCTCAAACACATATGACTCCCACAGCCAATCATATTGAACACGTTTACGCCATTTACGCGGACGTTCAAAACGAGTTATTTTTGGTTCAGTATTTCTTCCAAGACTTTCTTTTGAGCTTTGCGCGTTGGGATTTATAGTAAAAAGCTCTGTTTTTACGATTTATTTATTTTAACTATAATGAATAGTATTTTTGACGCGATGCACATGTATGCCGGTCGAAACGGCTGTTGGAGAGGAGTTATAACATGCCACCGAACGATAGCGGAACGTCCTTGGACGGGCTTTGTTGCACATTGCAGCATATTACCCATGGTTTTATAGACACATTCCAGCATATTACCCATGGTTTTAAAGGCATATTTCAGGATATGAGCCATCGTTTTATAGACATATTCCAGCAAATGAGCCATCATTTTATAGACATTTAAATGAAATCCAAAATAACCTCCACTAACAAAAAAAGATATTTAATGCCGAGAGAAGCCCCTAGCTGGAGTCCGGGGCCCCCTTGGGCCCTGGGAGCACGTGATACATCTTATCCTAATGGATTGATTATCCGAGTTTAATTTTGTTTTAGCTTTACAAAATCTCTAATGTTTTTAAATAATGAATTCGCCTTTACGATGTCACAGCGATGTTGTTTTTGAAGTCATGGATTGTCTTCCCTGGCAGACATTAGTGAATTGACTCTTGGCGCTATTCAATTTTTTTCAAAGTTCCAGCTCTCGGACATCTGGAAGTCAGACACGCGAAACAACGGCCCTGACCTTGATGTTGATGTTGACGTTTTTTGTTTTAGTAATCGAATGTCCCTTACGTTTTAACCGGATATCTTTGTTTTTCTCCTTCGTATGAGAATTTAAAAAAAATAATTCAATGAATAGAAGTTCTCAACAAATTCAATTGTAAGACCCCTTTAACCTTTCAAAAACTGAAACTCTTGAAGTAAACCCTTTCGGATTAAAATTTTCATTCACAAAATATTTTTTAAAAAAAGAAATGTGTTGTACACCAAATGTTGTGGCGATGGGCCAGGGGTGGGGGGGCTGAACATGAAAGGAAAAACATTACGTCACATAAGTCAAAAAGTTTTTCAATACAATAAAATACACGATTGATCTTGTGGCACTATCGTAATCCCGTGACTCTGTATCGTAATCATGTGACTCTGTATCGTAATCATGTGACTCTGTAGCGTAATCCCATGACTCTGTAGCGTAATCACCTGACTCTATATGGTAATCACGCTACTATATCGTAATTCTGTGATATTCAGGTTATAATACGCCATATTTTGTTTTCTTATTGTATTTAAATTCTAAAATGTATGGTTATTATCAACACACACGTAGTTTCTTTCTAAACGTATTCTGTGCGAGATCTACTGAAAAGTTCCCCATAGCCGTGGGGTAAAGTCTCGACACTGAAACAACAGCAACAAAATTCTCACGAGACTCGAACGAGACCGAAAAATCCCTTTCAAACCAAAATGTAAAATTTGATTACAGAATCCTGGCCTTAAAAATATCTGGCTTGGGTTTGGGGTGGAAAAGGGGGGGAGGAGGGGGCAGAAATGGTGTTAGATCTTGACTTTGTCCGAGTGGAAAGTTGTTTCCTGCTGAAGATCTTGCACGCCCCGGGCGCCTGGTTTACTTTTTTTTTAATGGTGTCCTCTTTGCCCGCCCCCTACAGTCTGCGCCTGTCCTCGTCTTTTTTTAGGACAACCTGGGTTTGTTCGCACACGACTGCCATCTTCAGACGACTTGAAAAGACTCGATGCCTTGAATTTAAAATGATTTTCCCCTCCACACTTACCCCCAACCCCCCTCCCCACCCCTCATCTCTGTCTCTCTACTCCCAATAACAGACTTTGATGATGAGTTTAATAAAGACCAAGGACCAGGAATGTTTTCAGTCATGAACTTCAGGTCAAATACCAATGATGGATGACCTTATTTTCATGTTAATAGTTACGGGGAATTACCCTCCCCTTCTCCTCCCCCACCCCCGTTTGTCTTTTACGTGTTTTCAGGCGTCAAAGTAAATGTGACGTCATCGGTGTTGTTTCCCGGTATAGCGAACGTAAACATTTGAAAGGAAGTTGTCAAATTGAGCATTGAGTTATATCCCGTGTGGCCCTAACCACAGAAAGTATCTAGTTATATCCAGTATGGCCCCTAACCACAGAAAGTATCAAGTTATATCCCGTGTGGCCCCTAACCACAGAAAGTATCAAGTTATATCCCGTGTGGCCCCTAACCACAGAAAGTATCAAGTTATATCCATTATGGCCCCTAACCACATAAAGTATTAAGAATAGCCTTTAAACTGCTGCTCATACACTTCCTTCACGACAAAACAAATCTCTCACGCCCGTCGTACGTTTCCAAGCGACTGATCTTTCCCCAATTTCTTCAACATGACGAAGGTCTACTTCCGGGCACCGCCCTCATCGTCACGCCAATCACAAACCATTGAAATGAAGTCAACAACTTGAATCTCTCGACAAAGAAGAGTTGAGACGTGGGACAGAGCCACGTAGATGTGGCCCGAATGGCGCGCGACTTAAGTGTGCAAATAGGGGGTGGGAGGGGGGGTGAAGTCTGAGTGTTCTGAGAATGGCATATCGGGGATTTTTGTAAACACAGACGGGCGAGGGGGGGGGTAAAATACGGAGTAAAATGCTGGGTAGAAAATGGATACTATTCTGATTAAAATATTGATTATTCTAAATGCTAAAAGATGTGGTAATTCGTAATATAATTGGTAAAATACAAGAATATACTTGGTAAATAAAAACAACCCGTAAAAAACCAAGTTTTTGACTATAAATCCTTTACGTATGAGACGTAACTAAAAGAATGTTCATTATAACACGCAGCGCAAGACCATCCAAAAATACAAAATTGCAGTTGTGTCGTAAAACGTGTTTAATATAATGCGCACCGATCAGGAATAGGTTTATAAAAAGTGTTGTCAGTAAAATACGCACCTTATTGCGCGACAGAAAGGTTGTTCAATATAATACGCACCGCGACGCTCTATCTCAAAAAATACCATGATACATAGGAATAAATAAAATAATCTAAAAAATCAATAATTTAATTACGGTACATGCGATCGATCTGAAATTTTGATACATTGTTTTTATCATCGGTACGAAACTGCCTGCAAAATTTCAGCTCGCTATCTTGCGAGCAAGTGGGTTAAAAATCGATCAAAAGTTTTGGCGACAAGCAAGCAAGGTCGGTCGGTCGGTCGGCCGCAGACACCACGAGTTAATATAAAGGATTTAAATTAAAAAAACCGTAAAAACCAAGTTTTTGACTATAAATCCTTTATGTACGAGGAGTAACTAAAAGAATGTTCATTATAATACGCAGCGCAATACCATCCAACAATACAAAATTGCAGTTGTGTCGTAAAACATATTTAATATAATGCGCACCGATCAGGAATATGTTTATAAAAAGAGATGTCAATAAAATACGCACCTTATTGAGCGACAGAAAGGTTGTTCAATATAATACGCACCGCGACGCTCTATCTCAAAAAATAGCATGATACATAGGAATAAATAAAATAATCTAAAAAATCAATAATTTAATTACGGTACATGCGATCGATCTGAAATTTTGATACGTTGTTTTTATCATCGGTACAAAACTGCCTGCAAAATTTCAGCTCGCTATCTTGCGAGCAAGTGGGTTAAAAATCGATCAAAAGTTTTGGCGACAAGCAAGCAAGCAAGGTCCGCCGCAGACACCACGAGTTAATATAAAGGATTTAATAAGAAAAACCCGTAAAAAACCAAGTTTTTGACTATAAATCCTTTATGTACGAGAAGTAATTAAAAGAATGTTCATTATAATACGCAGCGCCAGACCATCCAGAAATACAAAATTGTAGTTGTGTCGTAAAACGTGTTTAATATAATGCGCACCGATCAGGAATATGTTTATAAAAAGAGCTGTCAATAAAATACGCACCTTATTGCGCGACAGAAAGGTTGTTCAATATAATACGCACCGCGACGCTCTATCTCAAAAAATAGCATGATACATAGGAATAAATAAAATAATCTAAAAAATCAATAATTTAATTACGGTACATGCGATCGATCTGAAATTTTGATACATTGTTTTTATCATCGGTACGAAACTGCCTGCAAAATTTCAGCTCGCTATCTTGCGAGCAAGTGGGTTAAAAATCGATCAAAAGTTTTGGCGACAAGCAAGCAAGCAAGCAAGCAAGCAAGGTCGGTCGGTCGGCCGCAGACACCACGAGTTAATATAAAGGATTTAAAAAGGAAACTATTGGAGAAATTCTATGTATAAAAATGGTAAAATATATTTTTTTGAAACTGGGTATAAAATGGGTAAAATATTAAATTTAATAATGGTTATAAAATGGGTAAAAAAATTAATTAATATGTTGGTTATAAATTGGGTAAACTATTGGTTAAAACATTGGATATAAAATGGGTAAATAATTATTGGTTAAAATAGTGGACACAACTGGGTAAACGAAGAGTAAAGTGTATAATATTACTCGTGATGGTACTAGTTAAAATACTGGAAACTTTACTGGCTAGTATATTAATGATAGGTTAAATACAGGTATGGTATCGGGTTCGAGAAATATATTACTGGGTAAACAGTCGTTCGAAGTTTGAGTAACTTACTTGGCAAACATTAAAATATATTACTGGGTAAACATTTGTTCGAAGTTTGAGTAAATTACTTGGTAAACATTAAAATATATTACTGGGTAAACAGTTGTTCGAAGTTTGATTAATTTACTTGGTAAAAATTAAAATATATTACTGGGTAAACAGTTGTTGGAAGTTAGAGTAACTTACTTGGTAAACATGTAAAACATATAAATATTTACCCTCAATTATCCTGCCGTAACGCTGAGGGACATCACTCTGCTTTTTTAAAAAAAAATATAGGCTTAAAAATCATAATCATTTTGGTTTCCAGATCAAAATTACACATCCTCCACACTATTATTAATTGAACAATTTCATGCGGACGTTCGAAAAGAATTATATTTTGGTGCATTAATTTGGTGCGCTGCTTTCTAAAATTTCTCGCCGTAAAAAGATATTATATGACGTCATTGTTTTAGCTCATATTTTAATTTTGGAAAAGGGAACGACGTAAAAAGAGTAAGGCTGCGGAAATTAACGATTAATTTCTCGATTAATCGTAAAAATTTTTTTATCGATTAAAATTATTTTAATCGATAAAAATTCGATTAAAATTAAAGAAAATATTTATAATATTTTAAACAATTTTTATTAATAAATAATTAATTATTAATAATCCTATATAATAAAAGGCAAGTTTCTGTCCTTTCTGTCCGTTCTGTCTGGTCATCTATAGCGATTGGTCCCTCAAACACATATGACTCCTACAGCCAATCATATTGAACACGTTTACGCCATTTACGCGGACGTTTAAAACGAGTTATTTTTGGTGCAGTATTTCTTCCAAGACTTTATTTTGAGTTATGCGCGTTCGGATTTATTGCAAAAAGCTCTGTTTTTACGAGTAATTTATTTTAAATATAATGAATAGTATTTTTGACGCGATGCACATGTAATGCCGGTCGAGACAGCTGTTGGAGGGGAGTTACAACATGCCACCGAACGGTGGCGGAACGTCATTGGACGGGCTTTGTTGCTCGTTAATAATAATTTATATATATTTTTTACGTACAAACTTCTCCCGGGTAATATTATAATTTATTTTATTACTTGATGTGGACCGACAGACGTCAACTAAAAAATGGCTGACAGCATCAGCGCAGTTAAATTTAAACATATAACTAGAAAGTTGAGCAAAATTTTTGTTTTTAAGCTAACTGCGGATGGCAAAGTCGAAGATGGTAAAAAAGTTTACTGTGTTCACTGCCATAAACAATTCTCCTTTAAAGAATCAAATACATCGCTGACGTACCCCCTTCAGCACAAACATCCGCTCAAGTATCAACACATTGTCATAAAATTTAGTTCAAAATATTCTTAATTTTCAATGTCCGTGAGAAATGTTCAGTTTAATGACGTCATAAATTTCTATTTTTGGCTTTAATCGAAATTATCGATTAATTAATCTATAATTTTTCAAATGTTAACGATTAAATTTAAATTAATCGATAACAGCCCTAAAAAAGAGGCATTATTTCTTTGCTGTGCATTGTTTTCCGTGGTGTGCATTGTTTCTTTGCTGTGCATTGTTTCCTGTGGCGTGCATTGTTTCTTTGCTGTGCATTGTTTCCTGTGGTGTGCATTGTTTCTTTGCTGTGCATTGTTTCCTGTGGTGTGCATTGTTTCTTTGCTGTGCATTGTTTTCCGTGGTGTGCATTGTTTCTTTGCTGTGCATTGTTTCCTGTGGTGTGCATTGTTTCTTTGCTGTGCATTGTTTCCTTTGTTGTACACCGTTGAACACGGGGCACACACATGAATAAACAAGGATGCAACTCCTTAGCAAGGGCTTGTCATTTCAAAGACCGGAAAACGTCATAACTCATTGTGTAATGTCCTATTTTTAGATTTCATTTTAGCGGAACAATGTTTTTAAGCATAAATACAGAAGAATCAGTAAGTTCTCCAAATCGTTAGCAAAGTAAAATTACGAAACTGTTTGTTTCTTGTTCAAGTCCAATAAGATATCTCAAATAGCAGATAAGATACTTCCTTCTTAATATACCAACATTTACACATTGACTCGTATCTTTTATTAAATTTTATTAAATGTGTCAACCTAAAAACTTATTTCTATTATTAGATTTCCTTTTATAAATGGCAAGCCTTCGTTCATTTTACCTTGCCTGGCAATTGGAACCGTACGCTTATCAAGCATAACTCATGTATTTATAAACCAAAACATGTGAACTCCGGACACATGGCCCTCTCTGTTGGGTTTTGGTTGGATGATCAACTTTAACCCCACCGGAAACTTAACTAATCATTTGTTCAGATTTATCAAGTAAAGGACGGCATCTAAAGAACATATTTTTTCAATTATTCAATTAATGTTTCGTAAACGGCATATTTTAATATCTTATCTCAATTATTACGAATAAAAATTTTTCCCGCAATAACTCTTTGTTTTATTGAATCGTTAAAAAATACCTGTTGTTTTTTTAATTTTATTTTGTGCGTCACCGTGTGTATTAACTCTACTTGGTTTCAATGTTTGTTTTTTTAAAAACCGAAATCGTCTTCGAATGTTCTAAAATTATTATTTCTATATCAACTCTATATTGTATTCAAAACATGATAAACTTCGGATGACATTGATTTTGTTTTCAACTCCAATTTTCATGACCTCATCGATCTCATACAATGATTCAGGAACAACGGATCCACACATAAGGACCAGCATACATAATTTTTTTTAAAAAAGAACAATATTTTGAACGTTAAGTTTTATTTGTTAATCTTTGTTTGCCCTTTGATTGATGCGGGGGGTGGGAGGGGGGGCTAGGAGGATAGAGCGCTGAGTGTGTGTGGGGGGGAGGGGGTAGCGGTTGGCCGGGGCGCTTAGAAAGTTCACCGATCGATACCTCGTAAATCAAAGGGTCCACCCCAGGCTCGGACATCTTGGCACCCCGTGGGGCGGCTCACATCTTTTTGAATCAGGTTCGGTCGACACCCCGAGGGGATGAAACATTAATAAACCGAGCGTGTGGAGGGGGGAGGGCAAGGCCGAGAGATGTAATGACCTTGACCGTGTCATGTGGGGGTCGTATCAAAGATTAAACTCCTGTCTTAAGATTGCATTAGTGACGTCACGCCTGTAAGTGTCAACGCAATTACTCACGATAAACAAGAGATCCCAGGGCCTAGAAAATTGGAGTCATCGAATTGGAATCATCTAATCGGAGTCATCGAGTAGGAGTCATCAAATCGGAGTTGTAGAATTGAAGGCGTCTTGACATAAGTAACATGGAAATGGAGGAGTGGAAATAGAGTCATGGCACTGTGGACTTGAAATGAAAATCAGAGTCCTAGATTTGGAGCCATGAAGTTCATGATCTTTGTGTGACTTGAAATGATGGAACATACGATACGTGTGAAGACGATGAAACAAATTATCTAATATTTTTTGAAATCCATATTTGGTTACTGTATTCAGCAGTGTAATGTTCGATATACCTGTATAAAAAAGGATCACCATTGCACTCAAGATTCGCCAGTACGTCATTTGTGACCAAAAATTTTAGGGTTTCAAGAGAAATAAATTCAAAATGACTTTGAAGATTCTCATTTAAGATGAATTCGTCTGTACCGCCTCGTGTGACGTGAAACACTCAAACAGTCTCGGGAAAAGCAATGAATCTTTCACGGGGAGTTAAAAATCTGGATGTTACCGAGTTGAAATATCGTCGCCACTGTCACATGACCGGGCTCGTGAGAGATGAGGCAGGTAATTCACTGACAGGTCCACGTAAACAGCAGACAAACTGGCACGAGAAGTTGTGGCCCTCGCAGAAGTCATGTTCCGGGGATAACTGGAGAAACTGGTGTGCAGGAAATTATAGGAGAATGTGATGTGTGTGAGATAGCTGGAGAGGAAGAATAGAGAAAAAAAAGTGTAGAAAAAGTGAGATTCAGAAAGAGATAAAAGGAGAAAGAGTGAGAAAGAAAGAGAGAGAGAGGGAGAGAGAGATTTTCGAGGGGGGGGGGTGATCCAACAAACTTTCTGTTATATTTTGTCGTGTGTGGGGGTAATAACCACTTTTTAAAATGCATTTTAAGAAGTCAGATTAATTTTACTGCACACGACCCGCTCATACATGCCTCAGCTTGTTCATAGATAGTGCTAATCAAGGAAGGAAAGAACGGACAGAAACTACAGCACGGAGAAATCAGATCAACACCAGTGTACTTCGGGGAGGGACCACCGACGCATTATTGGTCTCGGGACATACGCACTGTGGTTAGCTACCTGCCCTACCCCCCCCCCACGTTGCACCACTCTAGCTTGCAAACAATAAACTGTGATTGGGCGCAGTGGCGTCACTAGGGGGGGCGCGGGCCGCCCCGGGTGACACCCATCAGGGGGTGACACCCGAGCCTAAAATTTTACTGGGTACGATTTTATGTCAGAAAACAAAAGATGACAAATTTTTTAATCTAGAAAGAAATTAAGAAATACAATGAAATACGTTAAACGCGAAAATTCTTATTAAAAAAAATATCAGTTAACTTGCAATAATAAAACAGTCCC
This sequence comes from Ampullaceana balthica, assembly GCA_944989445.1. Classification (NCBI taxonomy): domain Eukaryota; kingdom Metazoa; phylum Mollusca; class Gastropoda; family Lymnaeidae; genus Ampullaceana; species Ampullaceana balthica. Next base: position 1,054,635 of record CALYLW010000051.1, on the reverse strand, counting down.
AACACACGAACAACATTAAAACAAATTAGGAAAAAAATAAAAGAAATAGTCGCAGCAGAGAGATCTTTAAAAAAGGCTGGAATGAAAGAGGCAGTGTCTTCTGTTTTAAAAGATATAAAGCCATTTGGGCTTGGACTTGGACACACCGACAGCATGAACGAATCCCACCTCACGACTCCCTCCACCATAGTGGGGTTGGGGGAATACGATTTTTATCAAAGAAAAAAAATCAAAAGATGGGTTTTCTTTGTTGATTTTTTTCTTGAGGAAAATTATGATTTCAATGTCTTTGAGTTAATATTTTATATATATATATATATTTATTAAAGGCGTGAAAGCATAGATATGCATGTTTATATACAGGTAGTCCTCCGGTTACGACGGTCCCATCCCGACTTACGCTGTTTAGTGCTTACGAACGCGCCCCCGTAAAGAATAGTATTACGCGTTATTCAGTATTTAAAAAAAAAGTTCATGAGGTAACGAATTCTTTTCTCTATTTGAAATAACAAAAATTATTGAAAAATATGTATGATTATTATTTCAGCCTACAACTTTCGTTTGCGAATTTTTCAAATGGCGAAGTTTTCAATCAAGTCAATAAAGCTGAGTAAGCTTACAAGTTCCTTTTCAATGCTCATTAGAGAGAGCATATTCAGTCTTTTTCGTCCCATGCAAATTCTAACTCATTATATATTCTTTTCAACTTTGAAAAGGATCGCTCTCAGCTGCAGTTTGATGTCATCATTAAAAGATAGATGCGAAGTGCGATGTGTACATTTGTAAAGGACTTTCTGAAATATAGCTCATTCAAAAGCAGCAACGTTTTTAGCTCTGTGCAAGTTTTTTTAGTTTCGCTTTGTGCTAATTCCTTTTCCTTAAATTAACCTGAGCCTGGGGCTGGACAATAACTTTTTTAAGAGTTCTGAAAATTGGACTAATTCTGAAGGTAAGCAGTCTTCGAAATCACTCATGAACCTACATGTGGAAGAAAATCAGAAGCCCCGAGCCTAGTGCTCTTTATGGGTCTTCCCGGAAGACCCCCTTAGCCATCTGGCCACCAAAGGGACGTAACAGCGTAGGACCCCCCGCCCCCCCCCCAAAAAAGTGGTCGCTTCTGAAGTGGCCACCTGGGCATCCAGGACATACAGTCGAAGATGCCTCACACTAAGTTGCCCTCACAAGGAGGTGGTGGAATTTCCTACTACAACCCGCTACCACTTTGGAGCCATCCCGGCAAAGCAAAGGGGTCTCCATGGTTAGGACCCCCGCAGACCGGGGGTATCATCAAAGACCTACCTAGGGTGCAACCCCCACTGGAAGGTTTCCTCAGAGCTGGCGTCCAATGCGTTCTTCGGGGCACTTTTTGCTAATCCGTACTGGCGCTCCTGGCCCTAAACCGGCACCGCTCGATGGCGTTGCTAGTAAATTGAGGGGGACGAAACGGTTGCTTCGGATTTACCCGACCCCTTCTTCGAAATCACTTGAATTAACTTGGCTGCTGCCCATCGGGTGGCGAAAGTGCTGAGCTTTGTAAGAAAGCCAAATTTCTCATGGATGTATTTATATGCACCTAACCAATGTTTTAGGGCTTAAGAAAGTTTGTCAATGATTACCAGAAATACATCAATCTTGAATTTTTTGCTCCAGGAGAATACTGTTTTGTTGATGTCCCTTTATCAAACTGACGCTTTCTTTTTTGTTTGATAGTATTGAAGATTGTTTACACTGTTTTTACCACGAACTTGTCCTTTCCTTTGTCTTCACAGGAATACAATTAAGAATGCTATTTTTTTAACAAAATCAATGAGAGACTTCCTTTCTAAAATTGTTTCCCAAATTTCAAGTAAAATAGCGACTTCCAGTTGTTCAATTTCCTTTAGAAATCCTTCTTCTTCAAGTCGGCAGTCACGTGGCTGATTTTCATTCGTAGCTAATTCTTCCGGTGCTGTGATATTCTCATGGTCTGAGCTATTAACAGACCTTACAGCATAATGTCAGGCTGACCATCTTGTGTCAGACAAGGCTTTGTTAGCATGTATCAATTGCATATGTTTTTGAAGTACCTGTCAACGAAGATTAGATACAACAAGTCGGGTATAAAGATTTTGCAGAAGACAAAAAAATCTGACCGCAGTAGGACAACCTTCTGCTGCTCTTTTCCCAACCAATTTAAAGGAATGAGCTGTGCACGGCACATAATTAACCCCCCACATGCGTGGACAGCCCCCCTTTTTAATCCGCCATGGGGGGGTCCACGCATCTTTGACGATGTGGTACGAGGAGGGGGGTGTTTAAGAAATGTGACGTCACATCAAAAACACGAAACTTTAAATAAAAGTTCCACTTAAATATTTGATTGTTTACTATTTATTTAATTACGTTTTCAATGACTTCACGCGTGTTACGATATTACAGTGCAGACTTACCCTAAATACATATTTAAATGACAAAAAATAATTTGCAACATGCTAATTTGTATTGAGAAAATACGGCTTGGGGGAGGGGTGTCAAAGCTTTGTGACGTCATATCGTAAAAAAGGGGTGGGGTCTAAGTTTGTGTGACAAAGTATGACGCTGGGGAGGGTGGGGTAAAAATCGGCAACCTCGCGTGACGTCATTTATGGACGGCCCCTTCAGTCGTGAAGGGGTGACACCATGTGCTACCGCCCCGGGTGACACCAACCCTAGTGACGCCTCTGATTGGGCGACCTTAGCGAGGGTCATTCGTCATGCTTATTTGCACTCGTGTTGTGCTTGTTCTGATGAATTATATAATTATATATATATATATATATATAAACTTCTCCTCTTACTTTTTAAACTGTGTAATTATTTCTATTTTTAAATATATGTACGAAACAAAATTAATTTTAATTTTTTTTTATCTAAGAATTCTTTTATGGTTCCGGTTAAATAAAAAAAATAGTTCTATCGGTGAATGTGTTGTTGTTTTTTTTTAATTTTTATTTATTATTTTACAAAAAATTTAATTAGACATCAAAGCTCTTGTGTCCTAGCTTTTTTGGCGAAGCATGTGGGAAAACCAAAATACAAATGGACAGTTGAACTGTGCCAATAAAACAAGTCACTAGCGGCTCATTAGACAGAACATTTTTAGGATTTAAAAAAATATATAGTAAAAAGAAAATTCAAATTGTTCTACCGATGAATTGGGCAAAAGAAATTATGTTTCTTTACTGTCCGCCACTTTACTCTCTGCCTATTTACCGTCTGCCTATTTACCGCCTGCCTATTTACCGCCTGCCTATTTACCATCTGCCTATTTACCGCCTGCCTCTTTACCGCCTGCCTGTTTACCGTCTGCCTCTTTACCATCTGCCTCTTTACCGCCTGCCTCTTTACCACCTGCCTCTTTACCGCCTGCCTATTTACGCCTGCCTCTTTACCGCCTGCCTCTTTACTGTCTGCCTCTTTACCGCCTGCCTCTTTACCGCCTGCCTATTTACGCCTGCCTCTTTACCGCCTGCCTCTTTACTGTCTGCCTCTTTACCGCCTGCCTCTTTACCGCCTGCCTCTTTACCGCCTGCCTCTTTACCGCCTGCCTCTTTACCGTCTCCCTCTGTACTGATTATTTCTATACTGTTCAAGTAATCTGTCACCTAGGCAATAAACGTTTTTTTCTCTCCAGATACTGTTCTTAATTTAGTCTACGTTATCCCCCCACGCCCCACCTCCCTAACGGCTAACTCCATATACTCGTTCTAATTATTTTATCCTCCTATCTTTTTGGGACATCTAGTTATTTCACCCTCGCCCAACCGGCGTCCACAAAGCGGTCAGTTCCTCCTCCCCCCCTGCCCCGCCGCCACAGTTTCCAGTCCTTTCCTCTGTAGTTCAACAGTTGTCCAGAGTGGCAGAGTCTGGAGATGACGTACCAGGTTCAAAGGTGAACTTGGAAGCGGCTGGAATTTTCCCATACAGTTTGATTTCCACAGTATCAGAGGTGGAATCGTGGGCAACAGAATATCTCTGCAATCTTTCCCTTGCTGTATTTTCCAACCCCACCCCCCTCCCCCCGAGGCATCTTTTGGAAAACTTGTCAAAAACTTTCGAATTTCTTTTTCGCATCGCCCCACCCATAGGATGTTGTCACCTCACTGCCAGGCCCCTATTCCCATCTACGGTCAGAACACTAACATTGAAAGGAAAAAAATATTTTGCTCATTTCGTTAAAAGGACCAAACTTTCTCAGAATTTATCACGAGGTGTTTATCAAATCGTCTTCAGCATAAGAAAGGGGGCCTTTCACACAAAAATCATATTTGCAAAGAACTCTTTTTTTCTTAATAGGTCCTAATTAGATGCTATTTTACTCAAATAAAACATAAATACGAAATTTCAATTGGATCTTTTTTTTTAAAAATCAGGATGTTATGAAAGTATGCGTTTCAGTGTTTGTTTTACTGTTGTGTCCTGAAAGCAATTTTTAAATATTATTTTAAGTGTAATTAAATGTTAAAAACTATATAATTTTTGAGAATTCTTCCTTGTAATTGAGACGTAACCCAGAACTAAACAAACATAATGTGGGTATGAAGTAACGAAATGTAATTGGGTTGAAGTAATCAAGCGTAATTGGGGTATGAAGTAAACAGATATAATTTTAGTCCGGCCAAGCAAAGATAATTTTGAAAGGAATTAAGCACATGTAATTTGGTTGTGATTCATAATACAGTCGGACCTCGCTAATTCGAACCTCGCTAAGTCGAACCTCGCTAAGTCGAACTTCCCTAAGTCGAAAACCTCCCTATATCGAATTAATTGTTAGGCCCCGACCAAATTCCATAAGATCAATGTATTTTAGATCCCCATAACTCGAAGATTTTAGGCTTCCAACCTCCCTTAGTCAAATTTTCCAAGGCGTTTGGGTATAAGGAAAAAATCTTACTCCCCCCATCCCACTGAGGAGAGAGTAAATGGTGGGGGAGAGGGGCTTTCTCAGTGGTGTCGGTATTTCAAAGCTAAGTCGTCTTCTTTTCATATGAAACATCAGACACCGCCTCTCCTTCCTCTCAAGCCTTCCCGCTGGTATGGCTGTTCCCCCACCCCCTCTCAATATCAACATTCTCCTTGATTAATCTTCGCGAATTTCGCCATTTTCCCTAACTCGAAAACTCCATAAGTCGATTTTTTTTCGGGTACCTTTACCTTTGAGTTCGACTTAGAGAGGTCCGAATGTATGTAATAACCAATGGTAATTACACAACCCGTAAAAACAACGATTTTTTTGTTGTTTACTATAAATCCTTTATATATGACTAGCAAAATACCCGCGCTTTGCAGCGGAAATTTAGGATTTCAGTTAGCGTTGAGAACCGCGTAACACCAATTCAAAACACCAATGGATTTCAATCCGGTTCATGATGGATATACTTTTTGTCAATATTTGTCTATAGCGTGTAAAATCAAATGGGGAATAAAAATATATTTAGGGCCCCTGTGGAAAATGGGTGCAGGATTGGCATATCTCATAAGACCTGAATATTTCAATCTAGCTCATTATGGAGATTCATTTAAATTGTTTAAATATAATGGGGAAGAAAGCTTTAAAAGTTTACGAAAAATTATTTTCGGCCCCGGCCCGAACGGAACAGAAGTTAGCAGTTCATTGTCCGATAGAATTATAATTTTTTTATATATCAAATTTGATCAATAATTCATCCATATACGCAGTAGCCACTGTTTAAAATACCTTTTAAATAACTGATGTTTAAAACTTGCATTCCGGGCCCCCAGCCCCTAATAAGTGGTATTTTCAAAATCTTTAATGCCAGAAACCTGCGCTACTTAAAAACTTCACAAAGTGTAATGGCCGTGGGATTAATAAAATGCTATTTACACGGCTTTTTAAAAAAAAAGTAAAGTAAGAGCCCTATGGCCCTATCGGTGTAAGATGTAAAGTTCAAAACAACAGTTTATTTTAATCTGGATCATGGTATATATAAATATGTTTGTCAATATTTGTGTAAAAATCGTGTGAAATCGAATGGTTTAAATTTCCAAAACGATTACGAAAATAGATTTGGGGCCCTCAGCCTCGGCTCCAAAAGAATGAAAAATATAATTTTAATGCCCCTATAGTATTTTTATATAGGCCATCAAGTTTATATATTCCAAGTTTTGTCAAGAACCATTTACACAGTATCCAAAGTTTAAACAAATTTTATTTAGCTCATATAAGGTGATAAACTATACATGGGCCCCCGGCCCCCAGTGAGTGATAATTTAAATATTCTTTCGCCTGTTAGGCTACCATCGCGGAGTGTACTCAACAACTGCCCAAAGTTTCATGCTTCTAACTACACGGGAATTTGGAGATTTTATGATGAGTCTGTTTTATATAGCTCATATAAGGAAAATACTACATTTTGGCCCCCGACCCCCCAGTGAGTTATAATTTTTTTAATTTTTTCACCTGTTACCATTGCGGGAGGGTACTCAAGAACTTTCCAAAATTTAATGCTTCTACCTACACGGGAAGTTGGAGAATTAGTGATGAGTCAGTTGTTTTTTTTTAAATAGCTCATATATGGAGAAAAAATAAACCTACATTTTCGCCCCCGGCCCCCCATGAGTGGGAATTTTAAAATTCATTTTCGCCTATTTTCGTTGTGAGAGTGTACTCAAATACTTCCCAAAGTTTCATGCTTCTACCTACACGGGAAATGGAGAATTAGTGATGAGTCAGTGAGTGAGTCAGGGCTTTGCCTTTTATTAGTATAGATAAAATACGCACCGTGCGACAGACTAGCATAATCATTTATTCACAGATCGGGAAAATATTATAAAATTGTGTTCAATATAATACACACCGCACCGCGCGACAGACAAGCATACTCATTAACATGCTATATATAAATACATAGAGATAATCTAAAAATTAGGGCTGTTAACGATTAATTTAAATTTAATCGCTAACTACTTTTGAAAAATTAACGATTAATTTATCGTTAATTTGGATTAAAGCCAAAAAATTTAATTTATGATGGCATAAGTAACACTTATTAAACTTTCTTGTTGAATAACACTGGAATGTCTCCTTTATATGTCAGTTTAATACGCTTTTCATTTAGTTTGATAAGTAGGCGAAGTGTTAGAACTTAGAACCATGGTAGGCAAACTTAATCAACATTTTGAGCATTCCCTTCAGTCAATATTTTAAAACCAAAATGTTCATGTAATCGTCAGGAAATTTATTATTTATCGGCCACTATTTATTATTATTATTTTTTTACTTTTTGAATTATAATAATTTGTAAGTGATGGGTCGATTAATCGTTAAAAAATAATTTAATCGTTAACATTTTTAAACGATTAATCGAGAAATTAATCGTTAATTTCCACAGTCCTAAAAATTAATTAATTTAATTACAGTACTTTTGATCAATTTGAAAATTTGACAGAGTGCATTGTTAGATGACAAAAGTCTATGTGCAAAATTTCCGCTCGATAGGATCCCGGGAAGTGGGTCATTTTAGACTTTAGTTTTTCCGCGGGCGAGACCACGACAGACATACAAGACGGTGAAGTTAATATAAGAGGGATTTTTTTAAATACTTTTTTTTCTTCCGCTCTCTACCTCTCTCTTTTAATCCCTTCCCCCTCTCTCTCTCCTTTCTCTCTCTCTCTCTCTCTCTCTCTCTCTCTCTCTCTCTCTCTCTCTCTCTCTCTCTCTCTCTCTCTCTCTCTATCTCTCTCCTTGTCGAAAACGCCTCCTCTGTTTTCTCTATACCCCAAATTATCCAATTATTTTGTGTGTCAGTTCCGGTTTCGATATCACCTCTTTTTGTTGCCTTCACAATAGATTCCCGTGCTGATTGTCTACGTCACGGAGACTAGGTCCAATCGCGTGACTTGAGAAAATTGAATGGCGCCGAGAAAGACAAGCACTGCATCTTTTTTGCCATCTCAAATATTTGCAACACTTGAAGGAGGGGGTGGGGGGAAGAAACTGAAGAAGTAGGGGGGAGGGGTGATTCAGTTGGTTATAGGAGTCACGGTCAAAGATTTGGGTAAAGTCAATGACTCTCGCATTAAGTCATCACAGGGACAAAAGCAAGAAAGTGACATAATCATAATAATCTCAACCCCGAAAAATATATAAATAAAATTTAAAAAATTGTTAACCAATACTCTCCACCCCACCCCAACTTTTTTTTTAACAAAAAGAAAATAGTACAAAAGAAACAATACTCTCAAAACTCCAAAGTAATACGAAATACAGAATACAGATTTACCATTGTGCTTTGATGAAATAGCAATGCTCTAAAAGCATTTAATTTTTTCTAAAGATTTATTGTATAATTCTTTTTAATTATTCATTTGTTTCTTTACTTTTGTTGAGCTAATTTCCTTCAATGCCTACTGGTAATACATTTAGATGCCATTTGGAGCAAAATAATAACATAAATTGGAGAGATCTGATATGATTGAAAAAAAGCTATGACGCACTATCATAAATGTGAAGGCAAAGAGATTTTTTACCTTGGAAAAACTGCGTTTATAGATTCGAAATGTCTGTCAAGCTTGACAATGCAACTCCTCCTGAACCATACCAGATAGGGGGTTCGGGTCTTTTGCAAATATGCTAAGGAGGTCCCAAGGATGTGCAACGGCCAAAAAAAAATACCGAAAATGTTTACTAGATTTCCTGGAAAATAAATAAAAAAAACGAAAAATATCAGTATTTTGTCAATTTCTCGCCGACCACAGCATCTATCGGGTTGAAACAAATGTCAAACAATTGCTAATAAAATTTAGAAAAATGATGGAGAAGTAATTCTGAAAGTACGGCCGTTCGTTCGACTCCCGTAATTTTAGCAGCAATTTGTAGATATCAATTGTTTTGTTTAGTTTCAAAATTATTGATTTCAAATGACTTTTAATGCAATCTAGAATGATAGTTAATGGGGTTTCCCCGCTTTCTGAATGCTTATGTTATATTGTTGCGTGGTGTGATGTAGTGTGAGGGGATATGACGTCATATTGCGTTTAGTTTCAGAGTTACTTATTTTAATGGACTTTAAATGTAATCTAGGATTATTTCCCTTGATAAAAATCGGAAGTTACTTGTTAGAAATTGCGTTTAAATACTCATTCGAGTTTTTATTTCTTGTTTTTAAATCCCTTATATTAACTTGCTTTGTAAGTTTAATCGGACATCCGAACCGACTATTTGTTTATAATTCTTTCACGTACAAGTTCAGTTCGCGCGTTGACGCCGACCGTCGATGTTCACACCCCTTACCGTCCCTGCGCCCGGTTTTAAAACCAGGGAAGATCATTCGGTTTCAGTCTGTAAATGTCGCGTTTAAACATAATCACTACTTTTAGATATGTCTCATATATAAGGGATTTATAGTCAGAAACTTTGTTTTTACATCTATTAATTAAATAAAAGAAAAATTTGCGTCTGATGAAGGATAAGAAATCAAGTCGAAACTTAAGTTTAAGTAGGCCAAAGCCTTTTATGGTCGAAAACATCTAGTTTTGCTATGTCTACTTCACTGTATTGGAACTATCTCCAAGTAAATTTTGCTGTTGCATAACAGCAAAAAAGAACAATTTACAAAGACGGCATACCACTTGCTGTCTCATCCAACGGCAACTCTTCAAAGTTCAGTCCCCTAGTTGGAAGGCTCGTGCAGCCTCGTTTTGGTCTATTAGTGACGGAGACGAGCGTAATCCAGATCAGGGATTCTCGTGCTTTTTATTATAACTCTTTGGCGTTTTTAAAGGCTTTCAAGGATCCTGAATATGAAAGAAACATCTCATCTTTGTATAATGGAACACAATTGTTTTACTAGACGTGTTATAGCTATTAAATAAAGCAGAGAGCTTAACATAACGAATTTTAGTCCAAACAACTTATTAGAACCTTTAATTTCTTATAAAAATGTTGAACATCTGAGTGATTGCCATTGGAGTATTGCTCATGGCTTGTCTGAGGTATCGCGCTACTGGTCACACGTTAAGGAAAAAAACTTCTTCTTTTCCTGGTTGTAAAGAATGCCTGTAGTCTTTAATAGGACACGAAAGTTAAAGATCGGCTTCTGGCTACTGTCAATGTGATAGCAGTATGACCTTCATAAGACCCAATCACTAGGCCTGATTGTTTTATTAGTTTTAGAAGCCAATCAGCTCACTCCATTAACTTGATACGCCAATCAGCTCACGCCAGTTGTTTGATAATCCAATCAGCTCACTCCATTAGTTTGATAATCCAATCAGCTCACTCCATTAGTTTGATAAACCAATCAGCTCACTCCATTAGTTTTATAATCCAATCAGCTCACTCCATTAGTTTTATAATCCAATCAGCTCACTCCATTAGTTTTATAATCCAATCAGCTCAATCAATTATTTTTATAATCCAATCAGCTCACTCCATTAGTTTGATAATCCGATCAGCTCACTCCATTAGTTTGATAAACCAATCAGCTCGCTCCATTAGTTTGATTATCCAATCAGATCACTCCATACATTTGGATAAATCAAGAGTGCATCATAGGAAGATAATAAAGCTTTTCACCAGTTGCCGAAATTTCTGTGTCAATGTCCTACCACCTACGGGACGTGATGTCAATGTTTTAGAGTTTGAGACCCATTGTGTGGTAGGCCAGCTCGCCAAAAAATAAAGAGCTTTGAGAAAAAAAGTGAACGGTTTCTTGAAAAATTTGAAAGTAAATAGCTGCAGTAATTCAATGAGGTTCTTGCGTTTCGTTGGTCTGATTGCTCGGTTCCTACCCAGCTCACAGGAAGGACACAAGAATTTTAAGACTTTAATGAAGACCTAAATCGTGCAAATTGTTTCCTTCTCAGAGGAGAGTCGTGTTCGATTTTTATAACGGAAGAGAGCTGCAGTTCAGGAATTAGTGGATGCCACATTAACTGACCCTCCGTGTCACGTTAGGCGTGTCAGGGTAAACTTACCGCACGTGTCCTGTTAGGCGTGTCAGGGTAAACTGACCACGTGTGTTCTGTTAGGCATGTCAGGGTAAACTGACCACGCGTGTTCTGTTAGGCATGTCAGGGTAAACTGACCACGCGTGTTATGTTAGGCGTGTCAGGGTAAACTTATCTCATATTGGCCTGACTTTATCTATCTGTTACAGACGCTTCTTCTATACAGAAGATTATTGCGCTGCTAAATTTTTATAACCTACACTCCCTCATACAAAACACTGCTGAATATAAATGTATCCCCATACACACACACCCACCCACACACACACACACACAAACATACAAAAAACTAAAATGTGTGCAAATTGATTAACGAAGAGCCCATGTTTTGATATTCTGCCTCTCTCATGTCCCTCTCTTTTGCCCATATTTCGATAAAAGTGCGTTAAATTTATTTAAGTACCCATGTTCAATATTGATCTCAATTTATTGACTAAGCGAGACTGGAAATTATGGGTAAGCTGTCCGATGGTCAATGACTCTTTATGTTGCTGCACTGAACGGCCGTTAGGTAGGGGTCATTCGAATATGTTGACAATAACAAACCCTTTGACCCCCCCCCCACCATCCACCCTATACATAAATGTGGTGACAAAGTGTTCGCTATGTGGGACGTACCAGCCGGTTGCACATTTTATAGAGCTACAACAAATAAATTCATCAACATTTTTTAAAGACCAGTCGACATTTTTCAAAGCTATTTTTAACTTAAATGTGATACGTGAAGTTGATCGATGTCATTTACAACAGTGAAGTATTTTACTTAAGATTAACTATAACTCACCCCTACCAATATATACCCCCCTTTTCTTCCGCATAGTCTGTCCATTCAATGATCCCTCTTTATTATTAACCACGTTTTATTTTAACTCGCTTTCGTTCCTCTGGATTTGTTTGTCTGTCCACAATTTTTCAAATCTGCCAACGTAAAATTAAACCACTTCTGATGGTCCTAAAGATCTCAAAATTTTACCACAGTTAGATCTTGGATGACAATGCATTGTATCACAATTTCAGATCGATCGAATGTACCGTTATTAAATTATTGAACTTTTTAGTTTATCTGTATATAAGCATCGTCTGCTTTTGTTAACATCCATGAGTTCACCCCATGACCACATCACCGTGTTTTAAAACGTTGGGCGGGCGCTTATGAGGTGTTTGGTATTTTTTTAAAAATAGAGGTAAAAAAATATTTTTAATGACCACGTTTTTGTAAGTGGAGTAAGTGGACTAAAAAGAATAAAATAAATAGAGGTAAAAAACAAGATTTTTTAAAACCACGTTTTTATAAGTGGACTAAAAAGAAGAAAATAATTTAAAACTAATAAGTTCAAAAACGTTGGGCGGGCGCTTATGAGGTTTTACATATCATATATGCAGTTCACTCATTCTCTCACTTATAGATATCTTTTTTGCCTTCTTAATTATAAATCTTTAATTTTTATACCAAACACCCGCCCCACGTTTTTAGTCATATTATATGAAAGTAATTGAACTTATTAGTTTTAAATTATTTTCTTCTTTTTAGTACACTTATAAAAACGTGGTTTTTAAAAATCTTGTTTTTTACCTCTATTTATTTTCCCTCTCAACCAGTAATAATAATAATTTGATAATTTATATAGCGCAGTGCCCCAGTCAGCAGGTGTGCTCACGGCGCTTCACGTACAAATGGATTATAATAAATCCATTCAATGTAAAACATTCATATCTTAACTGCAACATGTAATGACAACATGGGGCACATACGCTACAACATGTAATGACAACATGGGGCACATACGCTACAACATGTAATGACAACATGGGGCACATACGCTACAACATGTAATGACAACATGGGGCACATACGCTACAACATGTAATGACAACATGGGGCACATACGCTACAACATGTAATGACAACATGGGGCACATACGCTACAACATGTAATGACAACATGGGGCACATACGCTACAACATGTAATGACAACATGGGGCACATACGCTACAACATGTAATGACAACATGGGGCACATACGCTACAACATGTAATGACAACATGGGGCACATACGCTACAACATGTAATGACAACATGGGGCACATACGCTACAACATGTAATGACAACATGGGGCACATACGCTACAACATGTAATGACAACATGGGGCACATACGCTACAACATGTAATGACAACATGGGGCACATACGCTACAACATGTAATGACAACATGGGGCACATACGCTACAACATGTAATGACAACATGGGGCACATACGCTACAACATGTAATGACAACATGGGGCACATACGCTACAACATGTAATGACAACATGGGGCACATACGCTACGCTCACTGTTTAAAGAAATGTTTGATTGTTGTTAAATTTTGAAAGTAAATTGTGAAGAGATGTGTTTTAAGTGCAGTCTTGAAGTCCTTAGTTGTCGGAGCACCGCGAATGTGTAATGGTAGGGAATCCCGTTGTACTCACTCCCCCCCCCCAAACATCCCTCATCTCCTCACTGTCCTCTCTGTAGCTCCTACACTACGCGCCCCACCTACTTCACCCACCCCCCCCCCACACAGCAGACCATCTAAACCCTTTATCTCTTGTCCCTCGCTATTTGCCATCTCCGCCATCAACATGCCGCCAGTAATTAATTTTCTCTCCTCCCTCAGACAAACAGATTAGGGGAACGACTCGGTTAATCCCGAAAGCCGCTTAAGGTCCTGTGGCTTCAAAGGAAAGGAAAAGAACCTACACAAGTTCACAGAAGTAACCTCAAGTTCACAGACAAGAAAAGACTTCAAAAATGTATTTTAAAATAACGAAATCCTCTTAAATTCTTTTTAAGCCTGGCTCCACTTGCTTGATTTGTCAGTTGGACATTTCTAAATATAGCACAAGTCTAGATTAAGAAAGGCCCCCCCCCGCATATAGCACAAGTCTAGATTAAGAAAGGCTCCCCACATATAGCACAAGTCTAGATTAAGAAAGGCCCCCACATATAGCACAAGTCTAGATTAAGAAAGGCCCCCCACATATAGCACAAGTCTAGATTAAGAAAGGCCCCCAACATATAGCACAAGTCTAGATTAAGAAAGCCTCCCCCCCACATATAGCACAAGTCTAGATTAAGAAAGGCCCCCCACATATAGCACAAGTCTAGATTAAGAAAGGCCCCCCACATATAGCACAAGTCTAGATTAAGAAAGGCCCCCCACATATAGCACAAGTCTAGATTAAGAAAGCACACACACGAAACATTCCCGATACCAAAATCCCATTTTGTGGGTTTGTTCCTTTAGGGATTATTCCAATGATATGTGAACAGACGACGGAATACTGACTATGTTAATATGTTTTTGACGGCACTGTCAACACTATAAAATATGGTCTACATGAATTCTAATGACTAATGTCCTTTCAGATTATTAACACGTGTTGGGTTTAGGACAAATATTTTTTTCTTATTCTGGAGCGTTGCACTAGATTACATCAATATTACGAGGCTGTGCACCCCCCCCCCACACACACACTGCCTCTCTCACACCTTGCAAACAATTATTTTAAATTATACTTTTTAAATTGCTTCTGAACACTTAATTGGTGAAATACGACACAAGTAATTACCTTTGACACGTCACGACTCTAATGGGACCGACCTTGACCTAGCTGGGTGAACGAGAGATCCACCCCCTCCACCCATCCCCCAGTGTGCCGTCATGGAAATGAGCAGCCACGCCCTCCGTGTCCTGGGGTGGGCGGAGTTTATCGCCCACCCGTCCCGCCTCCACGACATCTTCAACAACAGCAAGTCAGGGGAGCTCATCTACGACAGGCGGCAAGTCATCAATCTGACGCAGTCCACATGTATTGATGACGTAGTTGTCAATGTTTACAAGTGAGCTCCTCTACTTTGTATGTGTGTGTGTGTTTGTGCTATGCGCGTGTATATGTGTGCGCAAGATCTCATTTCCATAAGATCTCTATAATTAGTTTGTCAATAACATGCAACTTTGCCTGATTGAGACAGAAGTGATGAAAAAGCTGTGGTAATGGCCTCATGTCATGTTGCTGTGGGCTGTTATATTGTTGCTGTGTGCTGTTATATTGTTGCTGTGTGCTGTTATATTGTTGATGTGTGTTGTTATATTGTTGCTGTGTGCTGTTATATTGTTGCTGTGTGCTGTTATATTGTTGCTGTGTGCTGTTGTCATGTAGCTGCCGGTGTGGTGTTGTCCTGTGGCTGCCTGTGTGCTGTTGTCCTGTGGCTGCCTGTGTGGTGTTGTCCTGTGGCTGCCTGTGTGGTGTTGTCATGTGGCTGCCTGTGTGGTGTTGTCATGTGGCTGCCTGTGTGGTGTTGTCATGTAGCTGCCTGTGTGGTGCTGTCATGTGGCTGCATGTGCGATGTTGTCATGTTGCTGTGTGGTGTTGTCATGTGGCTGCCTGTGTGATGCTGTCATGTGGCTCCCTGTGTGGTGTTGTCATGTGGCTGCCGTCTACTTGCAGGGACAATGTCGTCCTGACCACCACCACGCACGACCAGCTGGCCCTCATCCACGACCTGTTCCTCAGGAGGATGTTGTTGCTGAAGATCACCATCTACCACACGGAGATCTCCAGCAAGTACAGCGTGGAGACCGTCAGCATCGTGGAAGGTTAGAAGTGTTGGGGGTGGGAGGGGTTTGTAAACAGGGGCGTCACTAGGTTTGGAGTCACCCAGTACGGTAGCTCAAGGTGTCCCCCTTTCACGACTTTCCCCTTTGATGTCCTCAAAGTCTGCAGTGTCAAATAACGAGAAATTACAGAATTTTACCCTTCGGTGTCACCTCGTATGATGGTGTCATCCGGTGCGCAACACCGCATCCCCCTAGGTGACACCTCTGCTTGGAAGGTCATTGAAAGTTCGATTTTAGGGAACGCAAACAAATTATGTAACTAGTACTATGTCCCGCCTCCCTCGCTAGACTGGTCAGTTGTTTGCCTTAGGTTATTTAACATGTTCTTTTCTCTCCTTTTGAGACGACTTCGCTGTCCTGCTGAACGGTCACCACCCGTCCATTCGTCAACAGATCAAGTCGGGGTTCCAGACTTCCATGAGGTATCTCAATAGAAACCAACACTTCTGCCTTGAGGTTTGTAACAAACACGTTGGCGTGTTATTGTTATTGTTGTTTTTACATCGATGGTTGGGTTGGAAATACATTGAGATCGCTCCATAGAGGTCCACCAACCACGTTATAAGGAAAGAAATGAAAAAAGTAAGTACTGAGGACAGCCAATGTTAACACTGAGGGTAGCCAATCTTAACACTGAGGGTAGCCAATCTTAACACCGAGGGTAGCCAATGTTAACACTGAGGGCAGCCAATGTTAACACTGAGGGTAGCCAATGTTAACACTGAGGGTAGCCAATGTTAACACTGAGGGTAGCCAATGTTAACACTGAGGGTAGCCAAAGTTAACACTGAGGGTAGCCAACGTTAACACTGAGGGCAGCCAATGTTAACACTGAGGGCAGCCAACGTCAACACTGAGGGCAGTTAATGTTAACACTGAGGGTAGCCAACGTTAACACTGAGGGCAGCCAATGTTAACACTGAGGGTAGCTAACGTTTACACTGAGGGCAGCCAATCTTAACACTGAGGGTAGCTAACGTTTACACTGAGGGCAGCCAATGTTAACACTGAGGGTAGCCAACGTTAACACTGAGGGCAGCCAACGTTAACATTGAGGGCACTAATGTTAACTCGAGGTGGACAAATGTTAACACTAAGGGTAGTCAGTGCTAACACTGAGGGTATAGCCAATGTTAACACACATGGGAGCCCATGTTAAAGCAAGGGTAGCCAATGCTAGCGACGAGGGGAAAATCAAGGTCAAATTTAAAAACATATACCTCCCCCCCACCAATTTTCTCGGTCATGGCGGTCAATCAAGGATTTAAATGTCACGCAATAAAACACAGCCGCCACCGGGGCCGGTTTCTAACGAGGCTTGATGGAAACGCCAAAATCTCATTTCCACTTTTCTGATAAGGTACTTCATGTCGTCTGCTGCAGCCTCGTTCTGGTGAATACTGGTCATGTGGCCCTGTCGTCTGCTTTTCGTTACTCTTCAGCCCCCCGCCCCACCACCCTTATGGATTGGCGATAATTGATACTTTTAAAAGTCAAATTTATTCCGGAGTAATCACAGCTATGCGATCTAGGATACTCCGCCCCCCCCCCGGGCTCAGAAATCTATTTATAAATACATGCTTGATGCATCCTTATTGCTGGTAATGAGACTTTGATTGTCGTAAAAAAAAGATTGGCGGTGGGGTGAATCATGCCGCAAATAACGATGGATGTCGCTAATTGGTTTAAGATATGTAGGTGTGTTCTTAAAAATGGTGTAATAAACGCATTTCATTTTATAGGCAACACTTTTATTTTATTTCATTCTATGTGCAACAATTTCATTTTTTGTTTTCATTCATGGGCAACGCCCTATATGGAAATCTGGGTCATGGGGGATGGAAAATGTCTGGCGCGTGAAAGGTGTAAATGATTGGAACGTGTGGTTTGTGGAAGATTGGAAATTCACCAAGACACAAACCTACAAACCTACTCAGCCAGAGAATCGTCGCACCATGATGACGTAGGTCAAAGCTAGCCACTGACCTTCTGCCCCCCCCCATTCAGACACGTGTCTACTCTTACTAAAGGGGTATGGCCCTGGGTTTCAATTTTCCATGATGGTTCCAAAAGTTTCTTAAAATGGCATCGGATCGGACGCACCCTTCAGAGTATCAACTGCTTTTGTACAATTGTAAGATGTTGATGTGTCAGAGTATCAACTGCTCTTGTACAATTGTAAGATGTTGATGTGTCAGAGTATCAACTGCTCTTGTACGATTGTAAGATGTCGATGTGTCAGAGTATCAACTGCTCTTGTACGATTGTAAGATGTCGATGTGTCAGAGTATCAACTGCTCTTGTACAATTGTAAGATGTTGATGTGTCAGAGTATCAACTGCTCTTGTACAATTGTAAGATGTTGATGTGTCAGAGTATCAACTGCTCTTGTACGATTGTAAGATGTCGATGTGTCAGAGTATCAACTGCTCTTGTACGATTGTAAGATGTTGATGTGTCAGAGTATTAACTGCTCTTGTACAATTGTAAGATGTTGATGTGTCAGAGTATCAACTGCTCTTGTACAATTGTAAGATGTTGATGTGTCAGAGTATCAACTGCTCTTGTACGATTGTAAGATGTCGATGTGTCAGAGTATCAACTGCTCTTGTACAATTGTAAGATGTTGATGTGTCAGAGTATCAACTGCTCTTGTACGATTGTAAGATGTCGATGTGTCAGAGTATCAACTGCTCTTGTACAATTGTAAGATGTTGATGTGTCAGAGTATCAACTGCTCTTGTACGATTGTAAGATGTTGATGTGTCAACGTCCAAGCTCAACATTTATTTATTAACATGATAAAAAAATTAATTCTTTTAAATTTTTGAACCCCACTTTGAAATAAATTAAGGAAGTCTAGAACTTGAGTTAAAGTTTCCACACGGATGAAACAACACCTTAGTGCGGCGGGTGACGTCGCGTCTTCCATTCCTGGTCCCGAGGGGACATTACCGTCAAATCAGGTCGTCGCTTGATCTTTAGCCGGTGGTCACTAAATCTTTAGCCGGTGGTCACTAAATTTTCCTCTTTTACCACGTTCACAAACAGCTTTTCTCTTGAACTCTAGACTGGTCTCATCTAACATGTAGGACAGTGTTACTGTCATCATCTAACATGTAGGACAGTGTTACTGTCATCATCTAACATGCAGGACAGTGTTACTGTCATCTAACATGTAGGACAGTGTTACTGTCATCATCTAACATGCAGGACAGTGTTACTGTCATCATCTAACATGCAGGACAGTGTTACTGTCATCTAACATGTAGGACAGTGGTACTGTCATCATCTAACATGCAGGGCAGTGTTACTGTCATCATCTAACATGTAGGACAATGTTACTGTCATCATCTAACATGTAGGACAGTGTTACTGTCATCATCTAACATGTAGGACAGTGTTACTGTCATCTAACATGTAGGACAGTGTTACTGTCATCATCTAACATGTAGGACAGTGTTACTGTCATCTAACATGTAGGACAGTGTTACTGTCATCATCTAACATGCAGGACAGTGTTACTTTCATCTAACATATAGGACAGTGTTACTTTCATCTAACATGTAGGACAGTGTTACTTTCATCTAACATGTAGGACAGTGTTACTTTCATCTAACATGTAGGACAGTGTTACTTTCATCTAACATGTAGGACAGAGTTACTTTCATCTAACATATAGGACAGTGTTACTTTCATCTAACATGTAGGACAGTGTTACTTTCATCTAACATGTAGGACAGTGTTACTTTCATCTAATATGTATGACAGATTTACTGTCATCATCTAACATGTATGACATTGTTAATGTCATCTAACATGTATGACAGTGTTACTGTCATCATCTAACATGTAGGACAGTGTTACTGTCATCCCATTTCAAGCCTAACGGACTTCACTTTCTCTACGCTTCCCTCCCCTCTGGGTCCCACGATGGACGTCTATTTGGAAGTGGGATTAATCTTGGATTACCGGATTACTGGATCATATCAATCTGATTAAGATTTTATTTTTCGACAAAAAAAAATCTTTATTAAAACATGAGACAAAATAATTTAATTTTCCATAATTTTATAAAAACCCCGTAAAGATTTTGTGGAAGGGACTTGTGATTCGTGGCAGTAGAAGCAAAATTCTATTTATGATATTTAAGAGCTGTACAACTTCTTAAGTTTCCTTGGTACTAGAATCCTCACGCGATTGTTCCATCCGTCCTATGACTGCCAACAAGATAGAGCCGCTATTGGCCCCGTGACTCCTCCCTGCATGGTCAAACCATTACTTACAACATAACGTGTTTCTCGCCATTTTTCTTTCACACTTCACCCTCAGCTGGACATAAGTGACCTGCTGCTCGACTGGTACATGGAGGTCCGTGACGCCATCACCAGCTGTGACGACATCCACTCGGTGAAATCGAGGCGCACGCGCTTGTGCGTGACCAACCACACCCTGTACAAACATGGACTCGACTGTAGCCCCAAGTGGATCTTGTTCCTGTGCATCTGCTGGATACTGTTTGTACCGTGCTACAAGGTGAGTGGTGCACCAGGTGTGTACTGTTTGTACCGTGCTACAAGGTGAGTGGTGCACCAGGTGTGTACTGTTTGTACCGTGCTACAAGGTGAGTGGTGCACCAGGTGTGTACTGTTTGTACCGTGTACACGCCATATAGTGAGGTGTGTACACAATTTGGTACAAATGTGTATAAAGATGTTAACAAATGTGTTTACAAAATTTCATACAAAGTTGTGTTCAAAGGTGTGTACAAAGATGCGTTCGAAGGTGTGTACAAAGATGCGTAACAGTTTTGCTGAAGAGGGTATCTTAACATATTTTGCACTGTCAGTAATTAATTAATTTATTTTTCTTATAATATATTTTTGTAGCTCGTTCATTTATGACGAAACTTAGAGCCCGTGATAGCATGAATGATCACAGCGATGATCGTGAGCCCTTGACATGCATGAATGATCACAGCGATGATCGTGAGCCTTTGACATGCATGAATGATCACAGCGATGATCGCGAGCCCTTGACATGCATGAATGATCACAGCGATGATCGTGAGCCTTTGACATGCATGCATGATCACAGCGATGATCGTGAGTCTTTGAAATGCATCAGAAGAAGAGGGGGCGGGTGGGGGGGGGGTAGAAGCAATTAATTCAATTTTTCGTTAAACCCAATTATAATGAGATCATTTTGACATAATTTTCTCTCGAAACATGCGCAAGTGATATTTAAAGAATCTCATTTTGCGCAACTTTCGGGAGTTTCTTTCAAATGGCAGAATTGTGTATGTTGATAATAATCCTATATAATAAAAGGCAAGTTTCTGTCCTTTCTGTCCATTCTGTCCCGTCATCTATAGCGATTGGTCCCTCAAACACATATGACTCCTACAGCCAATCATATTGAACACGTTTACGCCATTTACGCGGACGTTCAAAACGAGTTATTTTTGGTGCAGTATTTCTTCCAAGACTTTATTTTGAGTTATGCGCGTTGGGATTTATAGTAAAAAGCTCTGTTTTTACGAGTTATTTATTTTAACTATAATGAATAGTATTTTTGACGTGATGCACATGTAATGCCGGTCGAGACGGCTGTTGAAGGTGAGTTACAACATGCCACCGAACGGTAGCGGAACGTCCTTGGACGGGCTTGGGTTGCTCGTATGACATAATCTTTTATCTAGATGCGTCTTCGTGAAACAAAATTGATAGCGGTTCAAGGCCCATAATGGCTTGTTTTAGCCTTTAAATAAAATATGACAAAGAACATACTAACTAAATAAATAGAACCAACAGCAACGTTGTGTTTAGATACTGTTGAGGGGTGTCAACAGAACGCTCTTCTTTCTCGGCGAGGTCTTTTAAAATTTACATTTTTGTGGGGGGAAGACCCCAAAACAAAACAGAATCGTATTTTTTAATATATACATTATACATGTATATATATTTTGTTACAAAAGATTTTTGCTTTGCAGCAGTGGTTCTCAAAACTGATGAATTCATTCCAAAACGGGTTGTATGTTTTTTGTTTAGTGATCTAATCCGTTCAGATCGTTCACATACAACTGTCTGGAAATTCTCATAATGTATCAACTCCCGCTATTTGTTGGCAGAAGTCATCCCAAGCAATCCTCGTCTCGCGTGTACCCCTCGACAAACCCACAATTTCTGCGTCACATCCCATGAAACGGATCCCCGCCTCGTGTATTATTTAGCACATGCGCACACCAACAGGAAGTTGTCTGTCGTGACCCGTGATACAGCCCCTGAGATTATGAGCGACACGAGAACGCTATCGGTTGAAATCGGTCAAGTGCCCTAATGGAGGCGCACGCTCTGCGGCAGTGACGTCATGGTCCTGGCACGTTATCAGCGCGCGCAGCGATGGCTTCGAGCATGCTAGTTAGCGCCGATGAGAAAGGCAAACATGGACATCGCCTGGGACTCTGGTACAATGCCGTTAGTGCCGATGAGAAGGCAAACATGGACATCGCCTGGCACTCTGCTACAATGCCGTTAGTGCCGATGAGAAAGGCAAACATGGACATCGCCTGGCACTCTGGTACAATGCCGTTAGTGCCGATGAGAAAGGCAAACATGGATATCGCCTGGCACTTTGGTACAATGCCGTTAGTGCCGATGAGAAAGGCAAACATGGATATCGCCTGGCACTCTGGTACAATGCCGTTAGTGCCGATGAGAAAGACAAACATGGATATCGCCTGGCACTTTGGTACAATGCCGTTAGTGCCGATGAGAAAGGCAAACATGGATATCACCTGGCACTCTGGTACAATGCCGTTAGTGCCGATGAGAAAGGCAAACACGGATATCGCCTGGCACTCTGGTACAATGCCGTTAGTGCCGATGAGAAAGGCAAACATGGATATCGCCTGGCACTCTGGTACAATGCCGTTAGTGCCGATGAGAAAGGCAAACACGGATATCGCCTGGCACTTTGGTACAATGCCGTTAGTGCCGATGAGAAAGGCAAACACGGATATCGTCTGGCACTTTGGTACAATGCCGTTAGTTTTGATGAGAAAGGCAAACACGGATATCGTCTGGCACTCTGGTACAATGCCGTTCTCATTCATGTCGAGGGGTGTGTGTTGAAAGGTCAGTTTTGTCAAGGAAGGTCAGGCAGTTAGATAACTGGGGATGTTGGATTTTTTTTTCGAAGCATAACTATCAAATTAAGAGTATACTCATTTTTGTTTTTATGCCACAAATTCGAATATCAAAGGTCACTTTACAAAGATTACACTGCCGCCCTGCTTGTAGAAGTACTCTAAGAATATCTTCTTGTCTCTTTAGGTTTACCGGAAGTTGACCTGCGCTGACATTCGGGTCAAGTTAAAGTGTGACGTCACCTCGGCGACCTACTACATCCAGAACGAGGCCACCAGGTAAGGACAGAAGGGAAAATACTTATTTCTAGAGAATAGTACTTGACTAACATACTTCAACAGACGTTTTATTGCAACGAGTTCCCGGTCAAGGTGGCCATGCGCTACATTCACCCAGTCTAACAAAATACATTGTATAGCGCCGCCCCTGGGTAGACATCTCTGAATTCTCGCGCCACCTGGTTGCTTAAAAGATAAATTAAAATTCCCATATCGGACTCCGTCCCTTCCCCAGTTCCCGAGTTTAGCTGGGTTTTCTTGGTATTACATGGTTACATTGTCCGACGTTAAAGGATCCCTCTCTCGGTGGTCTATGAGAATTTCGGACGACCGAAAACGGACAATTTGGAAACAAGGCGATGCACCACTTCCGTTTTGTTTCACACAGTTCTCTCTGTACTTTAAGAAATATTCAAAGGGAACAAATCAGGATGTTATAATATCTTCGAATCTTATACGGTGACCTCCCCTTTTTTGAGGACCACTTTATGGGGCCGTCCATAAAGTACGCCACGATATTTTTGACCATTTTTAACTCCCCCCTCTCCTCTGTCACAAATCTCGGACCCCCTCCCCCCAAAGTACGTCACACTTTCGAAAACAAAAAATTTATTAACAAAAATAATTAAAATTTAATATAAAACACAGTGATGTCACACATGGCCGGACACACCCCCCTGTCACAAACTGTCACACCCCGTCCCCCCTCTGGAGCGTGACGAACTTTATGGACGGCCCCTATGGGGCTGTGTCCTATGCCTATGGTAGAGTTATTACAATACGGTGGTGTAGTACGGTGGTTCACCCCTTAAGACAGACTATTTGTCTGTGTGTAAGGTTATGTCTCTATTGAGAAACATCCTTCTGTAGACAGCGGCAGCTGTACGTTATTTAGTTGTTTCTCCCAGGTGCTAAATATACGTTATTCAGTTGTTTCTCCCAGGTGCAAAATATACGTTCAGTTGTTCCCTCAGGTGCTAAATATACGTTATTCAGTTGTTTCTCCCAGGTGCAAAATATACGTTCAGTTGTTCCCTCAGGTGCTAAATATACGTTATTCAGTTGTTTCTCCCAGGTGCAAAATATACGTTCAGTTGTTCCCTCAGGTGCTAAATATACGTTATTCAGTTGTTTCTCCCAGGTGCAAAATATACGTTCAGTTGTTCCCTCAGGTGCTAAATATACGTTATTCAGTTGTTTCTCCCAGGTGCAAAATATACGTTCAGTTGTTCCCTCAGGTGCTAAATATACGTTATTCAGTTGTTTCTCCCAGGTGCAAAATATACGTTCAGTTGTTCCCTCAGGTGCTAAATATACGTTATTCAGTTGTTTCCCTCAGGTGCTAAATATACGTTATTCAGTTGTTTCCCTCAGGTGCTAAATATACGTTATTCAGTTGTTTCCCTCAGGTGCTAAATATACGTTATTCAGTTGTTTCCCTCAGGTGCTAAATATACGTTATTCAGTTGTTTCTCCCAGGTGCTAAATATACGTTATTCAGTTGTTTCCCTCAGGTGCTAAATATACGTTATTCAGTTGTTTCCCTCAGGTGCTAAATATACGTTATTCAGTTGTTTCCCTCAGGTGCTAAATATACGTTATTCAGTTGTTTCTCCCAGGTGACAACTGTGCGGTGGTATTTATTATATGGTTGTGAAACTATTGACGTATATGAACACTAAATTAACAAGGGGGTTTTTGTTGAAATTTTTGCTGTTGGCTTTTTGACGCAGATTTTCTCTATCTTCCTTCTGCAGGGCTCAACTCCAGGATAACAAGCGGAAATATGACAGCGTGTGATAGATGCCTGCATGTGACAGTTGCCTGCCATGTGACAGTTGCCTGCCATGTGACAGATGCCTGCCGTGTGACAGATGCCTGTCGTTTGACAGATGCCTGCCATGTGACAGTTGCCTGTCATGTGACAGATGGGTGCCATGTGACAGATGCCTGCTGTGTGACAGATGCCTGCTGTGTGACAGATGCCTGCCATGTGACAGATGCCTTCCGTGTGACAGACGTTTGCCGATATTTCACTTGCACCTCTCCCATGGATGACAGCTGCACGCCCTCCAACAACAACATGGTTCAATGCTGACTAATGGCTACATTTGGACATTGGCCGATGTCAACAGGTTCATTATGGTCAGCTCTTGTCCAGATCTGGTCAATGCTACTAGCAAAGTATTTATTTAGCACCCAGGTGTCAATGGTGGGCATCTGGTCCTTATCAAAGCAATGTATTTATTTTATTTTATTAAGTCGTAATAAAATGTTCTCACATATATTATCTACACATATTTTCTAATCTATTATCTACTAATTTTTCCATAACTTACAGATTTCTTAGTCGGGTAATTCCAATCGTTCCCTAATTCCATTAGCGTCATCAAACAAGGGCGTTAATTGGATGCGTGTTTTATTAAATAACTCCAGCCAATGGTCACTCTAAGCAGCCACCATTTTTTTATGGGTTATTTCAAGGTTATAATTTGTTAAAACTTGTTCTGTAAGTCTTGGTGACAGCTTCCACTTGTTATAGTTATACGTTATAGTTACGAACGTCTTCACAAGGATTCGTCGATGACTCCAAGACAGACCCATTCACATACTAAGACTGGTAGCCAGAACAGAATTGTCTGATTTTGAGTTCATTTTTTTTAATTTAAAAAAAAACGTGATACTTAAAAACTTGTTATACCGTTTAATGTTCTGTGTGTGTTTTGTATCTTGCATTACCTGTCAACACTTTCCCATTACATGTCAACACTTTCCCGCACCCTAACCAGCTACTGAAGTAATAAGAATGTAAACTATAAAGATGTGTATAACAGTAAGCATGAAGGATAAGAAGATGTTTATAACTAGTATAACAGCAGGTATAAAGACTATACAGATGTGTATAACAACAAGTATAAAGGGTATGAAGATGAGTATGACAGTAAGCGTGGAAGATATGAAGATGTGTATGGTATAATATCTAGTATGGAGGCTATATGAAGATGTGTATGGTATAATGTCTAGTATGGAGGATATGAAGATGTGTATGGTATAATATCTAGTATGGAGGCTATATGAAGATGTGTATGGTATAATATCTAGTATGGAGGCTATATGAAGATGTGTATGGTATAATATCTAGTATGGAGGATATGAAGATGTGTATGGTATAATGTCTAGTATGGAGGATATGAAGATGTGTATGGTTTAATGTCTAGTATGGAGGATATGAAGATGTGTATGGTATAATATCTAGTATGGAGGCTATATGAAGATGTGTATGGTATAATATCTAGTATGGAGGCTATATGAAGATGTGTATGGTATAATATCTAGTATGGAGGCTATATGAAGATGTGTATGGTATAATATCTAGTATGGAGGCTATATGAAGATGTGTATGGTATAATGTCTAGTATGGAGGATATGAAGATGTGTATGGTATAATGTCTAGTATGGAGGATATGAAGATGTGTATGGTATAATATCTAGTAGGGAGGCTATATGAAGATGTGTATGGTATAATAACTAGTATGGAGGATATGATGATGTGTATGGTATAATATCTAGTATGGAGGATATGAAGATGTGTATGGTATAATATCTAGCATGGAGGATATGAAGATGTGTATGGTATAATATCTAGCATGGAGGATATGAAGATGTGTATGGTATAATATCTAGTATGGAGGATATGAAGATGTGTATGGTATAATATCTAGCATGGAGGATATGAAGATGTGTATGGTATAATGTCTAGTATGGAGGCTATATGAAGATGTGTATGGTATAATGTCTAGTATGGAGGCTAAATGAAGATGTGTATGTTATAATGTCTAGTATGGAGGCTATATGAAGATGTGTATAAATTTTAAAAAATGTAGCCATCTCCATGTAGTGGTAATCCGTATCAGTTTCTAATGTGGTTCTGAGTTCCAAATCCAACAGCTATGTATTGCACCGATTACCTTCAGAGGGTCAGCACTTCATTCGTTTGACCATTGGTCAGGTTGCACCACCTACCTTGAGGAGGGCCAGCACTTCATTAGTTTTACCACTGGTCAGGTTACACCGCCTACCTTGAGGGGGGGGCAGCACTTCATTCGTTTTGACCACTGGTCAGGTTGCACCACGTACCTTGAGGGTGGGGGCAGCACTTCATTCGTTTGACCACTGGTCAGGTTACACCGCCTACCTTGAGGGGGGGGGGCAGCACTTCATTCGTTTGACAACTGGTCAGGCATGTTTCCCGGGGAACATAGTTTATGTAGCTAAAAGATTCCTTTCAGCAGACACACATACAGTTGGTGAGTCAAAACTCAAAACAAGCAATCTCGCCTGACCGTTAAAAGGCGTGAAATTGTGATAGGGTTTATAATTGTTTAAATCGTGTTTCTTTGTATGTGAAGTGAGCCCTAAGTACAAATTCAATAGAAAGGCAACGGTTCTAATCATTTCAAAGTATTTTTTTTTCTTCAAATATTTGAATAATTTTTACTTTATCCCCTTTTAACATCCATTTCATGGCAGATATGTGAGTGTAAAAAATGTTGAGTGACTTAAGACATAAGGAGTGTGTTGAAAATTATCAATCCAAGATTAGACCCGGACAGACAGACAAGAAATCAAATTTATAATAATAAAAGTTCAAAGATTTCTTAAAGAATGAATTTTTTCAAGGGACAGAAGTAGGGAGATAGATCAAGGGACAGAAGTAGGGAGATAGATCAAGGGACAGAAGTAGGGAGATAGATCAAGGGACAGAAGTAGGGAGATAGATCAAGGGACAGAAGTAGGGATATAGATCAAGGGACAGAAGTAGGGAGATAGATCAAGGGACAGAAGTAGGGAGATAGATCAAGGGACAGAAGTAGGGAGATAGATCAAGGGACAGAAGTAGGGAGATAGATCAAGGGACAGAAGTAGGGAGATAGATCAAGGGACAGAAGTAGGGAGATAGATCAAGGGACAGAAGTAGGGAGATAGATCAAGGGACAGAAGTAGGGAGATAGATCAAGGGACAGAAGTAGGGAGATAGATCAAGGGACAGAAGTAGGGAGATAGATCAAGGGACAGAAGTAGGGAGATAGATCAAGGGACAGAAGTAGGGAGATAGATCAAGGGACAGAAGTAGGGAGATAGACGACTGCATTTGTTGACATTTTCCAAACTATTAATTACAACATTGGCGTTTAATTCTTTATGGTAATTATTTATTAGTTATTCATTTTAAACTTCAGTTATGGAATATATTTTCTGTCACACTAACGCATGTATATTTAAATGAGCAATACTACTTACATAATACTAACTTGAAACCATGCGAAAGTTATTTTTAATTTTTTTTTCTACTGACATTGGCTTCATTATCTTAACTTCAGTTACTTATATCGCATATCCAGCAAATATATAACTAAATCATTATATGTCCATTATTGAGGCCGAAATGGCAAAGTTGCAATGGCATCACCCTTGAGGGTATGACCCAAAATGGTGAGGAGAGAGGGCGCCCCGGGGAACACAGTCTAACATGCTAAAACACTGTGGGGGTGTGGGCACCCCAGTGGCCCCCCGCGCTCACAAGAAATAAATATAGTTGGGGGTAACGGAATACGCAGATACTCTTTAAAAATATGGTCATGAAAAGGAAAAATGAAACTTTTCTAAAACATCATCATATATATATTTACGCTCAATTATGTAGCCTAACGCTGAGGGACATCACTCTGCTTTTTTTTTAAATTGGATAATCATTTTGGTTTCCAGATTAACATTAAACACCCTCCACACTATTATTAATAATTGAACAATTTCATGCGGACGTTCGATAAGAGTTATTTTTGGTGCAGTAATTTGGTGCGCTGCTTTCTAAAGTTACTTTAAAAATCGTGTGGCCCGTGTGGTGATTAGCACTGTAAAAAAATATTATATACATACTTTGTGTACATTTTAGGAATATTTCGTATTTATCATATACGGATATGTTACTTGGGCTTTTGCACACAAAAAAATTTTTTATAAAATACTTTGTGTACATTTAAGAAAGTTTCATATTACGTATTTATCATACAAGGACAAGTTAGTTGGGCTTTTGAAAAAGGTGGGCGCCGTAGGCGCCCTTAAAAAAGGGGGCGCCGCAGGCGCCACGGCGCCGCAGCACAAACTAGTTCTCCATATTTTGCAACAGTGAGTAACGCTATGTAACTATGAGTAACTTTTTGTCTGTAAAAATATGTGTGAATAAATAACCTATAGTACAAAACAATACATCTCTTTTGATATTTTTTCATCTATTGTGGGTTTGTTTTTGTATTTCCGGTCTCGTTGATCATGTAATCATACAACCTCCTAGAGCAGCGCTGTCCAAACTTTTAGCAAAGTGGGCGATATTCGATGAAAGTAATAAATACATAAGGCACTTAATTTAATTCTAACTTGGCAATACAACACAAATATAACCTAATAAATACAACCCTCAGATAGACATAGAGATAAAAACAAGTTTTTTAAAAAATTCCGTACGCAAGAACAAAATCATACAAATTCTCGTTCTTCCCGTCTGGAATACGGACGTGTAATGGATTGTCTGAGGAAACCAGGAAAACCAGAACTTTATCAAAATTTAAAAATGTAATAAAAATGCAGGACTAGACACAAACATGAATATGCGTAGGGCGCAATAATCTTCTGTATAAAACGAGCGTCTGTAACCGATAAGATAAGATAAGATAAGATATGTGAGGCCCTGGCTTAGATAAGAAAAGGACATACGTTGAGATTAAGTTACAGGCTATTGAATTATATGATATTTTTAGTGGTTATTTGTTAGAGTGATATTTTGTTGGGTGGAAAGGGGGGACAATACTATCTCGATTATAGAGACTTTTAAAATAACTTATTTCTTATCCCAGGGGTCAGCGATCAGGGGTAAATTACCTCCTTTGGTATAAAGGGGAATTATTGGGGGTAAATGCAGCCTCATTAAAGATATAAAATCCGCTTGATATATACAAAACCCGTCATGCGTACTTGTACGCCTTGGAAGATAAGCCCACTATTGAACAGGTTCCTTCCAGAAAACGCATTGTATAAATGCGAGTAAATTCTTTGCTTTTCAGCTTGATGAGACCAATAATGCCATTAGTAATGCGAGGCTTATGCTATATATTCGCTACAAAGGTTTTCAAATTATTGAAGAGGAAAAGTTGTTCTGTACTCCTCTCGAATTGCGATGTCAAGGAATTGATGTATTCAATAAAGGTAATGAATACTTGGATAAAGTTAATTTAAAATGGGAAGACTGCCGCATTGATGTGTCTGTTGATGGGGCTACAGCTACGTTGGGTCGTGCACGTAGTTTTTCGGCTTTCGCAATAGAAGGAATCCCAAAGTCGAAGTTAGCCACTGTATGTATGACCCATCGTCAAGCTCTGCTTGTGAAACATTTGGAACCTGAACTGGGTGTCGTCATGCATGATGTTATCTAGATTGTAAATTTCATTAAAGGACATGTACTGCAAACGCGACTGTTTGGTGATATATATATAATGTAAAGATGGTGAGGCTGAATATACAGACTTAATTTATCACACCAAGGACCAAGGTACTGTGGCTTTCACGAATGTGAAATGTTCTGAACAGAGTGTGAACTTTGAAAGCGGAACTTCAAACATTTCTGGCTGGTCAAAAGCATTCTCTAGCACAGAATTTTATGAACATTATTGTGTTGAACTTCTCTTCTGATATTTTTGATTACGTGAATGCGTTGAACAAAGAATTGCAGAAAAAAAATATCAGTATTATCTCAGCGAGGGAAAATATTGCAGCATTTTGATTAAAGCTTTCGTATTGGAAACAACAAGCAGGCTGAAAAAAATTAGCGACCTTTTCAAAGTTAGCCTTTTACTTGGAAGATTGTGGAAATATAACTTTTGACCACTTCAAGGATATAGTTGTCTGACATCTAACCAAGTTCAAAGAGTGGTTCACTGTCTACTTTCCAGTCATTTATTCGCATAATGTCAGTTGGATTGTAGATCCCTCTCGGTGTGACACAGCGAATGTACCAGATGAACCTCAAGGGTTGGCAGGTGTACCAGATGAACCTCAAGGGTTGGCAGGTGTACCAGATGAACCTCAAGGGTTGGCAGGTGTACCAGATGAACCTCAAGGGTTGGCAGGTGTACCAGATGAACCTCAAGGGTTGGCAGGTGTACCAGATGAACCTCAAGGGTTGGCAGGTGTACCAGATGAACCTCAAGGGTTGGCAGGTGTACCAGATGAACCTCAAGGGTTGGCAGGTGTACCAGATGAACCTCAAGGGTTGGCAGGTGTACCAGATGAACCTCAATGGTTGGCAGGTGTACCAGATGAACCTCAAGGGTTGGCAGGTGTACCAGATGAACCTCAAAGGTTGGCAGGTGTACCAGATGAACCTCAAGGGTTGGCAGGTGTACCAGATGAACCTCAAGGGTTGCCAGGTGTACTTTTGAACCTCGAGGGTTGGCAGGTGTACCAGATGAACCTCAAGGGTTGGCAGGTGTACCAGATGAACCTCAAGGGTTGGCAGGTGTACCAGATGAACCTCAAGGGTTGGCAGGTGTACCAGATGAGCCTCAAGGGTTGACAGGTGTACCAGATGAGCCTCAAGGGTTGGCAGGTGTACCAGATGAGCCTCAAGGGTTGGCAGAAACACTTCTTGAACTTCAAGCCAATAATAAGGCACGTATTGAATTAGCAAACAAAGCAGATCTGGAACAATTTGGGATGTCAATGCTGCAAACGCTTTTCAACATTGCACATGAGGAGGCCGTCTAAACGTTGTTGCCTTTTGAAACAACGCACCTTTGTCAACTAGGAATTTCCACTCTAGTGAACATAAAAATAAAGCTTAGAAATCGATTGGACCCTGAAGAAAGCATCTAACTTGCCCTGACACTAAAGACCCAAATAAAGATGTAATTGTGTTAAAAATCAAGCAACTTCTTTCCTCACAGAACTGAAGAGTAAAGAGATTTAAAGAAGAAACCTCTGTGTTTTATAGTAAAATAATAATTCATTATATTAATTTATATTAAATTTATAATTTCAGTTAGTTTTTTTTATATAAACTTTGTGTTTATCCAACTTAATCCCATATTATCTCCCATTTATCATGATAATAGAATGGCATACAACCGTTATAACCATTATATTCGACTTTAAACTTTTATAATTTTATCAAATAAATTTATCCCTGATGTATGGATCTTTCGTGTCGTCTTGAGTAATACTTATCTACGCACACCGCACAACGCACAACCCTTTTCAGGTTCATTTCTAGACACTTGTCAGGCTCCTTAAACTCACCAGATTCATTTTCGGCTGGCCAGACCCTTTGGGAGGGCTTAAAACGCTCCCCCAAAGCCCCAAGTCGTTTTGGCAGGACCACGCGCCTTCGGAAGGGGGGGGGGTACGGTCAAAATAAAATGTTATATTTTGGGGTAATTGACAAAAAAGTTTGCCGCCCCCTGCCCTTTCCTAATAAAGTGAAATAATTTTTTTTAAACATTAGCTGCGGTGTTATGACGAGGAATTCAATAACCAGAAGCCGAAGGATATCTGCACGGTGGGACAAGTTATATTATTGGTGCCCCGTATTAAAATTACTAGGGCTGGTACTGATTAATTTTTTTTTAGATTAATCGGGGAAAAATTTAATCGATTAAGAATATTTTTTATAACGCATATATAGATCCCGTTAAGTTGCGATTCATTATTTTGCGAAATCGGTTAAGTCGCGGTAATTCCATGTCTCCCAAATTTTGTGAATAACAAAGCAAATTCGTTCTGCTATGCAAGAAATCAGGAAGAAAAAGCTTTTGTTTACTTTTGCACGTCTTTGGGGCCGTCCATAAATGTCGTCACGCAATTTTGGCCGATTTTTGTACCCCCACCCCCTCCCCCCTTGTCACACTTCATCACAAAAACTTAGACCCCCCTCCAATATTTCGTCATGAAGCTTTAAACCCCTACCCCGAATATTTATTTTGACATTTAACTGTGTATATAGTGTAAGTCGGCAATCTATTTAATATCAAAACTAATTGTGTACTGGATTCAAATTTTTAAAATCCGGCGGCAGCCGGATTCGGACAGATTTATGAATTGAAATCCGGCCAGAGCTGAAGCCGGATTCGTATTTTTAAAAATGTTCGGATACCAGATTTGCAGGAGCCGTATGTTTGTATGTTTGTATGTTTGTATGTTTGTATGTTTGTATGTTTCACTTTTCGACTTTCTGTTAGACAATCACGGAAAAACCAAATGACGGACGGGGACCAAATTTGGCAGGACGGTTCCTTTTACCCTGAAGGTGGTTTTAAGTTAGTTTTTGTAATTGTCCCTTTTGCCCGAATGACGTAAATTAAATAATCAGAAAATGCAGAGACAAAGAATAAAAAATTTAACCTCATTTCTGTATTGAACAAATTTACGCGGACGTTCAAATGCCGTTCAAAGCGAGTTACTTTTGGTGACGTTTTTTTTTCCCTAATGCCAATACTTTATTTTCAGCCGTGCGCATTTGAAAAAATATTATAATGTCTAATTACGGTGCGCACATTTTCGTGTGCGCTTCATAATTTGAGCTGTGTAGTACAAAGAATTGTCATTTTCTTTACTGTTACTTTCTATATATTAGATAGACACGTAAACATATTTAATTACAACTGCCACACGATGCATTAGATTTAATTGTTTACACGTTTAAATTTCATTGCGAATTTGTTTTAATTATTTTCTGTTCCATAACTCGACATTTAATGAAAAACCTATTTATGTAATATTTTTTTCAAGGCTTCATTTTTAGCGGTGCACGTTTTAAAATCTTTTATCGCCTGATTGCTGTGCGCACATTTTCGTGTACGCATCTTAAATTTAGCTGTGTCCTATTAATATAACATTTATATTTTGTTTGTCTTTTACATAATCTGTCGTCTTTTACATAACCTATACACTTATACTATTTAAACTTAGGCTACCGGACTTATTAACATAAGTAGATTAAACTAAATAAAATGATCCTGAAAACGCTTAATTATTTTGTATTGCGAATTGAATATGCTATGTTCATTCCTTTGATGATGGATTAACATAGGCCATTTTTAAAATCGATTATTGTGATGGTTTCACATGCATTTTTAACATAAAATTGATTTGTTTTGTTTGTTTTTTTAAAATTAGGAATTTCTTTATTTATCTTTATTATCTTTATCTTATAGACGCTGTTGCAAATATTGTATTAATTACAAATGTGTTACATTGCAGTGTCGTAAATATATAAGAGCTTTTTTCAGAGATCTTTTGTAAAAATGTCAACAAAGCAGTGGCCCTTTTTTAATGGATACAAACAAACAAACATAAAAATATCAACTGAGCTTTATATATTAGATATGCGTTTAAATTATTTTATTTCAATTATTTTCACGATGCATTGTATTAATATTTTACATGCAATGTATAAAATTGGGATTTTTTAAAATTTAATTCATAACTCGACATTTAATTAAAAACCATAGATGTAGCGAGTTTATTTTATGTTGAAAGTGATGGCCTATGTCAAATAAACTTACACTTTAAAACTGTTTACTTAAGCTTTATATACACTATACATTATAACCTTTCGCTACCGAACGTATTAAAATAAATTGACTAAATTTAATGAAGTGATCCTGAAAATGCTTAATTAATATGAATGCGAATTGAATATGTTTTTATGTTCATTCCTTTGTATTCAGAATAGCATAGGCCATTTCTAAAATTGCCTTTTAATCATTTTTAAGATGCGCTTATTAACAGACGATTGAATCTTTTTTTTAATGTATTTTATTTTTCAGATATAAAATCTGGTGTGTGTGTGTGCATTGAATATAATATACAAAATATGATGCCTTATCCGAAATAGGGAACAAAAAAAAAGAACTAAAATGAACAGGTTTTGAAATTAACCTCTTGCACCGAATGGGCCAGGGCCCCTTAATGCTATTTTCCCCCCTATTGTAGGTATGTAAAAAGTAGTTTAAGAGTTAGATATTGAGAAAAAAACTGGATTTTGACAAAACTTAGAATATAAAAACTTAACAGCCTATATTACTATAGGGCACTGAACTCTTAATTTCCATTCCTTCGAAAAAGTCTTTTTACTGAACTTTAATCATTGTATTTCCTATTAAATTTTACACGATATTGAGGAATATATATTGAGTACAATAGATAAAAACAACATTAAGGGCCCCAGGGCCCATTCTGGGCAAGATATACAGTTCAAAACACCTGTGAATTTCAATTTGTATAATAAGGGATACATGTGTCATTATTTGTCAAGATTGTTAATGACTGAATAATGAATAAAATCTTAAAGGTTTAAGAAATGAGTACAATGGCAATAAAAAAAACTATAATATCACTCATTTTGGGGCCGGGGCCCTTAATATCGTTTCTTCTTTTGTACGCTATTTAATTATTTATTTATTCATCCGTTTGCTATGAAACTTGGATTTTTTTTTCACACTTCCACGACAATTTCTTCAGAATTATTTTTAAACATACCACTCATTGGTTTCTTTAAATTTATTCCTTTTTATTTTGATCGTTGCAACGCACGACGGGTCTACTAGTATATATATATATATGGCTCTACTGGCCAGCGGCTGGGCTGGATTTATGAAATGAAATTCTGCCGGAGCCGAATCCGGAGCCGAATTTTTTAAAATGGCTGGATTCCAGATTTGCCGGAGCCGAAATCCGGTACATCCCTAGTCGTAAATAGGGCTGTCAATATTGTTGAAAAAAAGCTGCGCGGGTACTCGAGCAAAACGCCGCATAATTTCCGCGGTCATGACGGTTATATACTGCAACCTACCCACCCTCCATGCACCTCATTTCACACAGTAGCTAACAGCATACTTCCAAAAACATACTATTGTGCTCTACAAACTTTTATTCCTGCTGTAAATGCATTCGCCATACTCATAAACTAAAACTACAGTAAACTAAACATTCAAACAAAATGTCAACAACAAGGATTTAACGTTCAGTCAGGTCATAGGGCCCAGAAGCTTAAATGTTAATGTCCTCTAGGACAGTGCTTCTCAAAGTGGTGGTCCGTGGACCGGTGCCGGTCCGTGAAAATTCTTTAAAAATGAGAGAAAAAATGTCAGTTTAGGGAAAATATTGCACCGGTCCCTGGTGTAATTGAAAAAATTCCTGCCGGTCCACCATGCTAAAAAGTTTGAGAAGCACTGCTCTAGGGGGCGGTCAATGTTCCCTCTAAGGTTCGTGTGCAACTGAAAAGTCGTGAGCAAAGTTGCACAGCATCAATTTTGTGTGTGTGCAATACTACACAATTTGCTGCGCGGTTATTCCAAACCTCTGCGCGGCGTCGGCCCAAGAACTGCGTGGCCGAGCAAACACGAAGATTAAAGAGAACATTGGCAGCGGTAGTAACTTTTTAATTGATAAACTTTACATACTGACAACTTTGTACATCTTATTAAAATCCGTTTTTTTGCTAGGCCTACACAAGAAACACAAGGGAATGGGCGCGAGTGTGTTAATTTTTTCAGCAAGGCGCGTCAACACCTGTGGGCGGGTGGTAACAATTATTACATCACCAACCATTTACAAACCAAACCTGTAACTTTAAAAAAATTAAATCAAGCCTAAATTATTTTCAAACAAACAAACAAAAAACAAAAAAACCGTTCGTATATTTTTGTTATTACGGTAAGTATATTTGAAAAACTAAAATATACTTTTAAAAACATTTAGACTAGGTACTTTTTTAACATGGCCGCTTTAGGAGTAGTGAATTAAATGAGAGGGGGGCGGTAGATTTTTATTTAAAAAAACAACAACATTGGCTCGTCTCAACTGATTACCACCGTATATACTCGTTCTATAGCCCGCTCGTTCATAAGGTGACCCCTCTCTTTTGGAAGAGACTACTATTAAAAGTGTGTAACCCGCTTTTAAGCCGACAACAAAAAATTATAGGAAAGCGTAAAAAAATTGTACATTTTTTTAAAACTAGAAACTAAATCAGTCATAATGATTGTTTACTTTGAACTACCTATCTTGTCTTTGGGCTCTTTGTTAGGCAAAAATCACCGAGTAACCGTCTCTTTAATTTTTTTTATTGTTTATTTTTGGGTGTGTGTAAAAAAAGTGGCGAAAGCGCGGACATTAAAATTCGTTGTTGAAAACAAAATTTTTTAAACAATTTATTACTAAAACATTCGCAAAAATAAATAAAATGAGTAAATAAGGTAAGTGCAGATTTTTAATTGTATTTTATAGCTTCTGGTAGATCAGTCGAATCTTGTAGAATTTTGAAAAGGACCTTGATGATCTACAAGAACAACGCCGATATTCAATGTACATGCAGAAATCACCAATGACCCGCTCGTAAGCCGACCCCAAATCTTTCCCCCTAGATTTTGTCCAAAAGATCGGCCTTAGAATGAGTATAGACGGTAAATAATATCGACGTATTTCAAAGACTGGTTAACTTCCTGTCATTGATTATTTCAAAGACTGGTTAACTTCCTGTCATTGATTATTTCAAAGACTGGTTAACTTCCTGTCATTGATTATTTCAAAGACTAGTTAACTTCCTGTCATTGATTATTTCAAAGACTGGTTAACTTCCTGTCATTGATTATTTCAAAGACTGGTTAACTTCCTGTCATTGATTATTTCAAAGACTGGTTAACTTCCTGTCATTGATTATTTCAAAGACTGGTTAACTTCTTGTCATTGATTATTTCAAAGAGCCAAAATCTCTTTCTTTTTTTTTGGTGTGTTGTATGATTTTTGTTTATGTTCGGAGGGAGAAGTTATATCAAAATACCTTGTAGTTTGTCAGAACTTTGACAGATAATAATCGTGAAGCCATTGAAAACGTCATTAATTAAATTTCAAGCAATGAATTAGTTAAGTGGAAATTTTGTTTAAAGATGCGCGTTTTTTTTGTTGTTGATGTGACGTCACATTTCTTTACCCCGCCCCCCCCTCCAAATCGTCACAAATGCTTGACCCCCCCCCCTTTTTTTTTAGGTGAGTGACGTCATTTATGGAAGGCGCCTTTAATAAATAATATAAAAGCCCAAGTCACTGGCTCACTGGATGTGGAACGCTATGACGTCATTGTTTAATCTTATATCTATCTATCTATATATATAATTCTCTTCGTGGTCGGACCCTGCGAGACAAGCTGCAAGTATGTTCAACAGATACTAATTTTAGAAAGCAGCGCAGCAATGCATCAAAAGGTGTGCACATTAAATATGCCCTGTAAAAAAAATTATACGACGTCATTGTTTTCGCTGATATTTTAATTTTGTAAAAAGGGAACAATGTAAAAAGTTATAAAATACTTTGTGTACATTTCAGAAAGTTTAATATTTCGTATTGATCAAACAAGGACAAGTTAGTTGGGATTTTGAAAAAGGTGGGCGCCGTAGGCACCCTAAAAAAGTGCATTTTTTCAAAATAAATAGATTTCAGCTGAACACTTCCGTCATTTTTTACGGTTGATACGCCGCGGGTCTCTCCAGAGTTCCTTATTTTCATTCATTCACAGTCGTTTGCCCAAACCCACCCCATTTTGACAACCGTGTCTTTCAGGAAGTCTTCACCCGTCACTAAATCATTAGCGGTGTTTGCTACGCCGCGGTTCAGCTAGTTTAATATAATAGGTGTGCATCAAAATGTGTGCAAATAATTATAATTTAAACACGCAATATAAAAAAAATATTATATGACGTCATCTTTTTAGCTTATATTTTAATTTTGGAAAAGGGAACCATGTAAAAATAGGATTTGAAGATTTATAATTATACAATACTTTGTGTACATTTCAGGAAGTTTAATATTTCGTATTTATCAAACAAGGATAAGTTACTTGGGGTTTTGACTAAAAAAAAGTGGGCGTCGTAGGCGCCCTACAGCCCCAGTGGGCACCATAGGCACCCTACAACCCCTAGTGGATAATAATAATTACGAGGAAAAAGTATATAAGTAGCAAAGAATATTAATTATTAATAAATTGGAAAAAATATATTTTCTTAAATTTTAATCGAATTTTAATCGATCAAATTAATTTTAATTGAATAACATTTTAACGATTAATTAATCGTTAATTTCCGCAGCACTAAAAAATTACCCAGTCGTAAGTCGTAACTCTTGGTGTACCCAACACCATCTCCACCCCCAATCCGTTACATCTATGTTGTACTATCTCACACTTTCCCACTCTATTTTTCTCTTCAATCATCAAACTTTTCCGTCGTCTTCTACTTCTGCTTATCCTTTGTGTTTTATTCGCTATAAACATTAAATAGCAATGACTACTAACGAAATAGAGATGAAATCATTATTAAAACAGCGAAAATAAAATTGTACGTTCCTTTTAAAAAATCTACTGGAAGTCAACAAACCTTCTGAATCTAAATTCATTTTTATATGAACGTCTTATTTATATTTTAAAGTTTACTCACGCAGATGTCTGCACAACTTTAAAATAATGTCATATTCATTATAAAATTTCGGTCTTCAGGTAGTTGCATTTGAGTTCTAAGTAACTCTTGAATTTCGCTGACAGCTCATCATTGTCAAATAATCCATAATTAATAATAATTAGAATAGTCCGAATTATCTTATCTTATCTATACACTACTATACAGACGCTCCTTCTATGCAGAAGATAGTTGCGTCCACAGACCATGACAGATGATCTGTTGGCAAGTGATGCAGCATTCACAGGCCACAGCTTTGTGGGTTCCACGCATTACCCAGCCGCCTAACTACATGTAGAGTTAGGTACCCATTCGGAGCGGGGTGACTCAGGGACGCCCTAGGCCCTGGGAACAAGCCCTTGCCTTCACTTCACACGGATTCGAACCCGTGACCATCCGTAAGACAGTCCAGTGCGCTGCCACTCGACCAAATAATCATTTGGTGTTAATAACTGTTAATGGTGCCGTTAATTTGCACGGTATGATACCGTGTAAGTTAGTAAAAAAATAACTTGCACGGTACGGTAATGTTTTAATGTAAAAAATAGACAACTAAACCTAACCCTGACTCTAAAACTAATAATTACAATATAATTGTAATTATATTATAAGAATGTTAAATTGATTTAATTAGTTTTAGTCCCTGTATTACTCAGGCTTATTACTGTATTTGTTTTTCTATTTTAATGTAAAAAATAGACAACTAACTCTAACCCTGACCCTAAAAGTAAAAGATCTAATTTAATCGTAATTATAATTTATAATAAGAATTTTTAATTGATTTCAATATATTTGTTTTTCTATTTTAATGTACAAAATAGACAACTAACTCTAACCCTGACCCCAAAAGTAAAAGATCTAATTTAATCGTAATTATAAGAATTTAAGAATTGTAAAAAAGAAAAAAATATTAGTCTCAACCGAAAATCGAACCCATGCCTGCTCTTCTACATTCCGTTCACCAGTCCAACCCTCAATCATGAGACCACGGAAGTTCGGTGCATTTGGTGAATTTTAAAAAGTTATAAATAACTGACTACAAAACCGTCTCTGCGAATGTGCAAATACCGTGTAATTTATAAAAAAAATAACTTCCACGGTATGATACCGTGCAAGTTAACACTACGTTATCATTTTATTATGAGTATTATTATTATGATTTATTATGAATGCCCTGAGGGGCAGGGCCCAGATAAGCTCTTGCCCTTGCTGAGCCAGCACATTTAATTAAATTAGCCTGACAACTGGCCTAAGTGTGGCTGGGTGTAAAATAAATCAAAACAACAGTTTAATGGTAAAAATTGACTACTCCGACCGGGCCAAAATGAGGTCATTTCATGCCGCCATCTTTGTTGCTATGCAAGTGACAAAGATGGCGGGCGGATCGATAGTCCCAACCGAGGGAAAATGCTGAAAATGAAATGGGCCGGGCATTGAAAGACAATCACAAAAAATACACTGGTAATCCTGCAGTTTCTACACGTATATTATTTCACAGCGAAATATAATTTTCTCAAGAGAAATTACATTTTTAATTTATTAAATGGATTAATATATGTTATATTTTAGCTATTATTTTATAGCACTTAATTGAAAGTTTTATTAATTTCTAAGGCTTTTTTCAGACCTTAAAGCTAAATAATCGGAGCGGGATGCATCCATTTTGTTTATGTAGTACTCTACTTGCCGAGTTGTCACAGTAAGATGCCAAATGGATATTTCTCACTTACAAAAAAAATAAATAAGAATCAAACGTCTAGTAACGAAATAAAAAATGAAATTGTCAATAAAATATTTATTTATCTTCTGAGAATATTAAAATAGATGAAAAATACCTTTTAAAAACATTTTCAGTCACTAAACTTATTTTAGCATGGGTCGAGCCAGGTAAAAAACATCTGGCTAGGTAAACAAAATGGACGTATCGTGACCAGATTATGTATTATATAGAGCCGAAAAAATGCCTTAGAAATTAAAAAGACTTACAAATTAGCGCTGTAATAGCTGAAATACAACATATAATAATGCATTTAATAAATTAAAAATGTAAGTTCTCACAAAAAAATCAAATTTCGCTTTGAAATAATATACGTGTAGAAACTGCAGGATTACCATTACACTTTAATAGCTAAATTTATAAATAATTCTCGAGTTATATTCTTCCGAAATATCACTAGTAAAACACTAAAATCAGCTTCCATTTAGCAAATCACTAATAAATTTCCAACGCGATGCTTGCGCTACGGTGGCAAAAGCGAAAAAGAGAGAGCCTTCAAATTCGCGGGCTTATTGCATCAATCGGTATGTCCGCAGTTTGGTATTCGATGATTCTTATCTAATAAATATAAGTGGAGGCGTTCCCCCTACCCTTAGATCCCTCCCCCTTCCTTTTTTTATTTTGGGGAGGGAGATTTTTCCCCAAGCCCGCCCCGCTTTTATTTTAATTTTATTAGTATCTAATAATTTTTAAGGGGAGGCGTTCCCCCTCCCCTTAGACCCCTCTCCCGGTTTTTAAAACAGGAAGACAAACATTATTCAAGGGAAGCAACTCTCAGCCAGCAACCGGTAGCGTCGATGTGACGTCAAGGTCAGACAAGTCTGAATCAGCCCAGTTTAATATTAACAGTGCTCTCATCTATTTTCACTATTGGACTATTGGCTTGGGCTTGATATCCCTCTATCTCTGTTAGTTTCCCTTGCAATTACTATGGGTACCCGCTCACAATTTTACTACCCAAGTATTAGTTAAATTAGTTCTGAGTACTACAATAATGAACAATGAAATGGAAACCCAACAGTATCCCTTGATAGCAATGTTCCCTTTAAGCTGCGCAAGTATCTGACCGATGCCGCGCAGCAGTTTAGAATTACCGTGCTGAAAATTTTGTAAAATATTGCACAAAAATGGAAGCTGTGCAACTTTGCACAAAAGTTTTTTTTACTTTGCACAAAGACCAATTGATTTCGGCATATGAAGTTTTATCGCAGTATCTGTAAAAGAGAATTTAAGAAATACTTATGAATAGACCCCAGATATAGCCCTTGCTCACGGCCAGCACATTTAATTAAATTAGTAAATTAGAAATAATTTCGTTTCATTTTAGCTCACAAGGTTCTATACAGGTTGATATTACTTGATATATTGATATTTTCTTAGATTTCCAAATTGAAAATATAATGGTTGATTGTTACTGCTTTGAAATAGGATGTTGCTAGTGTTACGACATTAGCCAGTACGCTATAGCTCCGACTAGTCATAACAAAGATAGGAATACTAGTGTTACGACTACTTTTTACTTCAATTATTTACCAAAATCCGCCAGATATACTCACGTAGTGCACTCAAACTAGTCGTTACATTAAAATAGCAAACTAGTGTTACGACAAGTCCTTAATTCTACAATTAATAAATTATTACTGTTATTGATTATATAGGCAGCAGGCATAGGTATAGTCTTTAAAGTAAAAAAAACTAAGTCGCTATAATATCTTAACAAACTCTTCATAATTTTTTTACGCATATATGTTGTTGAGCCTTCTTGTCCATGAGGGGCATCCACTGATCATCGTCGGCGTCTGCGATTCCTCCAAGGGCATAGGCCACCTACGAGAGACCTCCAGGCATCTCCACCCTGCGCCAGCTTCTCCAGGATCTTCCATTCATGGCCAATGCTCTTGATGTCTGCCTCCAATTCTCGGCGCCAAGTGTTTCTTGGACGGCCTCTTTTCCGCTTACCCTGTGGGTTCCATTTCAGGGCTTGCTTTGTTGTATTAGAAACAGGTTTTCTAAGTGTATGACCAATCCACCTCCACCGCTTCTGAAGAATCTCTTCCTCAATGGGCTTCTGTTTTGTCCGCTGCCACAGTTCCCGGTTGCTGTCCGGCCAGTGAATTCAGAGAATCCTTCTTAGACAATTGTTGATAAAGGACTGGATTCTGGTCAGGTTTACGGCTGTTTTAATCTCCATGTCTCGGCTCCATATAGCAGCACAGGTTTCACCATAGCATATATAATACGATATTAATAGATGTGGGCTTATTTATGTGTGTATTAATTCTAAAATCTAAATTTATTTAAATATGTTTAAGCAACGCCTCCGCATTTCAGAATAAGAAGTACAACAATTACAATTAGTATAGTAGGTTAACCAACACCCTAATTGTGGTTTTTAAAAAAAAATACTTAGAAATGTGATTTTTTAAAATTATAACTACTGTATTTATATTTAAAGGTTGTTTTTTTTTGCTGGCGCTTCCTTATAAATTCTATTTTTAAATTAAAATTGATTATCTCAGAATTAATTCTTAGCATTAGCATAGGAATTACACATTTTAGCCAAAAATATAGTGATATCTGCTCATTATTTTAGCAGCGGTGTACCTAGGCCATTTATTATTTGAAATAACGCAAATAAATAACATCCATCGAAAAGTTAAAACTAAAACTGTGTGTGAAAAAATACAACTTTAGTCGTAATTAGGAATTTATAATAGCTTTTTGAATTAATAATTTAAAGCTAATGACTATTTCTTAAATCATCCTGTTACTTGCTGACTGTTTAAGATGGAATATTGTACACATACACAAACATTTTCAAGTTATATTTTTCCAACCTATCTGCTTAGGAAATAGGAAATCCTATAGTTATAGAGCCTCAAATATTCACTTAGGATGAACTATCCACACTGTCTTCATTGGGGGAGGAAGATACTTAATGGCAAATATAACACTGATATATTAATTATATCGTTAGAAAGAAAGTTATTATAAATTTCAATTAACATTAAACAATTCTGCTGTCTCGTCAATTTTTAATAACTTGAGTTTCATGGTTGGATTTTTTGTAAAAAATGCTTCAATATCATGTTAAACAATATCATGTTAAACAACTGATATTATCTACTCTATGGAAGGTTTAAACACTTTTTAAAAAATAATTTTGATAATGTGAACAATAATTTATTTATTCATCATTCAGCTTTTATTTGTTTAGAGAAATAGAATGGAAGACGACAACAATCTTGCAACCGCAAGTGGGAGCGGTGAACAAGGAGAAGCCAGCAA
Organism: Ampullaceana balthica; assembly: GCA_944989445.1. Lineage (NCBI taxonomy): Eukaryota > Metazoa > Mollusca > Gastropoda > Lymnaeidae > Ampullaceana > Ampullaceana balthica. The sequence goes on along the minus strand of CALYLW010000051.1, from coordinate 1,009,931 downwards.
CACAAGCAAACAAAGTGCACAAGGTGTAAAGAAAAAAATATATAAGTCCTCGAGACCACGTAGTAGATTTAGTACATCAAATAAATGGTCCCAGCAGGAGAAGACTCGATTGCTGGAAGGATTGAAGAGGTAATCTGCCAAAATGTCATATTGGTACAAATCTGGCTAGGACTAAGATAGGGTTATTGATATATTTCTAAGTTCGTTTCTTTTGCCAGCAAGCAGTCAAAAATGTTTAAAGCAATAAAGGAAATAGTTTTATAGAAATTGATGAGGTTTTTTTAAAATGTTATGGCTGATTGGAGTGCTCAGCGTTCCAAGTTATTTGTTTAAAAGACTTTCTGTGTAACTCTTATAATATTTTGCTTGGTTTACTCCATGCATCAATTTGTGTATCTTTTACATAAAATAAAAAGATGGATTCCATTTAATGTTAAGGATACACTGATTAGCTTTTGCGAGATCTTACTGTTGTAAAATTAGTGTTACTTTAATGATTTATTGTTTCCTACTGTTATATTTTTACTACTAAATAAGATTTTAAAATTCAATTTTTAAAAATTGCATGTAGGTTTGGGGAAGAGAGTGATGTCCTTGCTGAAATTGTTGAAACAAAAAATGCTGAAGAGGTGAGTCTTAAGCATGATAATTAAATCTCATGGTTTAAATAAATCATTTTTATGATTTAATCTGGGGTTTTTTGGAATTAAAGAATTCAGTAAAAATGGTTTCAAGTAAGTTAATATATCATAAAAAAATCCTCATTAAAGTTTAATAAGAATTATTTATTTTTCATTTATCAATTGTATTTCAATGAAAAATATTTATTTATTTAAATAATACTTTATGTTCAATTTTATGATAATTAACTCTCGTGAACTAGTAAACTATTACTTTATCATCTTCTCACTCTACTGTGTTATATTACTTTATCATCTTCTCACTCTACTGTGTTATACTGTTTGCTTAAACATAATTTTGAAACATTTTCAGCTGCAGTGTCTGAAGTGAATTGTATTTGAACCTAATGAGATTTATGTTATTTATGCTGCCATGAAACATGAAGAAAATAGATGAAAAAATGGTAATAGATGCTGTTATGCTATATTTTATAAAATCTCTGAGATGGTTAATAAACTAAAATTATTTCTATATTTCCAGATTGAGAGAAAAATCCGCTCAATAAAGGCAACTGGAAGAACGTTAGGTCCAGTTGAGAATTTAGAAGGTAAATAGACTTCAAAACTTGGCTTAAAATCAAGGACTTGTGGAACATTGATGATTGTAATGCGTAAGATTCACTTGCATTGTTGGCCAAAGTTATCATAAAACATATGCTCCATACAGTGGCTTGCTATAACGTTGTCATAGCAAGGATGAAAAATAGTCTTATTAAATTGAATATTGTATGTTGAATTTTTTTTAAAGAGTGTTGAAAAAAAAAGGGAGAGCAAGGCAAGTATTTACAGGGACACAATCACAAATTCACTAAACAAAAAAACTAATCCAACTTTAACATCACCCAGGCCACCAACTTTTTCACCGATTTCCAAATAAAGTGCGTATCATTTCACTGTCAGGCTGCAAGCAACCTTATTAATAGAATACAAGGTACAAACTATTTGTGTGGTTAAAACAATACATTAAGAGCTTTATTAATAGACACATACATAACTAGACTTTTCAGCCAATGCCTTCATCAGTAAAGATAATTTAACAAAATTGTTTAAATTAATATTCCGTATTTATCGGCGTATAACACTCACTTTTCCCCCCTGAAAATATGGGGAAAATGATGTATGCGTGTTATACGCCGATATAATGTTAAAAAGCCATGTTTTTACAGTATTAACCATATACACCGCCGATATTGTACATACCGCACAGCAGCGAGTGGATAGGTAGCAGCGTGTGGAGTGTGAGTAACGGCAATCGGTAGGCAACGGCAAGCCCAGGCAACCCGCGCCTTCCTCACGTCTAATTCTCGCGGCCATCGGAGCGTAACCACGGTAACGCTCTGCACTGCAAGAGTTTGAAGACTCGAGAGAGTTTGTTGGTACCCATCAGGTACAAGTGAAGTAGTGAAGTAAACTGAAGTGGGGTTTTGTGTACGGCGTAACAACTTAACGAGTTAAATTTTTTCCTGAAATTTCCCTTTTAAAATGAAGGGGCGTGTTATACGCCTGTGCGTGTTATACACCGATATATATACGGTACATTATATATTACCTTCTCTGCCATGGAAAACTAATTGATTTAATTTAAGAAAAGAGGAAAGACGGGCACAAGTACCTAACAATAACATAACATAGATGAACAGAAAAGGATTTTCAGAAGTCAAAGAACCAAAACTGAAAAAAGATTTTACAGCTACGTAAAATTGTTAACTCAAAGCCAAATATTTTTATTAATTTATTTTCAATATTGATCCTATCACTATCAGGCTCTCATATAGAAGGCCAGTAACTGTATTATTCAAATCCCATATTATCTCCACCTTTCCTGGTGATTTTATTAATAATTGCACTTTTCTTAGAAAGATTTAGTTATTGAGACAAGAAGATGGAAGTAAACAATTGTTGGTGCCTGGACAGGAGATTGATAATTAATCTGTTCAACCTTAAAATTAATCTGTAATCTGTAACTGTAATGATGAACGTTCAGTGTCTGTTGTAAAATGTTAATACGGATATTTTGGGGCTGAGCTGGCAGCATAGGACATGCCTTTTGTAGAATGATCAGAATATTAGATTATTGATTTTGGATTATTGATATTAGATTATTGATATTCTCTGGCCATATCAGCCTTACAGAGGCTGATGTTGTTCAATGTATTTGTTATGTGATGGCCGGTGTGTGAGGGTGGTGTGTGCAGTCACCTAACTTTAGTGAATTAGATTTTATACAAGAACTTGAATGTCTAAACATTGGCACTTCTGTTAGCTGGGCCCTATCAGTATAGAATATGGTATTTGATAGAAAAAAAGTGATTGAGTAGGGCAAGGGTAAGCCAATAGCTTTTTTTTCTTCTGCCAAGCCTGACTGCATTCCCACTCCACTTAATCACCTTTTTTTATTAGATATAAACATCATAGTGCTTGTAGTTATATAATTAAACTGAAAGTTATGCACATGGCTCAAACCTAAACACAAAATATTGCTGTAGGATCAGATTTAAAACACAACACTGGTTGATGGTTGATATTTACAAAATTAGGAATTCTCCAATTAGTAGAAGCATGACCACACATGTTCCAGACAGTCACATAAACTATTGAAACTCCCCAGCAAGTACTGAAACATATAAGCAAAACAAGTTCTAGACACAGTGATTCTCATAAATTTGATGTATTTTTAAAGCATCATAGAACTGCTTATACATCAATAACTAAAATTATACACTACTAAAAAAATTAAAAAGGCCAGACATACACATTTCTCAGTTCCTTTGGGAATCATATTTGTAGGAAATATATAGAAGTAGAAGTTCAACACATATCCAGTTTTAATTTTCAACTAATAAATATTCAATCTTTTTTTTACCAACCTGTGCAGGTTCTGGTGTTGTCAAGAAGGCTCCACTAGAGGTAGGTCGTAACATGGCTTGAATTGGGTCAGCGTCAAAAGTGGGTAAATATTCATGCACTGTTAGACTAGGAGGTATGGGTCTATGATAATTTGTTGTGATTAAGTCGATGTGTGAACATCAAACACTATACAACTAAAAGGTTACACTCCACCATTGACATAAAATATTTGGAGATGTTTTCATTTTTTTTTCCAGGCATGGATTGATCTTATACAGGACTTAAAATTCTATGAACATCAAGATTATTCATGTTTGATTCCAAAGGTAAAATGAAATTATTTATATTTAAATTTTTTGTTTTGTATATCAGTAAATCAAAACCTGTATGATTCTGATAACTTTCATTTCATTTTTTAAGTTTTTCAAATATAGTTTCAAGTTTAAATTTATTCCGTTCTCAACCAGATTTTAGGTCTCATTACCAGAAATGAACATTTTGAAGACAGCGGCATTCCCAATCTAGACTGGAGGCAAATTTACCAGTTTTTCACAGATATAACTGAAGATAGATGTACTGTGACATGTTTGACTGATATAGGTTGGTAATTTTTTTTTACACAACAAATTGAGTTTTTTTTTAATAATATAAAATTGAGAAAAGGTCTTTGTCTACTGTCAGTTGCACAAGAATGGGGTCTTTGTCTACTGTCAGTTACACAAGAATGAGCACTGATTTTACACAATAATAATTAACCTTATCTTTTCCATAACAAATTAGAATTATCGACTATTAGGTTAGTCTATGATTTTATATGAGTGGATAATAACCAACTTATCATTATAAGCACTAACTGTTAACACATAAGCAATGGTAATAGCCAAAACAGTTATAATAATAAATAATAATCAATTGATAATTTTTATAGCTCTGTATCCCAATAAGGAACTGGGCTCACAGCGCTTTACATGAAGGTATTAACAAACATATGAGTAATAAATTAGCATTCATACCATAACAACCACATTAATTGCAGTACATAACACACTGAAACAAAAAAAATGCAATGTTAGTCATTAAAAGAATTGTTTCTTTAATTTGGAAAATAAATTTTGAAAAGATGTGTCTGAAGTGCAGTCTTGAAGGACTTGGTTGAATTTGTTTTGTTGGTCTAGAAAAGTATTTTCTCTATATTTCAAAACAAAACAATGTTTTCTAAAGATAGAAAATGTGCCCAAGCTGCATTCTAAATTTCTCCTCCTATCTGCTAGTAAATTGCTGATATTGATATTAAATTTCTTGATTTATTTCTTTTAAAAATGTGAATCTCTGTAATGTTTTTACCATTAATTAATATAAATATAATGGGATATTAAAATTAGTTGGAATTATTTAATTTAAGAAAAGTATATCTTTGCATGTGTTCCCCACCAGAATCTTTTGTTGTTCTTGACCTTATGCATAAACTTGGTGACGTGCTGCGTAACTCTGACACAACAGAGCAGCGACATGCCCTTGACCTCAAGTACCACTTGATTAGCTTCAAAAAATCCAAACAAAAAATTGCTCAGGCTTTTGGAAACAGTAAGTACATCTAAGAAACTGGTCATAGTATTATTAGTATTAACCAGTACCAACAAAATCTCATCTCTGTCAATGCCAAATACTGCACAAAGAGAAAATGCTATAGTTTATTGCCTGAACCATCACACTCAACAAGGGCGCCGGGGGCCCATAATATGATTTTTTTCTTATGAGCTATATAAAAATTACTTTAAGCGTTAGCTATTAGGTAAATTGATGGATCTTAAATGAATAGATCTTAACCAAACTTTGTATATAAAAACTTGGTAGCACATATTAAAATAACAAAGGGCACTGCACTTTTAATGTCCAATTGTTCAGGGCTGGGGGCCCCAAATGTCTTTTTTTTCGTGTATGTTTGAGATATTATTTGCCATTCTATTTTTAACATTCTTAAAAAAAATCAAATGGATTTTCAGTCTAACTTTTTTTAAAAACAAAATTTCATTGCATAAGCTTTGAGTAGTTTCTCAATTAATTATTTTTCTGATGATTATCGAATCATGTAATGTAAATTATTCTAAAAGAGAAGGGATAAGCTAATAAAAATATCTATTCCGGGAATATAAATATGTTTGAAGTGCACCAATTATTGTATGGTGAAAAAGAAAATATAAATATCATCAAATAAAAAAAGAGTAATGCTTCAGACATCCCTATAGACTGGGTAAATCTCTTGGGTTGTAAATCTTTTCACCTTTTTAAAAAAATAGTTTTTGTACTTATCTTTTACATCTACAGTAATTTATTTTTGTCTCCATTCAATAGATTTCTCAGATCCAGACGATGTGCAGTGTTTGGCACAAGAGGCATCAAATGGTTTAAATGAGTTAGAAGCTATGCCACAAGAGACTTCAGCAATCACTAGTCCTGAAACAAGCAACCGAGCCACCACCAATAATTCAGGTTCTTCATCAGAGCCCTCTATCATTACTATCAAGGAAAACCATGATCTTTCCAATCCCTGTGAAATCACTCCCCCGACCGATGATTCCAATTCAGTGACAGACTTTGTCAAACCTAAAATGTATACACTGAATCCTCTCTGCATAGCAGCACAGCATCTGAAACTTCAGCCCAATTCAAATAGCCAATAAAGGATTTTAAACTTCCCCATTAAAATACTTATTTTAGCATTATTATCATTTGTCACCAACTAATGTTGACAATTTATGAATTTAACACAAAAAAAATATGGTTTTCTTTTTTTGCATTGGATAGTTGATTCATCAATCATCAATATCTTTTAATAAATAAAATTGTTACTGAAATAGATTAACTTTGTTAGTTTCTTAACATAACTTCTGAAATGTCTGTAATAGTAATAATAATGGACTTTGTTAATTGAATGTATGCCAAGAGAAAGTAATTTTGTCAATGGAAAGTTTGTCTCTAAACAGAATCACATCAAACTATTAATTGTATCATACATGTTTATTGAAGGAAAAAAAACATACATCTATTTACACATATTGACATGTGCCCCTTCACATATTTGTCGTGCATGAGTCTTGTTTTGATAAAAGTTTCTCACTTCGATTGGTTTGAGTGCTAATTTTTAAATAATATTTAAACAAATATAACAGAACATTGATAAATGACAATATTTTTTTTTAAAACTACAAACTCAAGACTTCTCATGTTACCTTGCCTGAATGAGAATAATTTAAATTGAGAACCAACCCTTACTCAGGTTGAACATAAAGTAACTTTAATATCATTTCATTATATTTAGAATCTAAATTAGAAACATGTTTTTGGTGCTCCTCAAGCCTTACAAGACAATTTCATGGGAACATCACCATTCACAGCACAATGGACATCTGGTCTGGATGTAATGTCATATGCACTACCACACACACAAACTTTCTTAGTAAACTAATAGAGTTGTTCAAGTTTAGGCTAATTAGGTTGGTCACTAGCTAAGTACCTGTGTAGCTGGTATTTCAATCAATTTTTTTTTGGTAGCAATTCAGCAACAGTATAGCAAAGGTGAAAAAAAAAGCATCACAAATTATACACAAAAACTTGCAACTGGACAGAGAGCAAAAATTAAAACTTTCAGCTCCATTCCATATATAAGTTTAACAAGAAACTTCCGTTTGGAAATACTATAAATTATTTAAGCTTAAGCCTTGATGATTTAACAGATAATTGAAATTCATGGGGTTAGATGCTATGACATAATTTTATCAGTAGTGTCATCGCTGGCTGTTTCTGATGTTGTCTTCTCCCTTGGCTCTTCCTCTTTGAAAGACTTCTGCAGGACATAAGCATCAGCTGGCTCAATACGTTTGTAGTAATTCTTTTTTTCCTCAACAATTTTAAACCCAAACTTCTCATAAAATTTGATGGCCCCTTCATTGTTGACTTGGACATGACTAAGAATAGAAAAAAATATTAATTATTTAGTAGTACAAATATGTAAAATATTCAGATATTAAAAAATATAAGGGTAAAAACATAAATTCAATTTGAATAATTTTTGCTGCAAACTAGTACAAAAAATTTAGGAGGCAAAATTAAGTTATACTTGTACAAATTTTTTTGTAAGCGTTCAGTTTGTGTGTTATCTAATAACCCTATGCTACTTTAAAAAAATATAATCTTATTAATAAAAATTATAATTGATTAATGACATTTATAACGATATGCTGAAACTTTGCGAGTGGAAAATTATTTGTTTAAACTAGCAACGAAATAGATACTTACAGAAAAACATTATCAATGTTGCCGTCCTTTTCACAGATTTGGAGAACATGCTCTAACATAACAGTACCTAGAAATAAAAAATGCACTGAAGTTAATATTTAAGCCACCAAAGATCAGGCGTTACTTTTAATTATGATAGTTTAATCATACTTAAGAAGATCTTCTGAGATAGTGAATTATAATTGGAAAAACATGCCTATTCCAAGCCTTCGGTATGGCGCTAAGCAGCCTAAGGTCATGATGTATAAACGTCGAACATTCTCAGATGTGTCAATTCTACAACAAACAGCTCCAATGACAATATCATTATAATAAGCTGAAAATAATAAAATAAACACACATGAAGGGTTACAAATATTAAGAAACAAAATTAAGTTGGAAAAAATAGTTTGGCATAGCTTTATACTTATACCCTGACATTGATTAATAAATCAACTGTATGTAATTCAATAAAAGTCTTTACAACTCTTGTAGGCTAAAGAGAGTAGAAAGACTAAGACCAAAAGGCTTGGGGAAAAATATTGTTAATAGCCATGTGTGCTTCATGAGACTTTGAAAATGTAAATAATCATAGTTGTAGCTTTACTTTTCAAATTTGTGAATAAAAAGTTTATTTAACCATCTGTAACAAAACTTATATGCGCTAATTTATCTGTAGGGTCTTTGAGCTTTAGGCTCTCAAAAGATATTAAAATTTGCCTCCCAATAAAGCCAAAGACTATAGCTGTTTTGTTTCTCATTGATCTTGCTAAATAATAATTGTTTACAAAATTAAAAAGGCAGTCTGATACAATATAGTGTGTAAATTAAGTAAATTGTTTCGTCTAAATTCTCAAAAAATAGATAGTCACTTTATAAGACTTTCATGCCCATGGTTAAACTTTGGGGATACCTAATTTTGCAAGTTCGCCAACCTCCAAGACATCTTTGTAGAATTTATCATTGTAAGTTACAGGAAACACAACTTGATTGAGCCTTTTCAGCTGTTTGATATTATGAGGAGTGATGTCACCGAGTTCAGTCCGGCCCCTGATTAAGGAGACAATTAAATGAGTATTTTTGTAAGAAACTGTTACTGTCTGGTTGCACATTAAAAAATCATAAAAGAAGCACAAACAAAAAAAGTTTAAACATAGAAAATCTTAAACCTGTAAATGTAATTAGTAGGGCTGGCAATGATTAACAATCTTTAGTTCGATTAATCAGGAAAAGATTAAATTGATTAATCAGTTAATTGCGATTAATTATATTTTTTATAACGCATGCACAGATGCCGTTAAGTCGCTATTCATTATTTGCTAAATTGGTTAAGTCACAGTAATTCGATGGCTCCCAAATTTTGTGAAGTAACACAGGAAATTCGTTCTGAAGGAATAAGGAAGGAAAACCTTTTTGTTTACGTATGCATGTCTAAATAAATAATAATAATACGAAGGAAAGTATGTAAGTAACAAAAAATTTTAATTTGTAATAAATTGGAGAACAACAATATTAGATATTTTTTCTTATATTGTAATAGAATTTTAATAGATTATTTTTTTTAACGATTTAACAATTAATCGATAATTTTCACAGCCCTGGTAATAAGTGAAACTTTCCTATTTTTGCCATGAGGACATCAGCTTCATTACCACCATGTTCCATACTCATCTTGTATTTATTAATATGAAGCATGGCAGCCCTGAAACTGGGACCATATCTCTTCTGGTCTTTTCCTGATGAAGCCCCTGCCCTACTTAAATACATTTGTCTAATTTCTTGATGGCTGTATCATCATTGCCATAAAGTGCCATAATCATTAAGAAACAAGATTGTATTTCTTTTTTAAAAAAATTTAACTTCTTATTATACATTATTGGGTAATCCTGCAGTTTATACACGTATATTATTTCACAGCGAAATTTATGTACTCGTTAGAACTGACGGTTTTAATTTATTAAATGCATTATTATATGTTGCATTTTAGCTATTACAGGGCTAATTTGTAAGTCTTATTAATTTCTAAGGCCCTTGAAGCTACATAGTCGGAGTATGATCCATCCATTTTGTTTATCTAGCAGCACTAGCACCCTACTTGCCGGGTTTTTCCACAGTAAGATGGCAAACTAAATTTTTTCACTTAACAAACAAAATAAGATTCAAACATCTAGTAACGAAATAAAAAGTGAAATTGTCTTTAAAATATTTATTTATCTTCTAAGAACATTAAAACAGATGAATAATTTGAATAATACTTTTTATAAAAACATCTTCAGTCAGTAAATTTACTTTAGCACAGGTCGTTCCAGGTAAAAAATATGTGGCAAGCAAAGTGCTAGATAAACAAAATGGATGTATCGTGACCAGATTATGTATCATAAATGTATCATATTAAGTAGGGGTCTACCGATATATCGGCACCGATATCTGGATATCTGTATCATGTAAAGATCCCGATATTGACGTCACCGATATTTTTTCTTTACGTCAAAAAAAAATAATAAACGAAAAAACCCTATCATTTAGATTTACAATATCTCGACAAATTAATAAAATTAATATATCGACCCCGATACAGGTATTGAAATAGCCAAAAGAGTCCTAGTATTAATATGTACAGTCACGATACAGTATGCCATGTGCTATGATATTGTTTAGGTATCGGCCAATTTTCGTATACTATGAAATACTGTGTAACTAGTGCCGATACCAAGTATACCGTAATTGCTCTAATAAATGGATAACATGTAAACAACATGTTGACGTAATTGCTATAATAGCAAAGATGCACACAGAATCGCAGATGTCTAAAACATTTTGTTTCGTATCGAATAACAAAATGTACAGTGTGCAGACTTGTTGTCATTGGCAACCATTCATCCTTCAACCTCATTTCACTCTATTACTATTGCTCTGTTCTCATTGTTTCATTCATAAAAGGTGGCCGTGTGCAAAAGCCATTAAACTATTGGTTAGAATTAATAATTATGAGTTAAAGTTAAAGTTTCAAAAGGAGTTCCTAATTTTGCTTGTACATTTTTATAAAGGACGGTTCATTTTGTCATGAGTCTTATATAGGTCATGAATTGGAACTTGTAAACATATCAGAAACTTCGTTTGGGCCAACAAAAAAAATCGGTAATATCGGCAAAACTGCATATCGGCAGACCCATAAATTATAAAATATAAATAATTACGAGTGATAAATTTAAGATTGACGTCATCAAATATGACAGCTGTTATTTTATGTCCTAACAAATACTCATATTGGCACTCATATCTGGAAAAAATATCGGTAATATCGGCCAAAATGCATATCGGTAGACCCCTAATATAAAATATAAATAATCAGGAGTGATAAATTTAAGAATGACGTCATCAAATAAGACCGCTGGTATTTGTCCTATAAAATACTCATATTGGCACTCATTTCTAAAAAATTTTTTTACGGTAATATCGACAAAAATGAATATCGGTAGTCCCCTAACATAATAGATAAATAATTAAGAGTGATAAATTTAGGAATGACGTCATCAAATATGACCGCTGGTTTTTGTCCTAACAAATACTCATATCGGCAAAAATATATATCGGTAATATCGGTATCGGCAAAAATGCTTATAGGTAGACCCCTAATATTAAGGTTGTTAACAGTTAACAGGTCCTCAGATCAGGACCAGTTAACCGCAACTTCAATAAGCCTTTATAAGCTTATTACCCGGAGTTCCTTTTTGTTGTTTTACGGTTAAGATGCAGGGCAGCATACGAGACTAACGCGAGCGAGGGTGACTTCAAATCGCTTACTCCATATTCCGGTATATAAATAATATTCAAGATCGTAATGATAGTAGTCCATGTGCTCACAAAATAGACAAAAATGTAATTATAGTCTGTTTCTTAAAGAAAAAGAAAGCTATAAAAGCATATGACCCAGCGACCTATCAGCATTCTCTGGTCACCGGTTTATAGTCTGTTTTGTTTCCCCGCATCCAAAAAATTGATCGGTGCGCGCCACTTAGTAAAGTACCTGCCTATATCACGAGAGTCATATGATAGACATAGCAAAGATTCCGGGCGATTAATTGGTTCTCAAATTCTAATTCGGTCTTTTAGTGACAGTTTTCCTGCAAGTCAAAGGCATTTGACGTAAGATTACCAGACCACATTAATATCAAAACTGATATTTTCTTTTAAAAAATTTAATTGTTATGTGTTGGAAGGGGAGTACGGCGAGTGTAGCTCAAACCCTATTGGAACAGGAAAATCGGAGAGAGACGACACGCATAATACAATAATTTTGGTGAGTTGACGATTGAAAAATAATATGGTATTTAAATAAATTCCATTTTATCATCACTTTACTCCATAAGCTTTATAATTTTATTATTATTTTTTTTAATTCGCGAGTTGACCGGCATCACACACAAGAGAGGTAAACACGACGTCCCAACAGTGCCAACAGACGAGTCGAGGTGTGGGTTTTTAAACTAAGTAAAAATACCTCAAAAACTTCAACGAAGGGTTTAACCGGTCCTCTTATTTAGAACGGTTAATCACGAGTCCTCAAAAACACCAAATTAAAAATTGACTATAAACCATCACTGCGTACTTAATTCTTTGGAAGGTTTTTAAAAAAATAATAAATTGGCTGCATTGAGGACATCGCGAAAAAAAGCTGAACGTAAGCGGAGGAAGCAGGCCTTAATGCCACCATCAGACAACGAGAGGCAAAAACATTTTCTCATTGGTTCTCAAAACATAAGGCATAAATATAAGGACATGTCTATAGGTTAACCAGTCTTTTTTTTTCGAACGGTTAATCATCCTCAAAAATGAGCGGCCTTAACAACCTTAAATCATATAGAGCAGAAAAAATGCCTTATAAATTAATAAGACTTACAAATTAGCGCTGTAACTGTAATTAGTAATAGCTAAAACTAAAATACAACATAAAATAATGCCAAATGACAAATGCATTTAATAAATTAAACGAAGTGTCTGCTGCTACGACAAAGTAACGGCAGACAACTCGACGGGCTGTTGCTAGTGCTACGACATGTCGTAACACAAGCAACATCCCGTCGAGTTGTCTGCTGCTACGACTAGTCGTAAAAATATGCTGTATTTTAATTATGCTAATACTAATACTTTAAAAATACAAAATAGTTATCATAATAAAATTTCATGAATACTAGGTAAGCCGGATAATGAATTTTAAAGGTTAAAAAAAACTTGATTGGTGTCCATTTAATGACAAACAGATATGATTTTTTAGAAACAAAATTAGAGACATGAGCTCCGTTAGATGAAGTGTTAGTGATGGACGATCTTTGATAAGCAAAGCTAGGGTTCAATTCCTGCTCCCGGCGTGTTTTATTAAATAAAAATACTTATCTTTTAAATGAGTGTGCTGGTAATTGTAATTTTTGTTCTTCTTATTCTGAAAAGCGGATACGTTGATTAAATCTATTTAAATAAATTTAGATTTTAGAATTAATACACATATAAATATAACACATAAATAAGCCCAGCTGCCAGATCTATTAATATCGTATTATAATAATACGATATTTATATTATTATTAATTATATATTTATATATAATATTAATATATGTTATATTTTATGCGTATAAAATTAAAATATTATGAAGAGTTTGTTAAAATATTACAGCGACTTAGTTTTTCCGAAGTGTTTACTGCTACTGCTAATAACTAATAGTACTAAAGGCTAGTCGTAACACTAGCCAAGCAAACCTTTCCTGGCTAGTGTTACGACATGTCGTAACGCTAGCAACATCCCGCTGAATCGTCTGCTGCTACGACATGTCGTAGCCCTAGTTTCCTGGCTAGCGTTACGACATGTTTCAAATCACTTTTGTCATTTAAGTTTAAGTATGTATTTAGTGTAAGGCTGCACTTTAATATCGTAACACGCGCGAAGCCCATGTAAAACGTCATTAAATAAATTGTAAACAGACACATTTTAAGTACAACTTTTATTTTAAGTTACGCGTTTTGATGTGACGTGACATTTCTTATACTCCCCCCTCCCCTTCGTCACAAATGGTCGACCCCCTCCCCCCTCCAGGTGCGTAACGTCATTTACGGACGGCCCCGAGAAGGGACTGTCCATAAATGACGCGACACGCGATTTTGGCAGATGTTTCATTACCCCCCCCCCTATTAAAGCGTCGTCACAAAAACTTAGACCACCCAGAGCCGTCTTTACACCAGTTTGGGCCCCCGGGCAAAGAAATAGTGCTGGGCCCCTCCCCCGCAGGAATAAAAAATAAATATACATAATATATATACATATAAACATATTCCCATGGGGCCCCTATGCTCGTGGACCCCTGGGCTAATACCCAACGGGCCTATGCGTTAAGACGGCCCTGAGACCACCCCCTCCAAGATGACGTCACAAAGCTTTTCGCCCCCCACCCCATAAAATCTGTATTTTATTGGAAAAAGAGCATGTTTAAAATCACTTTTTTGTCATTTAAGTATTTATTTAGTATAGGCCTGCATTCTTATATCGTAACACGTGTGAAGTCATGTAAAACACCATGTAACAAATACACTATTTAAGTGGAACTTTTATTTAAAGTTTTGATGTGACGTCACATTTCTCTACATCCCCCCCCACAGGTCACAAATTGTCACAAAATGTAGAACGCTTCCCCCTAGGTGCGTGAAATCGTCGTCCCGTTGTGTGTTTATAACGGCTAAGGCACCGGTGGGCGAAAGAGAAACTTCATCTAATTTCAAGATTTGTAAATATAAACCCGACGGATATATTTTAATGATGTGTAAACGTTTGGTCTGAATCAAATGTTAATTACTTCCAAGCAATTAAAAGTTCACAATTTCGTTTGCAATAAATTATATAACATTATTGCATATCAGTCTTGACTCAGTCGGTCTCGAATGCCGTTTGCAGCCAGAGCGGTTTACGTTACTATGCTTAGTATTATGCAAATTAAATTTGTTGTGCGTACGTACAAATTCAGGAGACCCCCCCCTCTCCGTACGCATGTATACGCAAAATGCCGTAAATTTAAGACCCCCTCCCCCTCCTTGCGTACGTAATATTAATATGGATGGCCCCTAAGGGAAAATACATCGCTAACTATAACGAACGGTTTAACCGGTCCTCTTATTTAGACTTAGACGGTTAATTACGAGTCCTCAAAAAAAATTATTTTTTTTTGATTTCATACAAAATTGACCATAAACCATCTCTGTTTACTTAATTGTTTGGAAGATTATTTTTTTTTAAAATTTCTCTGAATTGAAGGGATGGCTAGAAAACGTCGAGTAATTTTATTGCTGACTTCAGCAGATAGCGAAATGACCGGTACTAAGATTAGACGTAATAATAACTACCTAGGGCCCATCCATATATTACGTACGCACAAAAGTCGTATTTTTGTAACACCTCCCCTGTTGCAACCTGTACATTTTCGAGATCCCCTCCCTTATGCATATGTACAAATTCGGCCCCCCCCCTTTTTTTTATTGAAATTTTTTTTTAAATCCAGAGTCAAAAGATATTGGTTTTAAGCTTTGAAGCCGTCCATAAATGACGTCACACCCCTAAAAAAAGAGGGGGGGGGGTATCATGAATTTGTTACTATGTGTGACGAGAGGGAGGGGATTTTTAAAAAATGTGACGTCACATCAAAATGCGCACTAAAATATTTGATTGCTTGCATTTATTTAATGACATTTTAAATTGATTCACACGTGCTACGATATTAGAGTGAAGCCTTACACTAAATACATACTTAAATGACAAAAAAGTTATTGCAACATGCTAATTTTCAATTCAAAAATACGGCTTTTAGGGGGGGGGGTCAAAGCTTTGGGGTCGTCCATTAATGACGTCACGCGATTTTGTCAGATTTTTCACTCCCCCTCGCCCCATCGTCACTAAAACTTAGACCACCCCCTCCGATAGCCAAGACAAAACGTCAAGCCAGGAAGGACCGTATCAAACACCATCCTGAAGGGTTTCCCATCCATCTCTTCTCCAACATGCCGACGCAAATTGCGTGCTTGAATAGGGTTAATAAGCCACCAGAGGACACACGTGGCGGCCTAGCACAGGTCAAATACAAATATGATGAGAGTGGTCATCGTCGACTACGACGGACGAACAACAACTTTGATTGTTAAAACGATACTTGGGTTCTAATCTCGCTCCCGGCGAGTTTTTTTGTTGATTTAATTTTTTTATAATTTAAAAAAAAACACGTCGTAACGCTAGCAACATCCCGACGAATTGTCTGCTGCTACGACATGTCGTAGCAGCAGTTTCCTGGCTAGCGCTACGACATGTCGTAACACTAGCAACATCCCGCCGAATCGTCTGCAGCTACGACATGTCGTAGCAGCAGTTTCCTGGCTAGCGCTACGACATGTCGTAACACTAGCAACATCCCGCCGAATCGTCTGCTGCTACGACAGTTCATGTCGTAACGCTAGCAACATCCCGAACGTCCGAATTAGTTTCCTGGCTAGCGTTACGACATGTCGTAACGCTAGCAACATCCTAAATTAAAAAGGTAAGTTCTCACAAGAAATATAAATTTCGCTGTGAAATAATATACATATACTATATACAAACAAACGGATTACCCATTTTTCTTATCAGTTTTTCAACAATAATGGCAATGGTTGTTAAATGTTACATTACATTCAATGTGACATTGTTACTAAGACTAAGTTACTGAGAGAGACTGTGACTTATCTTAAGGCAAAGGCCAAATGGAAAGCCCATAACTATAGTCTTAAGATAGGAACACCAAATAATAACATCACTGAATTCACTGTCATCACCAACCGATATTGCCTATAACTAAAACAAACTTCAACAATCGCCAACATTGACTGTTCAAGTTCAAGTGTTCAGTCAGTTCACTGTCACTGTTGACTGTTGTCAACTTTCAGTACATTTCAATTTCACCAAAAAAAAAGTTGACAAATGCAAATGGCCAGTAATTCCCAAGTGAATTACATATGCTGAGTATTAGTATTTTAGAAACTGTAAATGTCGTGATTATATATCATAAGTTACGTACTTGGTCATATCTGATTTTTTTCCTTCGGAAAGGTTCTCAATTGAACTCAATACACAGCGAGGCAAACCGCCAAGGGAAGTAGAACTTTTTCATTTACACAAGCCAGGTATTTTCCATGTGAAGCTTTGCAATGAATTAAGTCGATGATACTTTTCAATAAACAACATTTATTATGCAATTTATATATATTGAATTTATTTTTTTTTAAATCCCCCTACATAATTAAAAAAAAATCCCCTTATAAAACTAAAGGTCACGTTTAGGTACTAAAAAAACGATGCATATATGTTGTTAATTTACCCTTTGAAAGGTTTTTAATGTTTTTGGAGTTTTTAAATTCAATCCATCAGGTTTTATTTTTATTTAACAAATAATAAGAGGCTTAAAAAATTCATTTATTAAATTTAATTTAGATAATATTATTAGAAATTCATTTCTTTAAATAATTTTTTATGAGACTAGTTATTGTCTTTATGGTTGATTTTCCATTTTTTCAATTTGAAGACGGGAAATGGGTGAAATTTTAATTACCTGGCTCTTACAAAATACTCCCACTACTTTATTTTGTACTGTCTTCTGTTGGAAAAATTATTTGAACATAAAGCTGTTTGAAATTCTTTTGATCGATTGAAACACATTTATTGATTCATAATTATTATCATTCTTGTTACAACTTATGGTTTTAAATTTGACAAGGCACTGAATTCAACGAGGGAGCGACGCCCGCTAATGTAACGGTAAACATGGCCGCCAAGGATTACTTCAAGGGAGGAAGAAAACAATAAACCTCACGATCAAAGCTGTCTTTGTCGGGATTATATTCCATAAGTTAGCCTCAGGTGATTAAACATATTATTTATTTAAGTATTTCAATTCAATGCATCTGCGTTAATGCACAGTCCTATTAATTATTGTAGGCTATTGCTTTCTTAGATATGCCGCAGTGGGTTTCCGTCCTTTGAGTTTGAGGGCTTGAGCCACTTGAGGGGAGCTTGAATTTTATTTCTATTTCCAATTAAAAGCAATAGTTTTATAGTCTCTATCTAAATCTAGATAGGTCTACTGAATTTCTGTATAATATTGTTCATTCTGCAGTTTTTGGTAAGAAGGGTGTGTTGGTCCATTCTTGGTAGTTGTAAAATGAATGTTTAAAAGACAAAAGTTAGGTACTTGCATTAATGATAATCATTAAATTTAAGTGAGTTGCATTTGGTTATGAGTAGTAATATGAGGCTTTTTTTACGCAATCAGCTCCATAGGCCATGGCCATAGGGTTTTTGAGTCACTTTTTTTTTGAGTGAAGAATTATATGGTTCACTAAAACATGTTCTTGCGCTAAACACGTCGGATTAACAAACAAATTACTAGTCTAGTTGTGTTAACCCTCTGTGACTCTGGAGACGACGCGGCCGAGGTATGATGGGCGAAAAAGACGAAAGGCCGGTGGATCGGACATGATAATTCGTGGACCTTAATTTTTTGGCTGGTGCTCGTACCAACTAATCAGAACTCTTCATGTGTTTCCTGTTACTAAAATGGCGGCCTCCATTGTTGATTTCCTCTTGTGACACTTGTGTGTTTTGTAAAACGAATTTTTTTTGTCTTGTGATATCGGAAAATTCCAAAATCAAAATGTCTGATTGTGACTCTGATGAAAATAATTGTATTTATTTTGATTATTACTGGTTTATAGTGAATCTGAAAGCCATGAAATTAGTCAAGAAGGGTTTTACTTTTAATCAACAGCATTATGAGGACAATAATATTGTGATGTTTTGGTTGAGTATGAGGGGTTCTAATATTTGATACAGATGACCCCTAAGAATGTTTTAGAAAAAATAAGGCCTATTAACTAGGGGTCTACCGATATATCGGCCAGCCGATATATCGGCACCGATAGCTGGATATCGGCAATATCGGTATCGGTAGCATGTAAAGGTCCCGATATTTCATAAAAAGGGACATTTTGACCCCCCCCCAAAAAAAACAGAAACAAAAAAAACTATCATTTAGATTTACAATATCTCGACAAATTAATGTATCGACCCCGATACCGGTATTGAAATAGTCAAAAGAGTCCTAGTATTAATATGTGCAGTCACGATACAGTTTGCCATGTGCTTTGATATTGTTTAGGTATCGGCCGATTTTCGTATACTCAGAAATACATGTATTGTGTAAATAGTGCCGATGCCAAGTATACCGTAATTGCTCTAATAAATGTATAACATGTAAACATTATGTTCACGTAATTGCTCTAATAGCAAAGATGCACACAGAATCGCAGATGTCTAAAACATTTCGTTTCGTATGGAATAACAAAATGTACCGTGTGCAGACTTGTTGTCATTGGCAACCATTCAACCTTCAACCTCATTTTCACTCTCACATTGTACTACTATTGCTTTGTTCTCATTGTTTCATTCTTAAAAGGTGGTCGTGTGCAAAAGCCATTAAACTATTGGTTAGAATTAATAATTATGAGTCAAGGTTGAAGTTTCAAAAGAACTTCCTAGTTTTGCTTGTACATTTTTATAAAGGACGGTTCGTTTTGTTATGAGTCCTATGTAGGTCATGATCTGGAACTTGTAAACACATCGGAAACTTCGTTTCGGGGGAAAAAAATGGTAATATCGGCAAAACTGGATATCGGTTGACCCCTTAATTATAAAATATAAATAATTACGAGTGATAAATTTAAGAATAACGTCATCAAATATGACAGCTGTTATTTTTGTCCTAACAAATACTCATATCGGCACTCATATCGGAAAAAAATATCGGTAATATCGGCAAAAATGCTTATCGGTAGACCCCTAATATAAAATATAAATAATTAGGAGTGATAAATTTAAGAATGACGTCATCAAATATTACCGCTGGTTTTTGTCCTAACAAATACTCATATCGGCAAAAAAAAATATCGGTAATATCGGTATCGGCAATATCGGTAAAAAGGCATATCGGTAGACTCCTACTATTAACTTTAAAGGTTTTTTTTTAAAATTTTTTTACAACAAATATCTTTGAATTCTTGTTAGAGACCAATAAGTATTATTACAACTTTCTCAGTGTCACTAAGTCATAGATATTTATGCCCTGTCCCCAAAAATAGTGAAGAAAAAGCTTTAATTTTGCATATACCGAAAATCACCTAAAGTTAGAAAAGTGAGCAGAACCATATATAAGATGTGTGTGAAGGGCCCCAAAGGGTATTGCTTCTCAAAACACAAGTGTCAGAACTTATTTTAACCTTTAATAATCAAGAAATTCATACAGTTATTATAGGAAAGTAATGTTTATTCACAGCTCAACAAATTTTTTCATTCATAAATTATGCAAATTAGGTTGGCTAATTTGCATAATTTTGGAGGTTATAATTTCAGTTACAAATGTTGTAGTAGCTCATTCATTTTCCTACAAGAATATATAGGTTGTATATGTGTCAAGTTAATGGTTTATTTTAAAAAAATTTTTTTTGCAAAGTCTTATTCTTCAAAAAAGGGCTCCGTCTTTTTGGCACAGGTATGCCGAAAACGCTCCGTCTCAAGAGGGTTAATGAATAGGATTTAGTTTAGCCCTAGCAACATCCATTTTGTTTTGAGTTAGTTTTTTATGAAATGTATGTTGTAGTAAAAAAAACTAACTTAGTCTACACTAAATAATAAATTCCTCTAAAGTTAAAGTAAAGTAAAGATTCATTCTTCTACGCGTGTTTTTGTCTTGTCCTTGAACATAGCCTGCATATTACTAGTACTAGTGTTACAGATGCTCCTGCTGCTCTTTGTATTAATAATTAAGATAATAGATGATGGAGATTATAGTGTCCTGCACTTATTCGTAGTACATTGTATATCAAGTATATGTTAGATTTATGTCTAGTCTTGCATTTTGAAATGTTAAGCGTGGGTTTGTTTTTCTAGTTTGTTCAGTCAACCTAATGCCAGATGTGAAGGAGGAGGATCTGTATGTGTGAACATTTGTTCTTGCATATTATGGAATAAAATAAATAGAAGTTAAAAAAAGATTTTTAAAAACCACGTTTTTATAAGCGGACTAAAAAGAAGAAAATAATTTAAAACTTATTAGTTCAAGTACTTTGATTTAATATGACTAAAAACGTGGGGCAGGCGCTTATGAGGTTTAACATATGCGGTTCACTCATTCTCTCACTTATAGATCTCTCTTTTGCCTTCTAAATTATAAATCTTTAATTTTTATACCAAACACCCACCCCACGTTTCATTTTCATCCTCCAAACGGGCAAGATATTTTTACAATTTTAGAGATATTTAGGGGTACGCCAATAAAAACTCTATATCTTAGGTATAAGTGCAAATATTTAAATGAAATAAATGAAAAATAAACTAAAATGAATTCTCTTTTCATCGTTTACCTTTTTATTCTTGTCATGTCTTGTTTTTTTTATTAATCCATGTCTTCCCCCCAAAAAAATATTCCAATTACGATTTTAAGAAGTCCAAACAAACACTACGGACACTATTTACAAGCACAAATATCCAGTCTGACTTAAAGATCCAATGTTTGCATGATACTAACACTAATGTCGCTATCAATCTCAAAGTTCATTTTTCTCAACTCAACTTCAGTTAAATTTAAGCCTGTAAACCCCCTTCATCGCTTCCAGAATCTAAACCATCCATTTTGAACACTCACCACATAAAATTGAAAAAAACCGAACACATTAAAGAGAACACGTGTGGAAATATAGTTGAACCTATCCACAAAAGAATAAACAGGAAATCTCGTGATTTTTTTTTAAAACGCGAGATTTCTACCTGATTGTAATACCGGCCGTTTTGCCCGTTTAGGGGATAAGGCGCTTTTGGCCGCTACGCCCAGTAAAGGGTTAATAAATGTGTGTGAGAAGTGATGTTGATATGGACTTTAAAATTTGATTCTGAAGTTCCATATTCTTTCTTATTGAAATAAATATTAGCCAGAAGATTCCAATAGCATTAAATAGACTTTAAAGAATATTGAGTCTAACTTGTCCTAATCTACACTTGAGTTAGATTTCTCTATTTCACTAATATTTTTCATGATCAAGGGAAAAATTTATTTATCATAAGTTTTTATAAGCAGCAGCTAATGACTAATTGTCAAAAATAATGTTATTTCCCTTTGCTTTCAAATAATTTTATTGTGGATGCTGCAGTACTTAGATGGTTAATTTTGTTAGTATTTCTTCCTAAATTTACGTTGTGTTTAAATAGGAAGCTACAGTGAAACTAGCCCCGCACTAGATATAGTAGAGAAGGCTGAGGCAGTGAATGAGTCATACACTCAGACAATGTTGTATGGCTTTGCAGCAGTTTATCCAGTTACTAGCCAAACCCTTCAGACAGTAAACTCATGCCTTCTATATCAGTATGAAAAACAATGTTCTGTCACTCTGATACACACCATCTGATTTTTTATGCCTTAATTATTGTGAATTAATTGATATTGGGCCAAATAAAAATCTTGGCTATCACTAGTGTTTGATAACATCGACTAAGTTGTTAGAGCTTAGTCATTTTACTACTATTACATCACTAACAAAATTTCTTTGGGTGAATGCTGTGGTTATGAATATAACTTGTATAACTATGCCCTTGATAAATATCCAGAGCCATATAGACTGTTATGTAGTACATACTTTTATTTAGATCTGCCTACACTATTAAGTTTAAAGTTTTTTGGTGTCCTTAATACCCCTTCAATGTTTTGTTGACAAAAATGTCTAGGCCATCAATGTGGAAGTTAAAATGAACGTAGAATGGAAAATAATAAATGGGGAAAGCAGTATTGGCACGGTTGAACTTATGGTTTGAAAGTCATGTACTTTTCTTATTGTTAATTTCTTTATTGAGATCTATATGTGATCAATAATTAACAAACAGTTCTTTACTTTCACAGCTCTCATTTTTGGTTGAGTACTCCCAGCTAAAGGATTTATTATAAAAATCGTAAGTAACTCTTCAAATTCTTAGTTTGCCTAAACTAGTATCTCCAGCTTGTATAATTATGACCTTTTAAACAGTAAGTTACTTACAAAGTGGACCCTCAGTATTTTTTCTTCATTTTCGTCAAAATTTCTCCTAAAGTTAATTAGGCCAACTGTAACGATGTAACTTTATATTTCTCTTTCTATGTAGGCGTTCTCACAATAATTAATCTTGTGTACAATAATTCACTGAAGAATTCGTTTATCCAAAACAACTTTAATATATATATATATATATACACACAGATATAATTTGAGGTAATAAAACGTGGAAATCTGGATTCATTTATCACACAACCTTCCTCGTCGGAAGTCTACACACAACTCCTCGCCCAACACTTTCAACCAATAGAAATGCTCCTTTCTTCCCGCGTCTCTTGTACACGTGACCTTACGTCACAAAATTATGTTAATCAGATGTGACACCAACCTGCCATAGGAGTAAGTCAGTCTCATGAGATGACTCTCAAGTATGCGTGTTAACGTGTGTCCTCTCTTGATTACAAATTTCATTTCTTTACAATATTCATGAATGTTTGGAGCTATTTTTAAAAAAAAAGAAATTTGGACCTTAGGTCATTATTTGTTATACCATTGTAACCATCACTGTAATTCAGCCGTGATTCAACTTCTTTGATAACATTGCGATTGTGATTTCTACAATTACTAACGAAAATTTGCATGGGGAAAGCAGTTTATAAGACCCAGTGCTTTAGCATCACCTGGAGACGCTTGTGAACCTTGAAGGCATCATTCAGAGTTGACATTACCACATAGTGAAATGTGTGGCCACCTGTCCAAACAATTCACTGACCTCTATCAAATAATAAATAAAAACTTTAAAAATAGTGCCTTTGGCTGGAGTTTAGTAGATTTTGGATTTGAAGTTTATTTACGTATTTAAGACGGCTGCTTAGCTATGTTTGTTGTGTGTTTATTGTATTGTGTGATGAACATTTAGGTCCATTTTACCACGTTTTTAAATCCCTTATATTAACTTCAACGCCGTCTCTCTCTGTTCGTCGTCGTTTGGAAAAACAGAAGTAAAAAATGACACACTTCCCGTGATGCCATCGAGCTGAAATTTGGCACATAAACTCATGTCACCTAACAATGCATCGTAGTATCAAAATTTCAGATCGATCGAACGTAGCGTAATTAAAATAATGCATTTTTAGCTTTTCTATATGAAACTATATGTAGCAGTCGCTATTGTTTACATTTTACTGGTCAATTAACTTCACGCCAGCCATCGATGACCGCATCTCGTGTTTTAACCAGGGAGAATTCACTCAGTTTGAGGCTGTAAATGTTTGTCGCGTTGGAACATAATCAATACTTTAAGTTCTGTCTCATATATAAGGGATTTATAGTCAAAAACTTTGTTTTTACGTTTTTTTTTAGATCCCTTATATTAACTTTGAAATCTTGTTGTTCGTCGTCGGGCAGGCGAAAAAAGAAAAGTAAAAAATGACACACTTCCCGTGATGCCATCGAGCTGAAATTTTGCACATAGGCGCATGTCACCTAACAATGCATCCTATCAAAATTTCAGATAGATCGAATGCACCGTTATTAAATTAAAGCATTTTTAGTTTATCTCTATAAACTGTCACAACTTCTTTTCGGACTCATGCCCATCGTATCTTACTGAACTTTTGTCGGTCTACTCACCCACTCGCCAGCTACGATCTTCTGCAGACACACGCGTTCTCTCTGTTCCTACGACACGCACCAAATCATTTGGTGAAAGATCGTTCTCTTTTTGTGCAGCCAAACAATGGAATTCTCTACCATTATACTTTCGTAGTATTCAAACAACCAAGTCCTTCAAGACTGCACTTAAGACACATCTTTTCAAAATTTATTTTCAAAATTAATGAAACAACATTTCTCATAAATGATTAACGTAGCTTATGTATAATGTACTGTAATTTGTGTGTTTGTTATGATATGAAAGTTAATTTAATACTTATAGGTATGTCATTTCTTTCATGTAAAGCGCTGTGAGCCCAGTTCCTTACTGGGATACAGCGCTATATAAATAATCAATTTATTATTATTATAAACTATATGTAGTGGTCGCTATTGTTTACATTTTAGGGGTCACTTGACTTCACGCCAGCCACCGATGACCACATCTCGTGTTTAACACCAGGAGGAGTTCACTCAGTTTCAGGCTGTAAATGTTTGTCGCGTTGGAACATAATCAATACTTTAAGTTCTGTCTCACATATAAGGGATTTATAGTCAAAAACTTTGTTTTTAGTTTTTATATGGTTGTTTTTTTTATTAACTTGCTTTCGTGTCTGTCTGTCCGCAATTTTTCAAATTTGCCAACGTAAAGTTAAACCACTTCTGATGGTCCTAGAGAGCTCAAAATTTTACCACAGATAGATATTGGATGACAATGCATTGTATCAAAATTTCAGATCGATCCAATGTACGACAATTAAATTATTGCATTTTTTAGTTTATCTTTATATAAGCATCTATATCCGTCTGTTGTAGTTAAATTTCACGGGCCGAGTTCACCCCGTGACCTCATCGCAATTGGGCAGGCGCTGATGAGGTTTTGGTAAAATAAATAGTGGTTAAAAATTTTTTTTTGAAACACGTTTTTATTAGTGGACTAAAAAGAAGAAAATAAATAAAAGTAAAAAAAGATTTTTAAAAACCACGTTTTTATAAGTTTACTAAAAAGAAGAACATAATTTAAAACTTATAACTTCAAGTACTTTCATTTAATATGACTAAAAACGTAGGGCGGGTGCTTATGAGTTTGAACATATGACATATGCAGTTCACTCATTCTCTCATTTATAGATCTCTCTTTTGCCTTCTAAATTATAAATCTTTAACTTTTATACCAAACACCCGCCTAACGTTTTAAGTCATATTAAATCACAGTCCTTGAACGTATAATTAACTTATTTTCTTCGTTTTAGTCCACTTATAAAAACGCGTTTTTTAACATCCTTTTTTACCTTTATCTTTCAACTGATGGTGACTGATGGTTTCCAGGTGACTATTCTTTTTAAAAGAAAATAAACACTTTTTTGTGTGTGAGTGTAAAAAGGCAGCTAAACGTAAATACACATTCTCGATGCCTCGGAGAAGTACTCAAAATTTTGAGACCAACAACTTACTTTGAACTTACTACGTTCTTTTCCCCACCCAACAGTCTTTTCCCCACCCAACAGTCGTTTCCTGACTCACTCTCGACACCCGTAACGCATCGGCGAAATTGTGACGTGAATTCTGTCCCGTTTATTCCTGTTGACTCTATCCAGCCGTCGGCTTGATTTAAGGGAAGCACATGGCCGGGCCGTACGTCGGGAGTGTTTGCTCACAAATACAGCAAGTCGGCTCAAATCCGACGGCAAACTTTGTCTGCACTGGATACCTGTATGTTTCTCAGAGCCGTGGGCCGACTTCGTGTGACGTCACCTCAGCAGTCCATTGATGTCCAAAAACTTACACACCAAGGTGCTGGAAGTTTTTACGATTTAGGCCATAAGTAATGCATATTATTTTTCAATAAACAAATATGTTTTTAATTTTATACATTTAAACAGCTTCAAAGATCAAAGATGTACGATGAACTTATTAATGTTTTGTTCCATTACGGGTCTAATGTCTGAATTCACTAATTGGGGCGACTTATCTGATAGATTGCATGGATTTAAATAAAAGAAACAACTTACCTGACCTTTGATTGCACATCCCTTGTTCAACTATTAATTTGGAATCATCAACTTCATTAAGTTTTAAGGCATCTCATATGTTGTTGTTTTATAGAAATGTTCCCAGAATGTGCCAAGGCCATCTTGCTGAGTAAATTTGACCGTTGTTTTCTCTCTGATCCACTTCGTTCGGAGAGTTTTGAACCTGTAAACATTGTCTTCTACTGTGCCAAATCATGACTTTGAAAAAAAAATGGGAAAACGGTTAGTTTTTTTGTGTGGATAGATTATGAACTTCAGAAATGCTCTTTAAGTTATAGTTGTTGGCTGTTGCTTCTGTTGTTTGGTACACATTTTAGAACCAAATATTGACCTGGTTTTAACCCATTGTTTGGGAATGACCCGTTTAGTTCATTGGCAAAGACTTAGCTTCCACTTACCAACTACGATGGCCATAAGCCGATTTTTAGAAACGTTTTCTATTCGCATTCCACATCCAATCTCGAACTGTACTGATTCTTCCTCCCACCCCCATTTTAGCCCAATATCCCCGCACAGTTAACCAAGCACGGATTATCCACCTGGTCTCTTCTAGTTCCAATGATTTTTTTCTTTGAAACTACGGGAGTTGGAGATAAAGGGAAGAGCTAAAAGACGTTGTAATTTGTGACGGCACATGATGTATCAACGGGGAGTCGGCCATCACAACAGACGGCTCCCGTGTAGACCCGTGGGACGAGATACGGTAAACACTCACATTTGCCGTCTGCGCTTTCTCTTCTCTCTCTCTCTCTCTCTCTCCAGTGGGCGGGTTCTTGTTAGCTCGCGTTGTACGCTGTGAACTTTTTATAGAATCACTTTTCCCTGACAACGAGCTCTTCGACCGTTATGTCACGAGTCATGTGAGTTTATGTGAAAATAATTAAGAAGGAAGACAACACTGTCGTGGTTGATCCATAATCATCCAAATTGTATGCGCTGTCCATCGGTCGAACTTCCTCCCTGTCTCTCCCCGTAAACCAGTTTGTCGTTTGGACTATACCCATTGATGTATTGCATTCACGTCATAGCAAAGATGTTTCAGTAAGACCACCGTCCCTAGTGGTACTTTCGGACATCAGTTTATTATTTAAGTGATTTGATTTGAATGATCTTTCGGTAACCACGGATGCCCTTTGTGTTGAAATCTAAAATTCCCAACAACAACGGGGTGGATTGCAGTCGAGAGGTTTTATGGTTACTCAATGATTCAGTGCAAACGAATTTCGTTCATTATGTTTTAAATTCCTTAAATCCACTTTATTTGTTTGACCAATCGGGGTTCAATTTTTTTTTATTTTTTAAAAAGGCTTACTAAATGAAATAATTTGGGAGAGAGAGATGAGAGAGAGAGAGAGTGACGTAAAAAGAGAACTAAATAAGAAGATCTATAGAATTTCAGAAAGAGAGAAATATATATAAAGTATAAGAGAGAGGGGTGGGGAGAGACAGTAATAGCGCGAGAGAATAAAGAAGAAAACGTCTAGTTTCCGCCCCGTCGTTTGAAAGCCATCATTTCCAAGTGTCTTCTTCTCGTTGTCACGCATTTAGCCCCGATGATGTTTGTTGTTGAGGGCATGCGGCGCGTGTCTTCTAATTACCGAGCGCATTTCGAGTCTCGGAATTCGAGGTGGCTCTAATCTTCTTGTCGTGCCAAATTATCTGCCAGGCGCAGAAATCATGTGTCATCTTTACTTCTTCCACCCACTGCTTTCATTATTTAAAATAGCTTCACATTGTCTATATGAGCAGTCGCGGCCTAAAGACTAAAGGCTCTTGACTCTTGAACTGCAAGCCTTGAAAATATGTGCCATAGAGGGGTTCTTGACTTATGTCAAGTCAGGAAAAGAATCTATTGCTTTTTTGTTGCTACTTAAACCGATATTCTTAAGTCGTTATACTGTTGACAGTTTCTATGATAATTCGTCTGTTTCATCACGTGCTTCATCACTTGTAATTGTGAGTACAATAAAATTAAAATAATGTAGTTAAATGTGCTTTCTTGGGCCCAAGTATCTCTTTAATGTTGACTCCGTCCTGCGATGAAGTCGAAATCTGGACTAACAGAGCAGCTACCGTAGCCCCCCCCCCGGGGTTAAAGGTTACGCGAATGTTGTCTAGGTGATGGCGTCGTGTGAGCAGTGAGGGGTTTAATCTCCACCCCCGTCTCCGCTCAACGCTCGAGCAGCGGTTATTGTCTAATCGAGTGCTGATGGGAGCAAGGGCTACAACTCTGTTATCGCATATTTAGAGTTACCGGTGGAGAAACGAGAGCTTGTGTGATGTACTGAGGTTTACCCTCCACCTGGACGGCCCGTAGGCCACGGCAGAGTCGTAAACGGAAGTGCTCTGTATACATAATATAAAGTGCGTGTTTTAGACGGGTGTGTAATCAAGATGCGGAATTTACTTAAAGAAACAGATTCTAATACAACTTCATGACGGCTGCTGGCACGAGCTGAGTGCATAGATGTAATGTGTCCATGTGTACGTACGTCCGTCTTCCAGAGTTAATCCGTATTCTCTCTTTGTTGTATCTCTATATATATAAGCCGCATTTGTCTGTCTGTTCCCTAATAACTCAAGATCCAGACAACCAAATAACGTGAAATTTGGTACACGTACACAAAATTATACCGGAAAGGTTATTAAACAGGTTTCGTTCCATATATATAAGATACTGGGGCCCGGGGGCCCAAAATGTAGTTTTTCCCTATATGAGCTATATAAAATAAAAATTATTGAAAATTAAGACGTAAAATAATGACGCAAATTAATAAACATTTTGGTGTCGAGATTAACAAGAAGGCGATTATCGCAATAAAATAATTTTTTTTGTTGTTGTTGCTTTGTTGTTGCTTTTGTTGTTGTAGTTGTTGTTTTGTTGTTGTTGCTTTGTTGTTGTTGCTGTTGTTGTTGTAGTTGTTGTTTTGTTGTTGTTTTGTTTTTGTTGTTGTTGCTGTTGTTGTTTTTGTTGTTGTTGCTGTTGTTGTTGCTGTTGTTGCTTTTGTGTTGTTTTTGCTGTTGTTGTTGTTGTCCACATCCCTTGCCCTGCGACGACAATGTCCTTCATGTTGTTGTTGCTTTGTTGTTGTTGCTGTTGTATTTGTTGTTTTGTTGTTGTTGCTTTGTTGTTGTTGTTGTTGTAGTTGTTGTTTTGTTGTTGTTGTTGTAGTTGTTGTTTTGTTGTTGTTTTGTTTTGTTGTTGTTTTTGTTGTTGTTTTGTTATTGTTTTTGTTGTTGTTTTGTTTTTGTTGTTTTGTTGTTTTTGTTGTTGTTTTGTTTTTGTTGTTTTGTTGTTGTTTTTGTTGTTTTTGTTTTGTTGCTGTTGTTGTTAAACCCGGGCGGGAGCCGGGTACTTGCCCCTAGTATAACATATATTATATCGTGTAGATGTTACAGTTTGTTTCGTGACATTATCTCCTAGTCTCTCCCCCCCCCCGACTCTTGTGTGGAATAGTGACGATATTAACAAATGAAATCAATGCGATTGTTTTGTTGCTCGCCGTGGTGTAGTAGTGTGGGGCAAAAGGCGGTGGGGAAGACAGCCGGGATCAGGTGCATGCTGTTGTGGGTTTTTTTTTACCATAACGATTATATTTGAGTGAGAACGATGTATGGTTATATGGGCTGCTCTGTAAATGATGTAGTAAGTGATACAATGGCGTGGTCGTGTTTTCATCTTGGCTACGTCTTCTAAAGCAGTGCTTCTCAAACGTTTTAGTCTGGCGGACCGGCAGGATTTTTTTCATTGCCCCAGGGACCGGTGCACTGTTTTCTCTGTTTTGGAGGATTATAAATAGATTTTTATGTTCTTTCTTGATAAATTCTGCGGACCGGCAGCGGATGGTCCGCGGACCGGCACCGGTCCGCGGACCACCACTTTGAGAAGCACTGTTCTACAGGATACCTCTAATCAGTGTTCCCTCTTAAGTTCGTTGGCCCGTGTGCAAAGTTAAAAAAAAACTTGTGTGAAAAGTTGCGCAGCATCCATTGTTTGTGCCATATTTCACCAAATTTGCTGCGCGGTAATTCTAAACTGCTGCGCGGTAATTCTAAACTGCTGCGTGGCATAGGCCCAAATATCTGTGCAGCCGCGCAGCTTAAAGGGATAGTGCCTCTAATCGATGTGGTAGCCTGTTTGAATTGTACAGAAATGCTTTAAGAGTGGGGTGAGGATCGAGGAAGTAAGATTAACTCTCCTTTGTCTAAACCTTCCCAACACCGAGGCAACTCTCTCCACCCATTAACTCTCCTTTGTCTAAACCTTCCCAACACCGAGGCAACTCTCTCCACCCCTCCCCGCTATATCAATGTTTTAATATTGACGGCTTTGAGCACGGCTGTGATAATAACTATAGGTCTGACCATCTCTAGAGACCACCTTCAACATAGGTCTGACCATCTCTGAAGACCGCCTTCAACTATAGGTCTGACCATCTCTAGAGACCACCTTCAACATAGGTCTGACCATCTCTAAAGACCGCCTTCAACATAGGTCTGACCATCTCCAAAGACCGCCTTTAACTAATGACCATCGCATCCCCCGAATTGGCCGATACCTCTCACTGCATTGTCCCGATGGCCCATTAGCCGCCTGTATGTCAACACTGCGGCCTACAAAAAGCGGTG
This sequence comes from Ampullaceana balthica, assembly GCA_944989445.1. Classification (NCBI taxonomy): domain Eukaryota; kingdom Metazoa; phylum Mollusca; class Gastropoda; family Lymnaeidae; genus Ampullaceana; species Ampullaceana balthica. Next base: position 978,677 of record CALYLW010000051.1, on the reverse strand, counting down.
TCGGTTTGTATTGTGGCAATTACCCCCACACATTTCTACCCTATCCGTTACCTTCAGACTGAGGGCCTCATTGTTTATTGGCGAGACTGTCCCCGATCAAAGGCCCGTGCTCGGCCTGAGACGCAACAGTTTGAATAAAGATCTAGCTTTCCCCCCTCCCTTCGCCAATGTCCCTCCCCTCTCTCACCACTCCGGAGATTCTCACATTTTTGGAGCGTTGAGCCATTGACATTACCGGTTGCAAGATTTTCATAATCGTTATGTGAACATGTTCGTATAACGTGTCGCATATAGGTGAATGGGCATCTTTTTAAAACATCGATTTGTATCAAAGCTTGTACAATTAACATGGTAATGTACTACTGTCCGAGACTCTGCCCTGGTCTATAATCCCTCGAGAGCTCACTAAAACCAATATGGCCGAACAGTTGCAAAACTCGGCCACCAACAAAATGTGGACAGAAAGAAGGGGAAAAAACAACAACTAGAAGACGTTAGAAGACCACCCGTGCCCGACCGATCGTCAGCGTGCTACAGTGCTCTCTAGCGGTTATAAGGAGCGTAGCTTGGGGCCAACTAGTGTTCTGTCTCCCAATTAGCTGTGCCGTAGCCTCATTTATTTTTTGCTCTGGCTGCGGTTATTGCCCGTACGGTAGGAAAGGGAAGCGTGTTTGAAAGTAAGTTTTGGTCCACATCTAATTTAGCGTAGACTCGATCGGCCCGTCTCTGGCTTGTTCTAAATGGCCCGTAGATTGTAACGGCTTTGTTGGACCCCAGTTTCGTACTTGTTCTAAATGGCCCGTAGATTGTAACGGCTTTGTTGGATCGCTTATTTGCTACAGTTGGGCCGCATCGCTACCAGGACGATGTTTCTGGGATTGAAATGCCGGGGGCTTGACTCTCTATGCTCGTTTGGAGCTAATGGACGTCACCGCTGCTGGTCCTCTTCTTTGTGGGGGCAGGGGTGAGGAATGTCCCCCCGGGGGGGGGCATTTTGTATAACCTAAATTGAGGGTGGCATTCTTGACCAATTAATAGTTCTGTGGTCGGGGTCGACCCAAAAAAAACAACTGGTCCCAATTCGGACGTCAGTGATCCACCTACATTTAAATCCATTTAATGTGCTGCAATGTTTTTTGTAACGTGCAGTTTAGACTATTTTAATATTTGACCATCAAATACTTTTCCTGCAGTCAAGGACATACAAACAATGACATTTTATAATCATTTCGGGGTTTTATGACACTGATAATAATAAGCAATTTTTTTTATTTATATGTAAACTGTTACGTTACACGATCGTAACCGCTTTTGATTTAATTTAAGAAACGGTTTAAGAGAATGTGCCTGCTTTGATGTGAAAATGTAGAACATCTTAAGATGGCAAACACTTATTAGTATAACAAAAATAATGGCATTTCAAAAGTTTTACTGTTGCCTGTACCAATAGAAGTAGTAGTATAACAGTCATTAACACCGAGTGCAAGCCAGTTCAAGGGGAATCTCGTGTTGATGGGTGGTTGCCCCACTCCCTTCATTCATTGTGCTAACTGACAACACGCTGTTATATTTCCCACCTCTCACTCGTCTTATTTTAGCCTCCCTTTGAGAGTTAGAACTTTTTTGTCCACCAGAGTCGAATCCTGCAGCAGCAGCCATATAACGGTCATATTTAACCTCGAACCAATTGTTTGTCAGGTGTTGAAGAGTTCTCTTAGTGAGCTCATAAATTCAGTCGAGAGTAGATCTCGTCTTCATTATAATAAGGGTTCTCAAAGCTTTACATTCTAGAAATCATTGGTAGAAAAAATATGTTGTGCCATGGCCATGGTCAATTTAACTTTTTCTTTATCCGCATTTACATAATACCCTCACCTAGGTTAATTAATTTGTAAGGGTGAATATATATTTTGTAAATTTACTAGGGGGCGCACATCTCACAGGCTAAGAACCTCCTCACTATTTTAGCAATAAAACAACTGGGGATTTACCAACAGAGCAGCCCGCATAGTGTGAAACTCGGTTATTGGCATGCATGGTTATTAATAACCAATAGGCGATAGGTAGCGTAACATGTCGGCGTAGAGCGGTCAACGCGTCTCATTTCCTCCCACCTAGAAGTAGAAGGTCTTCTACAAGGACTAACTACAGGTGCCACAGACCCATCTACATGCACACGTTAATGTCCGATTAAAGGAAACAGTAGACAAGGTTATCCCCCCACCCCCCTTTTTAAGCTCTCTGATAAGATAAAACTTGATTGACTTTTTATACAGCCATTAAAAGAACACTCGGCCGTTACCTCTATCAGACAGATGTAACTTACAGTTCGTTAAAATTAGCTTCTAAATGTGTTTGCTTACCTAGTAAGAGTTCCGATTCGCTTGTATCGTAAAACTTATATTCACATATAAACAGACGCGAGTTCAAGCCTCCGGTGATAAGATAGCCTTTCATGTACGGCGACTACATAAAAAACCTATAGGATTATTTCGTAGATAAATTAAGGCCCTCACCCTTAAGCCCCCACCCCTTAGCCCCCACCCCTTTTCGTTTTTTCCGACCCATTTAAAGTTGTACCACCACCTTGGTACAAAATGTGTTAATGGGAGTCATTTTTTATGGCTCACTTCTTGGCACAAAGGGAAGAGTGGTCCGGTTAGCTCCCCTGGAGAGCTGGATCCTTTGTCTGTGCTTGTCAGTAAATATTTTGTTTGACATGAAACTGACAATAATAGATAGATTTAATCATTATCTCTTGTCGGCCCCATGTAAACACCTGATAATACCACATTCAAGTTCACTTTTCAGCTGAAGCTGTTTGTTCAAGGTGCACACACATTCAATAATATGAATGGAATAGTTTGTGTGTGAAAATCTGTGTAGTAAAAGTGGCATTTAAGCATGTTTATCCAAGGCTATTATGTGTTAATGCTACAACTAATCTTGTGGTTTTTATGTTGTTGTTTTTTAAATTGGGTATAGTATCCCAAATGGTTGCCTGGCTCAATGCTACAATGTTTTTATATAGTATGATAATTTAATTGTGTGCGCAATCATAGTAGATGACTTGTTTTTTTTTATTACTTATTAGTTGAAGTTGACTCATGTTTGTTTTTTCTGCCACTAACTTAAAGTAGTTTTTATTTATAAGTTGATAGGCTTGCATCAAGAAGAATTTTAATGTTTAGAATTAAGGGGGAATGTATGAGTTCACTTAATAAATTTGATTTAACATTCTTTTAAAAAACCTAAAACTCCAATTTTGTAAATGTAATCACTAATTTTAGTATCACTAATTTTTTACAAATTCAAAATATATTCATTATTTTTCTATGTAACAAATAACAAATATTTTCATTATTGCATATAACAAATGACAAATATTTACATTATTCATCAGTTAAAAAAAAATAATTTAAACATATTTTACATTGTTCCTCTATCAACAGCCAGATTTGAGATAGTGACATCTGTCAGGTCACATGCTGCTAATGTTGACCTGAAGCACTGTCATACTTAACCTTACATCCAACAGTCATCATTGGGAACTTGAAGACAAACATCTAGTAGCCCATAGGTAAGTCTTAGATCCTTAGATACATCTTGGAACTTGAGCCCAGCATCCAGTTAAGCAAACAGGGGGTTGCAGCACTCCTTGGGGTTGTTTGACATAATGCCAGGGGTTGTTTGAGAACTTTAGAAATTTAAGCTTTTGAATGAATATTTAAATTAATCTTGCTCACTCTTCTGTTTTAAAACTTATTATTTATTATCAGTGTTTACTGTTAAATTTTTAAGCATGTTTATCCAAGGCTATTATGTGTTAATGCTACAACTAATCTTGTGGTTTTTATGTTGTTGTTTTTTGTTTTTTTTATTTCAAGTTGCAGATTATTAACATAGGACATAGCAGTTTTATTCCGTATTTTTTAAAGATAGGTCTGTTTGATAAAAGCCATTTACATGACCAGTCTATGGTGAAACAAATATTTCCTTACCACAATGCTGTCTCATGTGATATTTCCTTACCACAATGCTGTCTCATGTGTACAGAACTTTCAGTCAAACCATCATTGTATTATTTTCAGATGGACGGAGGTGAAAGCGTTAGGTCAGGCCGCAGTGAGAGGTCTGAGCGGTCACACAGGAGTCATGGTAGCCATCATGGAAATGGTGGACATCGCCATCATAACAGACCGCAGGTGAACAATGAATAATAACACCAAAAAAACCACAGCGTCTTTAACATTAGCTGTTTGTACCTTTGAAAAAAACAAACAATTACTGGTTATTTCTATTTCCTTCATTTTAAAAAAAATCTCTCTTAAAGATACCCTCTCGCCCTGGGAGCAACAGAGCAATGTCAAGAGGTCAAGGCCATGACACTGACAGAGATGACAGATCAGTGACCATTAAAACTCCAGGTCAGGAGCACGACGTTGAAAGAGGAGATGAAAGAATTGAGGTTCAGGTAAGATGAATTGTTTCTTGGGGGGTGATGGGTGAAGTAAAGACATGACCCTCAGACAGCAGGCCAGAGGAATAAATCTCTACCTCTGGCAGGTCTTAATTAAAATAATGAAGTCGCTGCCTTGATGTGTAAATAGCATAGGAAAAACTGAAAAGGCGATAAATTCGATCACAGGTCTTAGCTATTTGTTCAAATTTACTATGTTTTGAGCTGGAGAAAAACATGAAAAGTTTCAGATTTTGTACTAGTGATGTTCAGGAAAGTATAAAACTGACCTTACTTTCAGTGGCAAAGGTGGAGTTGGTGCCAGCCGTGAGCTGGTCAAGTTATTGCACACCCTTTTCCATGATAAACCTAACAAAGTCTGAAATCTGGTAAAAATTCCATCCCTCAAACTATCCCCCAAAAAAGTTCTCCCTGGGTGAGGACTACCCACTTATGTCCTTTCCTACTCCACTACAAACCCTAGCTACCAAGCACACATTAAAAAAAAACCCATAAAAAAACAAAGTTTTTGACTATAAATATGAGACATAACTAAAAGTATTTTCATTATAATATGCATCGCACGACAATCCAAATCATATATAAAGGATTTATAGTAAAAAAAACTACTACAGTCTGCCTGCTAAATTTCGTCTCGATATGATCACGGGAAAAGTGTTATAAAAACATGTTTAATATAATGCGCACCGTTCGACAGATTAGCATAAACATTTACAGATCGGGAATATATTTTTTAAAAGTAACGTCAATATGATATGCACCGCACAACAGGAAAGTATTAAAAAGGTTGTTCAATATAATACGCCCTGCGACACTCTAGCACTGAAATTTACATGCTACATAGAGTTACATAGAGATAATCTGAAAATTCATGAATTTAATTACAGTACATTTGATCGATCTGAAATTTTGATACATCATTTTTATCGACTGCACGAGTCTGCCTGCAAAATCTCAACTTGCTAGCATGTGAGGAAGTGTGTTAAAAAGTGTGATCCAAAGTTTTTTCGGCAAACAAACAATCAAGGCATCAAGCAGACGCCACGAGTTAATATAAAGGATTTAAAAATATACTTTTTTTCATTAAATTGATAATTGGTTCCAGCGCATCAAGTATCTTTTCTATATAAATAATCATTAGTAAAAGACTATCTTGTACAATTTGTATGTATGAAAAGATAAAAAGAAACTCGTAAGTGAAATTATAGAATGGTTTTTAAGTTTAGTATCACAAAATATTTTTTTATTGAAAGCATACGGCAGGAATTGTGATATTTTTCTTAGGAGATTTACAGAGAGAAAATATTTGTGTACTTGTCACCATGTTGTAACATTTGACTTTGTTTGTGTTAGGTTATACCACAAGATGACAACTGGGGCGACAACACCACAGCCATCACTGGCAACACCAGTGAAACAGGCTTCTCTATGGAGGACCTGGACAAGTTTGTTGTCAAGGACACAGACAGACAGGTAAGATGAGAAGAGTGGTCGCATGTCTTTGGGAAGGATAAACCTGAACAGTCCTATGTCAAGTTACCTTTTTTAAATCAATTTCGCATGAAAGAAAAGTTAATTAAATAAACTATTAAAAATGAATTCCTTTCAAGCTGTTCATTTATTTCCTTCTCTTTTATAGGAATTTTTCTTTTCATGTGATAGGGAAAATTAGAAATTGCCTCCCTCCCTTTGTCTTTACCAATCTTTGAAACTGTCAATTTATTTCTCTCTCATTTACAAGAATAACATTTATTTTAAGTTATTTTATTTTAATTAAAAATTCAAATTGACATCCGTTTGTCTTAACCCACAGGCTGGGGTGAATTGTGCAAGGTATGTTGGTACTGCCCTGACTGTGGGCCTAAGTGCAATAGCCTTCCTGTCCCCCATAGCCATGATACTGCTGCCCAAGTTGGACATTGTCCAGCTGTCTTCTGGAGAATACAAGCCTGAGTGTAAGCCCGAGTGTGAGGGACTGTTGATCAGCTTTGCTTTCAAGCTCTTGGTCCTGCTGGTTGGGGCAGTGGCTCTGTTTTTTAGAAAAGTAAGTCATCCAACATTCAGATAACCTTTTGTTGTTATAAAGGGGAAAGAACTTCAATTGTGTCCTGTAGGAGTATTCAAACCTCCTTAATTGTTCCGCTGGTATTTTATAATTAACTTAAATTAATAAACGATATCTGAATTTGTTTAAACCACCTAAAGTGTTCTGTTACTGTAGTTGTTGTTACTTTTACTTATTTAGATCGTTTGATCTTAATAATTAAGACTCCATGCAGTGTAGGATTAAAATTAAATTTATATCTAAAGGAAGAAATAATCTTTGTGTCTTACATTTTATTTCCATTTCTGGTAAACGCAATCAACATTTTGTTTTCAGTGTACAGCCTTGTTTGTTTATTTGTTTTTTTCAGCCCCGAGCAACGATGCCGAGAGTGTTTGTCTTCAGGGCAATAGTTCTCTTTCTTGTCTTTGTTCTCACGTTTGCTTTCTGGCTTTTCTATGGTGTTAGGATATTCAAGGAGAAACAAGGAACATATGAGGTACTGAAGTGTGTCAAGTTCTGTGTTGTCCTCTCATGATTAGCACATTATGGTACCTAATGATTGGCTTATTTAATTACTTTCTCCTAACATTTAAGACATGGTTGAAAAAACATTTTCTAGTTAATCGTGTGTCATGTTGCACTGAGATCTTACAAATGTTATTTTTCCGTATATGTTATTAAATAAGTTTCCCCTAACAACAATTGAGCTTGAAAAATCTGTTGACTTAGTTGAGAAAGCATTTTTAAGTCAACAAGGTGTTTTGTTGTTTATTCATTTTATTACGCCCTTTTTTAACTCTTGCTTTAACAAAAATCCATGTCCACAGGGCATTGTTCAGTTTGCCTTGAGTCTGGTGGACAGTCTACTATTTGTCCACTACATAGCCATCATTCTGCTAGAGATTAGACACCTGCAGCCCCAGTTTGCTATACGAGTGGTCAGATCCCCAGACGGGGAAGCTCGTGTGTACAGTGTAGGAGTGCTGAGCATACAGAGGGCAGCTGTACATATACTGGAGCAATATTATAAAGATTTTGATGTAAGCCTATTCCAAAGGACAGCTCATGATATATATGACAGTTTCCTCATATGAAATATTTACATTACGAAATCCTTATGTTCTGATAGCACATACGCTCATAATCTGCTTGAAGTAAATCTTAAACATTGACTTTTACAAAATCAACCAGTGTGGACTGAGTTATTTTCAAATATTATATTAGTATCAATGAATTATGTTTCATAACAGCTTTATTTTCCTGGTTAGCTTTTATTTTATTGATATGTGAAAAAGCAGGGCCAACTGTATTAGAAATAATGATTGTATGTTTCTGGATGTTACCAGGCACCTACCTATATTTAAGAGAGAGTTCCGTCTTTTTCAATCCTTGGCTACACTTTCTATCTGATAACTATACACCTTAATAAATTTTTCTTTTTCTTCCGTTCTCACAGCTTACGATTTTTTAAACACTTGTCACAAAACCCCATTGTTTGTTTACCTTTCATTTCAGACCTATAACCCTTATTTAGAGAATGTGACCAAGAAGCACAGTAAGCACTCGAGCACGGCATTTAAAGTGTACGACATTGATGGCAATGCCCAGAACCAGCCTGGTCAGCAGGGCAGAAACAGGGCAGTGTTCCCACAAGCTGCCCGCCGTAGAGAGGCTGGTCACAACGACAGGTTCTATGATGAACAAGAGTACGAGAGGCGTGTGCGAAAGCGACGGGCAAGGTTGCTCGTGGCGACGGAGGAGGCCTTTACTCATATCAAACGTTTGCATGATGAACAAAGTATGTCATTGATGGCGTTATTTTACCTCTATGTATAACAATGGATGGGAAGACGAGTTCATTGAGTTGAATTAGCAACAGTCGTATATGGTCACCAATACAGTAACTAATATAATAGGAAACTTTTACAGCTTAGAAATTTGCATTGTTTACTGCTAAATTTACTGCTTTCAAAATTTCCTTTAGTGTAATACTACAAATACTCTTAAAATTTAAATTTGCCATAGTGTAATGCTACAAGTATTCTTAAAAATTTGCAATTTTAGATGATAAATTGAAGTAATACATAAAAATTAATTCTGAGTTCTTAATGCATAATTAGTTTATTATTTTTAACAAATAATCTGACATTGCATTATATCAGAGTTTTTTCTATCAGCAAAACTAACACATTTACATTTTCCCTTGGCCAGGTCCAGCAATCCCCATGGACCCCAATGAAGCAGCAGCTGCAGTATTTCCATCACTGGCTCGTGCACTTCAAAAATATCTGCGGGTCACTCGCCAGCAGCCCCGCTACACCATGGACGCAGTACTCAGCCACCTGGCCTGCTGCATCTCACACGACATGAGCCCACGTGCTTTTGTCTCCCAATATTTGACGCAGGGCGCTGTGGTTTGCGGCAACGAGCAGGAGGTGAAGGGCACCGAGCGGTGGGTGCTGGTCTGTGAGCAGCTCTTGACGAGAGAGCTGGACAACAAGATGGTGTTTCAGCTGAAGAAAGGACCCGTGTCTTTACTCTGCTCTGTCATGAAAATCCCCCACTTCAGCCTGACAGAGGAGATGCTCCACCCAAAGTCCAACAAGTTTGTCCTCAGATTGAATTCTGAAACCTCTGTATGATCCAACCCCCATGTAGTACAAACTTGTCTGGATGTGGTGTCGTTATTTGGTCAAACGTGCGTTGGTGGGCTGACTTTGTCGGATTCTTTGACACAACTTGGTCTTCTCCTCATTGAAGGAAGGCTGTGAATGATTCCGGCAAGACGTTCTGTCATTTTTCACACAGGAGCAGAACTACTTACCCCACCAAAGGAAAAATTTAGAGGGATTCAGATGGACATAAAAGGACATCAACAGTCCATACAAATGAATAAAAATCTGTAAATTTTTACACGATTAGCAGGCCATTATAAACTTGTTGAAAAAAAATGTGTTACTAGTGTGTTTGAAGTAAACAATGGACTGTATTATACAGATTTGTTGGTCCCAGCTGTTGGATTATGGTGATATATGTAATGGCCTGCATTCTAGCCGTGTGGAGTAATTAAAATGGGAGCAAGAAAAGTCAGGGCAATGATAAGGATGTTTCAGCTTGATGCCTTCCTCAGAGAACAATTCAAAGTTTTAAGGAGTCAGTTGTTGGGGGGGTTGTTGTATAATGATATTAAGTTGTTAAAGGTGGAAGATAATAACGTGAGTTTTTCTTTTAAAGAATATTTCTGTGCAGTTCTTGTAGAAACTGTATTCATCTATAAGTTTTAATAGGCTGTCTCCAAGTTGATGAATTAGGCTATGATCCTACCTTTTCTGCTAGGGAGGTCAAGGTCCTCAGCATTATTGGATTATTAGCCAGGATTCATAAGAGAGGATTGACCAACACAGGAGCTCAACTGGCTCCCAACAGAATATGAAGTTTTTTTTTAATATATATAAACAATTGATTTCTCACAACGCCTGACATTGCCATGAAACTGATGTACTTACAAGCACAAATTTATCACAACTGAAAACAAAATGTTTTTTATATGAATCCTTTGATATACTGACACTTGGCACTTATTATGTTGCCTTGTTACAAGATTAGTTATTATGCTGGAAGTTGTGATTGCAAGCAGTGTTGTACTCAAAGGGATAATATACTTTTTTTTCCTTTTGGCTGTATTAAAACTCCATTGTTTCCCCGCATTTGACCAGCAAATGATTCAGTTGACACTATTAGCCCCATTCCACTTAACAATAATTTATAATTTGAATTAATTTTTATATTTTCAAATACACTGATGATCACGTCAATTGTAAAAATCCCACCAAAGTGGATATAATAAAACCTACAGAATTAATCCATTTCAGTAAGCATGAAATCTTACTTCAGGTGTTTGTCTACTTATTTTTTTTTCGGCTTTGATGGAAATTTCCTCATACTGTGAATACTTATTGTACTTGCTATTTTTTAAAATAAATGAAATATTTTGTTCATGAAATTTGTGAAGGACAAGAAAAAGTAATTGCAATTATTTATGGGCAATCTTGCTGAATTTATTGGCAAAGAGCTACTGATGAATATTGGCATCAAATGGGGTAAAAATTTCAGCATCAAATGGGTAAAAATCTCTGCAGCAAATGATTTTTAAATGTCAAAAATGTGAATACAATTCATTTTTCTGGAAAAGTTTCAATATTCGGTGTTTGATTGTAACAGAATACTTATATTATTGTATGTGAACGTCTCAGACAAATGGTCCTCAGAAATATATCTATAACACTTTTTGTTCCACTGATCTGCTTGGTTGATGTGTATCAATTAAGACTAGGCTGACCTCTGAACAGTTGTTCTAATGTCTCTATTTTTGAAAAGGATCTGGTCATGCATCAACCTGATTCTCTTCATTTGTTAGATCTCATCAAAAATATTTTTTTAAATTAAATTCATTTATAGCTAAAAATAACTCAAATAATGAAATGTGACAAGCTGATTCAATAATTTCAAAGAATTAATTTCATGATGATTTTTTTTTAAAATTCTATTATTTAAAGATATGAAACTCTTGACAAAAAGTTATTCAATGTTAAAAGGAACATTGTCAAATTATAAATGTGGGTGATTGAAAATCCAGATGTAATTCGGGTTCTTTAAAAAAAACTCTCCAAAACCTTTGATCTCTGCCTATCATCATGAAAAATGAATTCATTTGTTGTTCTTTTTTAATTCCGACAATAATTCTTGCTTATTTTCAAAATGAAGAATTCCTTATTGCAACTTTTTAGTTTACAGGCTTAAATGACATATCAAGGCATTTTACTAAAACCAACTGTAATGTCAGTTACTGATTCAACTGGTTTACAATATCCTCACATATCATGTCTAACTAGGGACTGTCATGTGACAGTAACTATAGAAATTTAATTATATTTTTAAATATTTTATTATATCAGCTATTTATTTTTTTGGAAATTGTTTATGTTGACTTTGTTAAACATTTGACATGCTATTGATTATCAATGATTTTTTGTGTCACTACAAGCCATTAAAAGTCATCATAGATAGAAATCTCATTAGCTATCAGAATATTGAACCATTGCTCTTTTTTAATCCATACATTTTGTATAAAGGAAATAGTTCTGTGTAAATGCAAACATCTGCCTCAAGTAAGACATTTGGGTCCGTCTGGTTGCCCCATACTTCCGCCATATCTGATTGTATCAATTTCATTTTTGAAATTATATTTTCTTAAAAACTGCAGCAGCATTTTCTCCAGCATTGATTCATTTCCATCATTGGCAGCAGTTCATGAAAATTGATCTTGGCTCAGATAGCACAGACCAACTGAAATCATTTTCAAGTTATGTTATTTTACCACTTAAGTTACATAGAAAGATTTTGAAATGTTAGTAGACAGTACAATTGTTATCATTGTTATTTGATTTCACTCAGAGTCTAGGTTCTTGATGATTACTCTATTATTACCTTTGAATTAACAGTTAATATCTCTTAAGAACTCCATGGGCTTGTGGATTGTGGTGTTTTTAATCAGCCCATATTAATATAACCACTAGGATATTATTTTTAAATGATTTATTCAACTCATCAACCCAATGAACAGGACCTGACCTCTGACCTGCTGCCCTTATAACTTAATATCATTATTGTGGTTGTGCCCTTGTACATAATCCTTTTGTTAACTCACCTGGAGACTTTTTTTATAGTCTACCTTTGCCCCTTAGATTTATGATGGGTTGTAACTTTAACACATACTTGAATGCGTACGGTTTACCATTATGCGTCAAGTAATATGTTAACGACAGTTTCTCACGGTTGTTAAAGATAATTTGTGTTGTTGTCGTACACTTTGAATACTTATATAGTTTCATCTATTTGATAAATTTTATAAAACAGTTTTTGTGCTTTATAGCTACTATAACTTATTTTAATACAAACTTTAACGTTGTGACTACATTTACAAACTCAAAACATGATGAAGTATACAAATACAGTGTCCTTTTTGTGTGTATGAAATTAACTCTTTTATTATTCATGCTTTAAAGTTAAAGAGAGTGAGAAGGTCATATTTCAAAATATTTTGTTTTTGTTCTCTAACTTATACTTATGATGATCTGATTCTAAGATCTGTTTGGTTTCAAGGGTGTGTGAAGACATGGTTTGTGTCTGGCAGAGCATTTTTTGTTTGAGAGGAGTTCTTTATGTATCTCAGAGAGAAAGTTGTGCTCTTGGGTATCCTACTGACATGATTTGGGGGAGTCATGTTAACTGGAATACAATGAATGCAAAAAAAATATTTTTTTAAAGTTTCATTAGTGACTAAAACTAGAAGACTAATTTTGTTTCCTACCTTTGTTACACATCCTAGCAGGATTTAATATGATCTAATTCTTTACATCACCCTGCAGCCCCTTTTTTAAAACACAAAACAAATCTCAGAATCTTTGAAAGATCTTGTTGTTTTTACTTGGATGACTGTGCTAAGAGAATGGGGGATGACTCTTAAGCAGGTAAAAAAAAATTTAATGAAGAGTTAAATTTTGCTGTAAGTTCAAGTTGTTTAATCTTAAATGTAAATCAACATGCACTGATACTAAAATTTGAAAGAAATTTTTTTAAAATCTTCTTTGAATAGCAATTAAATAGAAAGGAAGATTGAAGATGTGTTTTGATTTGGCTGGAAGATTGAAAATGTATGTTCTGATATGGCTCGTTGATTGAAGATGTGTTTTGATTTGGCTGGAAGATTGAAAATGTATGTTCTGATATGGCTCGTTGATTGAAGATGTGTGTTGATTTGGCTCCTCTCCTAATTTTGTTCCCTGAGAGTGGAGAATGGGGAAAGACTTGAAAGAAGGGGCACAACTGTGCCACCCCTTGTGAATGTCAACATTTTGTCTCAAACAACTGTAAATATATATATATACACTATATAGTTTTTTTGATATACATACTTGAGTCTGAAGAGTTTGTTGTGTGAATGACAGACCTGTTGAAATCATTGTATTGAAATTACACTCTCCAAATCATACCAAGAAATATATTGTGCGTAGATTAATTTTTAAAAATATTTCTTTTGATCAGCCAGTGCATGGGACCATTTCTTTAACAGCTTGAAGTCTGCTGGGACATTAATACATTATTAATTAAGTCCAGTATTAAGTATGCGAGTAATATTTTATTTCATCTGTTTTGAAAAGGAAGCACAGGACTTTTAAAAGAATTATGTTTAAATTTATTGTCAAGATGGAACATTGTTGCCTGGCTTACAATTTTTTTACACTTAAAATAATTTTTTAACATAATTTATAACTACATGTATATTCTATTTTTAAACAAAACCATTGAAACATAGTTCAATGAAACATTGTGTGACTCTAGGAAAGGTTGGGGTAGGGGAGAGGTAGGGGTATTAAAACAACTATACTATTTTGCTGCAGTATCTTTATGAAAATTACTGACTGTATGGTTCTTATATGAAAATAAAGACATGAATGTGAAGTGGTTAGCTGTTGAACAATGATTGGCTGTTGGTTGAAGTATGGCTGGCTGTTGGTTGAACAAGGTTGGCAGTTGGTTAAACAATGTTTGGCCGTTGGTTGATTGGGTTGACTGTTGTCCTATCAGTTAGTTTAAAGATTGTACTCGGATTATAAAGAATCAAATCATTGTTTTGAAATGACATTTTGTTTTAATATTGTTTGTTTTTTTAGGTTATTGTATTGTTTGGCCAGTCAATAAGCTTTGATTGACTTGTGGCCCATTCTATTTTTAGAGAGACATACAACAATATTTGTACACATGAAATGTTCAATTTAAAAAAAAATAAACAACAGAATTAAAGTTTGCCCTAGTGGTAGTGTTTGTTGTTTTTTGGGGTTTTTTTACACTTATTTTAGAGCTGTTATTGTGGGTAAATAGTTTATGAAAATATGTTTGGAGAAATAAAAATCAATTTGAGATGCCAAGGTTAAAAGGAATTATTAGAAGTGTTCATATCATTTGTAGAGTTAGATTCAGTGATTTTAACTAAGTTTAACCTACTCATAATTTATGTAAGTGCCCCCCACTTTTGGGAACAAATGCTATTGAAATACAAGCAACTTACAAAGACTTGTGCTACTCTTTTACTAGTGCTACTTACATGATTCATAGATGAGTGCTACCCTCATAGACTAGTATGTATGTATGTATGGCAACCGTCTGTCCTCATGGGACGATGGCGTGTACTCCTGCTCCTCTGCTCCCCCCTGCCCTTTTTCCTGGCCCTTCTGCTGCCTTGGTCTTTCTGATGGTAGTCCTTGCCAGACAAATGTGTAGTTGGCCTCAACCACTTTGCCGTTGTCAGCCAGCCGCGTCTCCTGTAGGCATGCAATGTTGATGCCGAATCGAGAAGGTTCCCTGTCAATGACCGCAGTGTTCCTTATATCTTCTGTACATGAAGGGTCAGAATTAAAAGCAGTGCACAGAGTTCTGACATTCCAGCTCGCCAAACGAAGTGCTGGCAACCTCTTTCTTATTTGTTCAAATTGTGCTTGGGTTTTGGCTCGCTTGTTGAGTTGATATCTCTGATCCACATTACCTACTGGGGCAGGCGAGTCATGGTGGGACATCATCTTACTGTCGTTTCAAGTGTTGTGCTTACGCCTTGTAGTGAAGCTGGAGTGATTTCTCCAGGTTTTAATTGAGGAGACAAAACAAGGAGGCCACGATAGCCTAGGCAGTGCTTTAAAGAAGACCAGCTGTTGCCCAGGCAGCAAGCCCTCTCTCTCCACACAGATGGTGATACCAGGGGAACAGCTTAGCTGATACGAGGTGCCATCTGAGTCGCAGGAGTTGCCAGAGATTTAGCGCGTTTGCAATAAAACTGGCTAAGACTAAGGGACTCCGACTCATAGATGTGCTACTCTCAGACTAGTGCTATCTCATAGACGAGTGCTACTCTCATAGACTAGTGCTATCTCATAGATGTGCTACTCTCAGACTAGTGCTATCTCATAGACTAGTGCCATTCTCATAGACGTGCCACTCCCATAGACTAGTGCCATTCTCATAGACTAGTGCCATTCTCATAGACTAGTGCCACTCCCATAGACTAGTGCCACTCCCATAGACTAGGGGAGGACCCAGCAGAGGAGGATCGCCACCGTGTGGCTGGGGCCACGCAGAGAGATTATATTATTGGGCATTCAAAGGCAAACTTGTGACCATGACCAGGTTTTTTTTAAATAATTATTTTAAAGGGATATGTTAAGCCACAGCTATCCCTACACCCCTAACATGCATGTTTTTGTAATGATAAGTCTAGCTGGGTTAGAAATTATACGAACCAAAAATTCATTCACTGAGCCATGCTTATAAAGCGTATGTTTTATTAACATATAAAACAAAATTTAAGACGCGTGAAAAGAAAACTCTGTGAAAGCAATTAATTCATCATCAAGAGAATTTTTAGTACTAATAACCCCCTGGACTTTCCATCCCTAACACAGATTTAGGAAAATAACTTAATTGTATGAAACATGTTCTGAATTCATTCCTGGCTCTGCACTTGCATGCCGTCTTATTTCCAGGGTAAATCACCAATGACAACCATAGGGCCAGGTAGTAGTCTACGGGTAAATCACCAATGACAACCATAGGGCCAGGTAGTAGTCTACGGGTAAATCACCAATGACAACCATAGGGCCAGGTAGTAGTCTACGGGTAAATCACCAATGACAACCATAGGGCCAGGTAGTAGTCTACGGGTAAATCACCAATGACAACCATAGGGACAGGTAGTAGTCTACGGGTAAATCACCAATGACAACCATAGGGCCAGGTAGTAGTCTACGGGTAAATCACCAATGACAACCATAGGGCCAGATAGTAGTCTACGGGTAAATCACCAATGACAACCATAGGGCCAGATAGTAGTCTACGGGTAAATCACCAATGACAACCATAGGGCCAGGTAGTAGTCTACGGGTAAATGTGTGTTAGGGCCGTCCATAAATAACGTCACGCAAAATTTGGCCGATTTTTCATTCCCTCCCCCCTCGTCACGCGTCGTCTCAAAAACTTAGGACCCCCCCCCCTTTTTTTTTATACCAATATGACACCACAAAGCTTTGCGGGCGCCCCCATAAAGGATGTATTTTCTATTTGAAAAAGAGCATGTTTCAAATCCCTTTTTTTTGGGTCATTTAGGTATGTATTGAGTGTAAGGCTGCACTCTAATATTGTAACACAAGTGAAGCCATGTAAAACGTAATAAAATAAATTGTAAGAAATCAAATATTTAATTTTAAGTGGAACTTTTATTTAAAGTTGCGAGTTTTGATGTGACGTCACATTTCTCAAACACCCACCCCCTCCCCCTCGTCAAACATCATCACAAATGTGTAGACCCCCCTCCCCGCTAGGTGCGTGACGTCACTTATGGACGGCCCCGATGTATTAAATATAATTTTTCAAATAAATACGAACGTTAAATGTAAAATAAATTTAAAAAATAATGTTAAAAAATAATAATAGTAAACAATATGAACTATTTCAGAATTGTATGGCCTCACACTCATTCATATTGAATATGTCAATGTGTCCAAATAACACAAATATCTTATCTTATCTATTACAGACGATTCTATACAGAAAATTATTGCGTCATACGTTTATCTATGGTTTATGTCTAGTCTTGCATTTTAAAAAGAATTTTAAATGCTGATAGTTGTTGGTTTTCCTGGTTTGATCAGGAGGAGATTCTCCAGAAGCGTGTGGAGATGGATTGGTCATACACTAAGAAAAACCTGCCTCCAATACCCTGTTTTTACATTATACATTTACCTATTTAACAGCCTGATTGCGGTCTCACCCCCATTACTCCAATACAAGGCAAGCCCTGAACCCCCAGGGAACGCGAAAAAGAGGTCGTCCAAGAAATACTCGGCGCCGAGAGTTGGAGGAAGACATCAAGAGATTTGGCCATGAATGGAAGAACCTGGAGCAGCTGGCCCAGGATAGAGATGCCTGGGGGTCTCTTGTAGGTGGCCTATGCCCTGGAGGAATCGCAGACGCCGACGATCTTTGGCTGTCTCTCATTGAGGAGAAGGCTCAACAACTGTAAATTGGCCTACTAAAATCAAATTTTCAAACGCGAATAACTGGATTCGACCAAGAGTTCACATAGAACCTTGTTATACATGTAAAAAAAAATCTATAAAAAATATGCCCCGGGTGAGGATCGAACTCACGACCTTCAGATCGCTCGCTTTTGCACTTGATTATGAGACTGACGCGCTACCTACTGCGCTACCGAGGCGATGTCAGTGAGGAAAATTTTAACACTAAGAACTTAAGCTCTATACTCATGTAAAGTTTTATAACTCTTAGCTATAAAATAAATTGTATGCAACTGATATTACTAACAACAATCAATCAATTTATAATTATTTTAATTTTAATTTTTGAATTACAAATATTTTTTTATTCAGTCCGAGACTAATATAATATCCGGAAAGTATTGTTTAGCTTAGCGAGGATGGTTGCTACGGAGGTTTCAATTTAACGAGAACGCCTTTTTCATTGGTTGTGTAAATGAAATCATCCAATGAAATAAATTGTTTTAAAGGCAAAAGCTAAATGATTTATTTGTTATTGTCATTGTGGTTGGAATAAGAATTAAAAAGTGTCAAACTCATACTCTATTCACAGCCAGTAAATGGACTTAATATTCAACAGTGAACAATAACAATTAACAATGGCAATGGTTTTGCCAATTAAACCTTGTTGCTGAAAATAATTATATAAATTATAAAGTAAAGTAAATTATATTTATTATTATTTTGTTTTTTTATCGCCTTGGCCTTAACAGTAACAACTTAGACTTAGACTTAACACAACATAGCATATAATATACATTTTTGTTCTTATTATTAACTTTATACTTATTAGTTAAGTCAGTAAAGATTTAAGTGTAGTATTACTAGTATAGTAAAGTATAAAACTAAGACTTAACTAAATGCTAATACTAATACTATCAGTAATTCTGTAAAAACACAGCACAGTAGTGGTAGTGTCGTCAGTAGTCTATCTACACTATATTCACCAAAGCGAGTATGTGCAAATGATCATGAGGAATGACCCTCGCTGGGGTCGACCGCGATCACAGTTGGCAAGCATAGTGGGATGAAAAGAAAAAAAATGCAAAATTTCTTCTTGTGGTAACTTGCGTTGTTCCTTCATAGAATAACATATGATTCGTAGTGTAGTGGTTATTAAGTCTGCCCTGCACATGGAAAGTCCTGGGTTCAAGCCCCAGCGGGGACATTTAAAAACAAAAATTTAAATGTTTATTTCTGCCCATTCTTTTCCCCCTTTTTTGTGAACATGACTAACCCTTGCTAGGGTCGGCCAATCACAGTTTATGGTTAGCAAGGCTAGTAGTAAAGGGTTGGGGGGGGGCAGGTAACAATAAACGGAATGCACATGTGTCCACGTTTTATTACTTTGTGCTGCAGCTTGTGTCCATTCTCTCACCCCCCTCCCTGTTCTCTGCACTATCTATGATGAGCAAGTCTGCGGTGTATGCTACGCTGGTTTATCCTTTGTCCTCTGATTCTTTATTTCCTGATGCATGTTTGGATGGGTTTTTTTTTGTTGAGTATCATAGCCCTGGTGAAAAAGACCTTATTTAATCAATATTTAAACTACTAATAATTAATACTCGCTGCTGTGGTCATTTAGTATCATATGTACTGAACTGCTGTTATCTAAGCTATTAAGATCTTTTTCTTAGAGTTAGTAAGTCTTTATTGTTTTTGTTTTTTTCATGGGTAAATCAAATATATTTACCTAATGCAACTTAACTTTTAGTTATATTTTTTGTTTGTTTTTTTGTCAGTCTAATAATAAAAACCTTGAAAAAATGGATCTTGAAAATTGAAAATAATCTTGCTTTAAATAACCAATAAAATGTATAATTTATTTTGCAGACAATCATTGAAAAATGGCTTCTCAAGATACACTCATTCAAAGTGTAGGATCTCCTAGAACAGAAGGTCAAACAGCACTGAGAAGTGCACAGTCTTCTCGGGGAGGACGAAGACCTGATGGATTTCCCATTCTTCCTCCAATTAACAAGCCAGAAAAAAGAACAGATCCTTTTGCTAATAGCAAGCTGCTTACATTTAGACTTGCTGACCATCAGAAAAACTTGCTATTGCAAATTTTGTAAGTGGTTCTTTTAAAATTTGAAAAATCATAACCACATCTTTGATCTAATTTTTGTTAGATATTAATTAATTATAATATGTAATAAGAATTTTTAAACAAAAAATTTATATTAATAATGTCTTGAAAGAAAAAATTAAAATAGAAAATTGTGCTAGAATGTGCCTTAATCAAATAGTATATTACTTTATTTTGTTCTCAGAAACAAAGAAGCTGAACAAGCTGCAAACAATGAAAAGTTTTATTATAAACAACACAAAGATGATCCAAAACCTGTTGAGCCAGAAATGCCCCAAGAGGTTTGTATGGAAACAACTAAATTTTTTAACATGCCCTAAAAAATTGATCTAGAATAAAAAATAATGAAAAGAAATGGCTTTCAAGGAAAGTAGTTTTTTTTATTAATTTTTAATTCAATCTTAATTTTAAAGTATTTTAATGAGAAATAAATAAGGTCCATTGCATAATACACAAAAATGTGTTCAAATTTCAGATGATGAGCAAAGACAGACGAATACAAGTATGTAAATTATTTTTATATTAGTAGTCAAGAATTTGATATCACCAGAATTCTGCTTAATTTGTCCTTAGTAATAAATTTAACAAGGATCTCAACAGTTTTTTAACCTGATATCAGTCAAGTATTTAAAAATCTTTTTCTTGTTACTAATTGCATTTTTCATAAAAGAGAAATTTATGAATTTATTATTTAGGATAAATTTTGTTATACTGTTTCAACATTATACACAATTTTCACAGCTGAACTACAAATTCCTGAAAGGTTGTGTGCAGACTGGCCCTGTAGAACCTATGCAGCAGGATTGGGCAGATCGCATCCTCAAAATGATCCCCGATAACCTCAAACATGGGAGACATCTTGGGGAGCTTATGCAGGAGCTTTTAGCTGAAGTTAAAATCCTTTTTGAAACCAGCATGCGTAAATCTATGGGTAGGCCATAATAACATTTATATATCAATTATTAAATCAGAAAGAGATGTTCATTTCTCCACTCTTTTGAAACTACCATCTTCTAAAAATATACAGTTAAAAAAACGAAGGTTAAGATATGTTTAACCTGAATTATTAATAAGAGAAAATTTAAAGCTTATGAATATGCATTATCATTTCTTGTTTTGATTAATTTTAGTTCAACATGTCCTGATCAAACCAGAAATTAAAGGACTGGAGAATGAAGTAGGTGGACCTCCACCAGAAGAGCCAGTGTGAGTGGGGATCACTTTTTAAACTTTCTAAAATAGCCAAGAATTTTTTAATTATAGCCTAGCTTTCAGCTAATATACTTATAAATAATTTAACATATTAGCCATTATTACATTCTTTTAAGCTAATTTTTAAAATATTAAAAACTATGTTTTAATTTTATGAAGTTGGTCATATTTTGAAAATTAAGGGAGGAAAATCTTACACATTCTACCTAACTCTGAGAAAAATGTTTAAGACAATGAATTAAAAAAATAAAATAACTAACACTCCAATTTTCTGAAGTAAGATCCTTTGAAACTCACAGAAGGAATAATATATTAATTTTTTTCACATGTGAGCTGCTGATAAAAATACAGTAATCAAAACAATTTATGAGTTTGGTTGCAACTAGTCTTAAAGATTTGAGTAACTGTTATGGAAAGGAGTTGATGTTACAATTATGGTTCAATATTTCAAAGGAATTATTATTTATTTGAAGGCTTAAAATTCTTTCAGTGGACTCGACTATTCAAAACCATGGCATGAGACTTTCCAGGAAAATCAGAAAAGTATGCTTCAATATTTGTACTGCCTCCATCCATCCCACCAGACGGTGCTTCGAATGTGCCAGACAACTCTTGGAAACTTGGTTCTTATTGACATGAGCCAGTATCGGTATGCCATTCTCATTTCAAACATTTATGGGTTATCCTCTTAATGGTTTGAAATATTTTTTTTTCCCCATTAATAAATTAAATGTACATTTATGATTTACCTTATCTTAATTTATGTTTTAAAATTAGTCAACCAAGTATTTTGAAATTTTAAAAAATACTTTTATTATCTTAAAGACTCATTTAGATTCCTTCACATGCAATGAATTTTAACTTTGTGTAATAAATATTATTTAAAATAATTTTTAATAAGTACAATCAATAAAAAAGTCTTATATATTTATGTGGGTCTTCGCTGAATTCTCTTAAAAGTTTTTCTTCTTCGAGTTTTTAAATAAATTACTAAACTTAGCCTTAGAATTTTAAAATTTGAGTTTCTTTTAATTATCAAATAAAAGTCATAATTACTACTTTTTTTCATAAATGAAAACTCATTCTCAATGATTCAAGTTATTTGTTACTATGTTCTATTAAATTAAATGTCTTTAATGATATGACAGTAAAAAGCCTTACTAACACACTGGAGAAATCTTGTTTAAATCAGAATAAATTAAAAATCTCATTATCGTTTCAGTTTATCTGGCCCTATTGAGTTTGACAGCTTAAAAAACAATGTTACCCTAGACCTTGAGAAAACAGAAGAAAAACTTATGCACTCGTAAGTAGTCAAGTTCATTTCCATTTTTAAAGTGACAAGACAGGTAATTGAAGCTATATATAAATCTATATTCATAATATATGGCCTTATAAAATCGGCCTTTTAAGTTGTTTGTTACTCACAATTTAAGCTTTTCTGTTTTAGCTTGTGAAGACTGAACTGGTTCACTTGCCTGTAAATCAAGATAAGATTTGACTTGCCACTAATTATCTTAACTCATTTATCAGATGGCATCCTGGTATCATCAACATCTTCACTGACAAAAACAGTTTTCTTGAGATCCCAGCAGAGAACATGGAGACATTCTATGCCAGTGTCTCAACACTTATATCCAACCAGGTTCACAAAATTAATTAACTATTTTATGTGATTTTTTAAAAAAATGTTTATTAAAATTTATTAGGCTTGACATTCAAGTACAAAATGTAATCTATAAAAAAAAATTTTTAAGATTAAAACTTATTAACATTTTCCAGCAATTTATTGAATAATGAAAATGTGTGTATGCTGTTAATTATTTAAGATGCTTTAATTTTAAAGTACCACAATGTTTTCCCTTGAATGTTGGTTTGTCAGCATCAAGAAATTTTAAATTATTTTCACATCTATCATCAGCTTAAAGACTTGCTAGTCCGCACCATTGATGCCTACACCAACCTGTTTGAACCAGAGAACCACCTCTTGTTGCCAGTCTTAAAGATGGAGTTAACATTTGATGATGAGAAGATGCAGTTTTACCCACCTGTGGAGGACTTGGAGGAAACTGTCCTCTTTGTAGTCAGCCAGATCTGCAAAACAATGCAACAGGTCAGATTATGGGTTAATTTTGAATCAAATGAATAAAAATTACTTTTTTTATTATTCATAGGACTATATTAATTTTTTTACACCTTACTAAATTTGATATTGTGTAATATTGGCAGAAATCTCTTCAAAATTTAACATTTTTAAAAAGGTATTTTGAAATGGGGGTTAAAAATAATCATTTTACTGTGAAAAAATACCAGTTATTTAATCCCTCCTCAAATAGATGTTTAATCTTTTTTAACCCCTTTACCGGTTGTCCCGACTATAGTCGTCTTGAACTATTGACCTTTACATGGTAGACCCGACTATAATCGCCCAAATGATATTATGATCTGCAGTATGCGGCAGACCCGATTATTCTCGTTTTAAAATGCTATGACGTAGTTACAGTGCTCAAAACTATGGGAAGCCATAGGCCTCATAAATACCTAAATATTTTATTTTGATTGTTTCTTAACAATTTTTGTGTACACTATGACTTCTTCGGTCTACCGTACTGTTTTAGATTTATTCGCCAAATAAGGGTTAGTTTTAAAATTTTTAATAGCCGGTAAAGGGGTTAATCATTTTACTGACAGATTAAAAAAAAAGTTGTTTATCATCTATCACTCAGGTTCCCACTGTGCACTCTTGGCTAGGGGGAGGTAACACTGTCAATTACACTGATGCCAAAGTTGCCCCCCACATTTTAGATGTTTACAAACAAAGGCTCAAGGAGGCAGTCATGCGGCTTTTCGAAGGGCCCAGACAGCATCTCAATTCTTTCAGTGAGTAATTTGAAAAGAAACACTCTGATTATCACAGATTTTATCAACAGTGTTGTGACACATACATGAAATTCTGACATTATGGGTCATAGTTACTTCTTATACTCAATTAATCAATTCAAAAAAAAATTCAATTAAAGTAGCTTTAAAGCTATGAGAATGGATATTTAGATGATATTTTACATACTGATTTAGGGTTGTGTTATTTTAGGGGAGAGATACAACTATATTGTCAATGGATACAACAACCAGGAAAGCCAACACTTTATCAACATTTAAAACTCTAATAAGAATGCAGGACTAAACACAAACGATAGATAAGCGTAGGACGCAATAATCTTCTGTATAGAAGGAGCGTCTGAAAACAGATGAGATAAGATAAGATACTGATTTAGTGTTGTCTTATTTTAGTGGAAAGATACAACTATATTGTCAACGGAGAGGCCTTGGCTGAAATAAAGGAATACATGAAGGACAAGCACACGTTTGCTGAGTATACTGTGGTGAGTAAGGTCACAAACTGACAGTTTTATACTGACCTAGCGTGTGCTTAGTGAGGTCTGACAGTTTTATACTGACCTAGCGTGTGCTTAGTGAGGTCTGACAGTTTTATACTGACCTAGCGTGTGCTTAGTGAGGTCTGACAGTTTTATACTGACCTAGCGTGTGCTTAGTGAGGTCTGACAGTTTTATACTGACCTGCCATGTGGTGAGTAAGGTCACAAACTGACAATTTTATACTGATCTGCCATGTGGTGAGTGAGGTCACAAACTGACAATTTTATACTGACCTTCCATGTGGTGATCTTATGCAAACTGTTTCTCTATTGTGAAACAGAAATACATTTCCACATTTTTCTCTGAAAAGTAATTAGTTATAAAAATCAACTTATTTATGCAATGTATCAATATAAAATTATGAAGACAAATTATTGAAATACTTTGAAAAATAAAGGATACATCTTTGAAATATTTCAGGAAATTGAGAAGTTTCGCAGCCTCGCCTCAGAAATCATGGGCCTTCCAAGCATTGAACACTTTGACATGATCAGATTAGATTGTGAAGACTTGAAAAGAGGGTTGGCTAAAGTCTGTCGCAGTCACGCAGATGAGCTATTGAGTAGGGTCTCCTCGGATCACCGCAGAGAAAATGAGGGGTAAGCTAAATTATAACATTGGTGTGTGTATTGGTGGGGGGGGGGTTAGACAGACTATAACTGTTTCATTATCATCATTTGCATACTATAGCCATTTGTGGTGCCCTACGGCGAAGAATATTTTTCCACTCTCTGTAAATTTTCATTGTTGTAATTATAGGTGTAGGTGTAGTCTGGTATTGCTGGTTGGTAATGGTGGTGTAAGTCATAAAGCATTGAGCTGGGAGATAGGTGACGTGTTACTTTGTCCCCAGAATGTCAGCGGCATGCTTTGGCTTTATTGGGTTTTTGGGTGGAATTAAGGTGTAAGGTTTGTTTTTTCTGTGTAGGTAATTGGATTTTTTAAAGGTTTGCTCTGATCTCAGTTCAATACTTCAGGCAACTAAGCATCATGATCTTACAAAAAAAACTAAAACATCGCTCCTTCTAAAAATAAACATCTTCCTCTGAAACCATACAGTCAAGCCAACATTAGAATGGATAATGGAAGAACTAATAAAATTAATTGATTGCCACACATCCCTAGATCACCCAACTCCAAAAAAAGGATCTTCGAGCTAACAAAAAAAATAATATTTAAAAAAAAACGCCCTAGTAAATTGATTGGCCTTGTGCTAAAGAGTCAGATGTGTGTTGACACACAGGCCCTGAAGATTAAAGCTATATTTAAAAATTATTATTTGGAGTAATGAAGTCTTAATGACTGACGCAGAGACAATTTGATCACACAGCAGTGTATTTCAAGGTAAAGAAGTTCTCAACTTATCTTTCAAAACTTAAAGCATCTGCAAAGAATTCTCCCACATCAAAGAGAGGGCGCTGGCTGTACCAGCGGGAAGTGAAGAGCTGATCGACATGCTCAACTTTGTGGAGATAGCGCGAACAACTGGCATGATCAAACTCAATGAAAGAATAACAGTAAGTCGGGGTTTCGAGGATGAAAAAATGGCTAAAGGGACGTAATTTCTAAATAATTATAAATATAATTGATAAAATTTTAAAGGAATGGGAATTGCAATGTGCTGTTGAGTCTGCAAAAAAAAATTAGAGTTTAAAACATTACAATGAAAAATGAATTGTTTATTAGTTTTTTTTCTCCACAATGTGAAAAAATTAACAAATATGCTTCTTCCTGACTCTTACAGGAGTCCAAGGACAGACTGGCTTACCTCATTGATGTGTTTTTCTTTGAGCCTAAAGACATTGAGTTGAACTGTGAAGTACTCACCTGGCCCAAGAGAATCATGCCAATATTTGATGACAACGACACAGTAAGAGGGGCTCCTTACCATTTCTTTCTGTGTCTGTGCCTTTATGTAAACTTATGTAATAAGTCATGATATTTTCTAAGATTTAAAATATTTTATTCACCTCCCATAATTGAGTTCATTTTATTTATAAATATTTCATGTACAGTCGAACCCACTTATCTCGAGCTCGGTTATATCGACCACCCTATTATGTCGACGTTTTTTATTGGAACCGCCAAATTCTCTCTTTGTCTTAGCATTTTCTCATCGGTAATGTCGATTCTTTTATGTCGCCGAAACCTAGTATCTCGAGCACAAAAGAGGGCCAAATTTGCAACTTAACTCGATTTTCGTCGGTT
Organism: Ampullaceana balthica; assembly: GCA_944989445.1. Classification (NCBI taxonomy): domain Eukaryota; kingdom Metazoa; phylum Mollusca; class Gastropoda; family Lymnaeidae; genus Ampullaceana; species Ampullaceana balthica. Next base: position 952,041 of record CALYLW010000051.1, on the reverse strand, counting down.
GAAAATAAAGGTTTGTATCGAGAATCGACGGTGGTTTTTATATAATTAAATAAAAAAATTAATAAATTATTATTCTTTTAAAAGTTTGTTGTTGTTGCTTTGTTACCAGTAAGATAAGTGACTGTGACACTAACACGCGCGTGACGATGAAACTGATTAACACAGTACTGTGTCAGTACACACAGCCCACAGCGTGCTGTGATCAACGGTCAAGGCCACAATAGTTTTATTTATATTACAAGTTTGATTGACTGAGGAAATTCGAGAGCGTTCTGATAGTAACAGATATCCTGCACGTCAAAAGCATTAAACTTAAAATTACCATATTGATATGTTTATTTTTTTTTATTTGCTGATTCGACGGGCATTGCAAACGCGATCGGCTGTGACACGCGCCATGGGACGACGCGAGGCGAAAACTTTGACCTTTTAACGCATGCGCAGACAATTATAAACTGGTAACTTTTTTTAAAATTATTAAATGGAATCGAAACATGACAGAGACGTTATCAAAGTCCTTTACTTCGGCATAAATATATATACATCAAAAGCATTAAACTTAAAATAACCATATTGATTTGTTATTTGTATTTTAAATTCGCTGATACGACGGCAAACGCGACTGTGACACGGCGAAGCGTAAACTTTAACCTTTTAGCGCATGCGCAGACAATTATAAACTGGTAACTTATTTTTCATTAAATAAATGGAATCGAAACATGACAGAGACGTAATCAAAGTCCTTTACTTCGGCATAAATATAGATACATGTGTATATATATGTATATATATATATATATAAATTCCCGATTAGTCATAACTTTTCCCGACTTTCAAGGCCGAGAATTTATTTTTAAGAATTCCCGACTTTTTCCCGTTTTCCTGAGTGGGAACCATGGTTATAGTTATATTTAAATTTTAAACGGTCCTTAAAAACGAACGGTCATTACATTAATTACAACCTTAGACTTAGGAAAGAGTGAAGAAATATTAGGGTTCCGATACGATTCCGATAAATCATCCCATCACTAATTAACGCTAACTAATTAATCATGTACATAAAGAAATTTCAAGCACATGTTAATATTTTGCCGCCATATTGATTTTCCTTTATCTCGATCATCGGTTATGTCGACGCCATTTTTCATACCCCAACGCCATCGACATAAGCGGTTTCGACTGTATTTCTAAGTCAGATGACTTGGCACAAGTCAAGTTGACTTGTTTGTAAGTTGTAACTGTTTAGAAAAAGGGGCTATTTTCAAAATTTTGTTTTACATGTTGTTGCTTGGATTTTTCATGTTAATATTTTTTTGTGAAGTGTGAAACGGTTTATGCTATGTGACTTTAAGTCATCTCCACTGTGCTGGTTCCTTTTAATTACTGTAGATTTTCTAGTAAGCATTTTTGACCTTGACCTACTTTCAGCTGGTGGAGCAGGCCAGACAAAGGGGAGAGAAGGAACTCATCCACAAGAGGGAGAAGGTCATGTTGGAGCTAGAGAAGTTGAGACAGAGAGTCGATGAATTCAACGACTATGGTGAGCTGGATATGATGCAGCAGTACGTGCAGGACGTACGTGTGGTTCAGCGACGTATTCAAGAGCTGACTGACCAGGTGAGTTTGTCTGTCGGTGGACATAGATATGAACGAGAAAACATAAGTAATCAAATTTTACCGAATCATTAAAAAAAAATAAATATTTTAAATATATATTTAGCAATCAATAATAACAAATGTGATAATTCAAAGTAGGACATTGTCATTACTTGTGTTTATTTACCACATTCATGAATTTCTCTAAACACAGCAGTGTACAAAATGTTATTAATTAAATATTTTTTCAAAGAATATATGTAAATGTTTGAGCAATATGCTGAAACATCTGAAAAATACAATGAAAAATAAACAAGGATTAAAATACAAATTTCATTATTATTACCACTTATTTAACGGAATTAATTTCTCAGGTGAGCTGGATCAATAAAGAGGAACAACTCTACAAGTATCCACTCTCCAGTTATCCAGACATTGAGGACATCAACTCATCACTGGATCCATTCCTACGACTCTTCACTGTTATCTCAAAATGGCAGAAGGCCGAGAAAAAGTGGGTCATTGGAATTATTTTTCATGATACACAATATTATTAACTTTCTTGCGACACCAGTGAAGATTTCCCTTGAGATATTAGTTAATGATCTTTCCTAAAGCTTGAGTGTAACACCCTCCTTTAAACATAATTTAAAGGCTTTCCTTGAGGCACTAGTTAAAGATGTTCCTTGACAAACCATTTGAAGACATTCATTGATGAATCAGTTGAAGATCTTCCTTGACACACCGTTTGAAGACATTCATTGATGAATCAGTTGATCTTCCTTGACACACCATTTGACATTTGAAGACATTCATTGACGAATCAGTTGAAGATCTTCCTTGACACACCATTTGAAGACATTCATTGACGAATCAGTTAAAGATCTTCCTTGACACACCACTTGAAGACATTCATTGACCAATCAGTTGAAGATCTTCCTTGACACACCACTTGAAGACATTCATTGACGAATCATTTGAAGATCTGCCTTAGCTGTAAATTGTTGGTAATAGTTTTTTTACAAAATAATTTTCATGTTAATCATCAAATCCTGATCTTTATTTCGTTTTCCAGCCTTTTTAACATGATAAATTTTGTTATTTAAAAAAAAAGAACAATGGATGGAGCCTTCCTGGAGCAGAATGCGGAGGCTATTGAAGGTGAAGTGGATGAATACTACAGGTGAGCTGGTGTTATCACCTTCTTATCATCTTACCTTTGGATACCTTTGTTTTGTATGGCATTTCTTTTGGGCTGTGCTGGTGAGCACCATAATATATGTATTATACTTAAAAGCCAAAAAATACAATATTAGCACTGAACTGTTCTGAGCCTATTTAAATATTTTATTGTGCAAACAATCAAAAACTTTACAATTCCAAACCATTTAAATAGTTGATATCAAGTGGCCAGTTGGGAATGAACCCTTAGCCCTGGAAGTATGGCCAAATATGCACACTTTCCACACTTGTTCTTCGTTGGTAAAAGGTGTTTGATATTATCAGACCTAATGAAAGCTGGTTTGGATTCATCTACTGAATAGACTTTCTGGCCAGGTATGGCAGCTCTTCTTGCGGAGGAGGTGAATTTTGTAGGGGGGGGGAGGGGAGGGCAGACTCCAACCCAACCTCCAAAATTACAAGAAAATAGCCAACTTGGCATGAAAATTATTTTTAAAAATTGTTTGCTAAAAAAGATCTTGTCCTTACAGTGAATTTTCTGCTTGTATAAGCACATAATCAATATACATAATTCCCGTCATCTGCATGGTTGTAATGTAATGCTGTTTCTAATTTTAGAAAGCAGCGCACCAAATTATTGCACCAAAAATAAAACATTTTGAATGTTCCGCATAAAATTGTTCAATATGACAATAAATGAATTAAATAAAAATGAATATTATAAATGAAAGTTCTGTATTACGTTATTTTTTAATCTGATGTGTATTTATTTTGAAAACTTCCGTAAATTTTTGACGGGGTGATACACTAGTGTAAAAATAAACGAAGACCCACACACATCAAATAAACCAACTTAGCTAATAGATGATGTCTTTTCCACAAAATAGAGAACTCTTCAAAATTCAGAAAGTCTTCAACCAGAAAGTCAAGAAGATGCAGATGGAGATGGAGGAGATGGACAGAGAGAAAAAGAAGAAGAAGAGGCTGCAGGATGAAGATGGGGAGGAGGTCACCCCCGAAGTGGAGGAGGAAACTCTGAGGATTCCCGAGGCCGTGAACATCATCAACACGACCATGGAGTCCATCAAACAGTTCAAGGTCAGTGCAGTCACATGACCCCCACCCAACATTCACAGCCAAATTAACATTATTCTATATAATGTTCACAATCCAAGGTATCAGTGCAATCACATAAGCCAACAGTTGCAGCCAAACCAACATTATTCTACTGTTATTATTTAAAAAAAAATAATTTTACATACCAGCTGGTTGTTAGTTTTATTTTTTCAGAGATGGTTGGGGAGTGGAATCGGGGTGGTTTTACAAGAAGATGTCAAAGTTTGATGTATGCAGACGTTAAATTAGTTCTTTTGAAGAAAGTCTCTCACTGGATCTATGCTCATCTTCTTATCCTCCCCTTTTGCAACAATCTACAAACTCTTAACCGTGTAACACATGAAACCCTGATATATTTCTGTTTGTTAATATTCAGATATCCCCCCCTTCCCCCTTGCCCCTGCTTGTCATCTAACAGGAAGTGATCCCTGTCATTGCCATCATGTGCAACCCTGGCATACGCAAGCGCCACTGGGACAAGATGAATGAGATCGCTGGCTTCAACCTGACGCCGGACACGGGGACCACGCTGCGCAAGATGCTCAAGTTGAACTTGCAACCCTTCATGGAGCAGTTTGAGACCATCTCAGGGTCGGCCTCCAAGGTACGTCTTGTGTTATTTCACCATTAGGCACTGAGAAATTGGGACAATTTTCGGGCAATTCTTGCCAGCCATGGGCTTGTGATGCCCCCCTATCATGCCTGGAGGGATGAGGGGTGGCAAAAAATCACAAAATAAACATCATATATAAAAACTGTATTTTTTTGTTATTTAAACAGGGTACATATAGGCCTGACAAGACTCACAGAACAATGTGTTGTTCTTTGACGTCTTATCGGGCCTATACATATCCTGTTTAAATAACAAATATTTTCTTTATCTAAAAACCTGATTGCAGTCTCACCCATAATTTATATAAATACTAGAATTAAATCAAAAATTTATGTTAAAAAAAATAAGGAAACAATATCTGTACCACTTGAACATTTTTCTGGACTTGACTTTTTACTTGTAGGAATTTTCTCTGGAAAAAGCCCACAACAAGATGGTGGAGGAATGGGAGACAATCAACTTCAACCTCATTCAGGTCAGTTCTAGTCAACAACTTTAGAATGTCTTGTCTTTCTAAACTTTCTTTACCTCAACCTAATTTTATTTTTTAGAAATTTCAATTTTTCATTTCCATTTAGATTGATTGCCACATGCTTATGAGATAATAATGTGTGTTTATTCTTTTCTCCCAGTACCGAGACACAGGTGTGAGCATCCTTGCATCAGTCGATGACATGCAGACCATACTTGACGACCAAATTGTCAAAACACAGACCATGCGGGGCTCTCCATTTATCAAACCATTTGAGAAAGAAATGAAGGTAAAACATCAAAATGTGAAGTGGCATACGTTGCATGTCACTTAATGTAGATGATTTAATTAACATCAGTTAATGACCATTTTTAGTTCTTCTAAAATCAATTTGTAAAATCAGGTGATCATATTTTATATTTAATCTGAATTCTGTCCTTGTACCCTAGTAGCTTTAGGTAGTTAGAACCACTGTAACCACAATGCATCTAGTTGTATTCTGTTCCTTCATGTTTCCATCAACCAGGAGTGGGAGGACAAGCTGATGCACACGCAGGAGACCATCGACGAGTGGCTCAAAGTCCAGGCCCAGTGGCTCTACCTGGAGCCGATCTTCTCCTCCGAGGACATCATGCAGCAGATGCCGGAGGAAGGGAGGCTATTTCAGATGGTGGACAGGAACTGGAAAGACATAATGAGAAACACTAGCAAAGATCCCAGGGTGAGTGAATTATAACTTTAAAAATGTGCCAGGTTTAGCATGAATGTAATCTAGTTGCCAGGGTATATTAATTAAAAAATTAAATTAAAAATTTGATTTGTTTTAGGCATAAAATTAAACAAGATTTTAATTTTTCCCTGAATCATTCGATCATTCATTTTTAACATATTTTTTAAAAAAAAATATTCAGACAGCGATGATTAAAAGTGGTCGAGTGGCATGCGCGCTTGACTGGCATACCGATGGTCACCGGTTCGAATCCTTATGAAGGCAAGGATTTGTTCCCGGTGCCAGGGCCGGCTTTAGGGAATTGGAGGCCCTAGGCAAAGTGAATTTGGTGGCCCTAAATGTAATAAGTTAAAAATACATACGGAAAGAATAAAATTACACAATTTATTAAAAACTACCTGTATTTATATCTAAATCAACAAATAACTGAAATTTATACAACCAGATGTCATAAACCTTCAACAAAAATCAACTTTTCGTGCTTTGATTGGCAGCAAAATCCACAATAAATTGTGAATAATCCAGAGACTGGACGATACCTCGTTCGATAGATATCATTGGCAGACTGTTCAGGCGTTCTTGCGTCATAGTCGTTCTCAAATAGTTTAAAAAAAAATTAATTTCAACTTGGAAAAACTTCTTTCCCCTGATGCAACAGTAATCGGAATAGTCAATGCTATACGAAGGGCTATAGCGGCATTTGGAACAGCAGTATTCAAACCATGATCATAAATAAAACGTAAAACATCAAGAGAAGACGAAACAGTATCTGGAACAATGCAGGAAAATATTTGCAATTCCCTGCGTTTCGACATTTTCACAAGAGGGAAGCAAGAAGGGTGTTCTAGTAGTCTGGAAAAATTAAAAGTTTAATAAACTCTATTATAGAGTTGCAATTAGCATCACTGCATCACTTCACTGGATAGAGAATAAAATTCTGTGTATGTAAATAAAAATTGGCGATGGAAGGTGAGCTAGACAAATTTTAGTAGAAATATTTACATGTAAAAAAATAATCGTAAATCAAAAAGGCGAACATTTCATTCCTTGTTTTGGAACTCGTTAATCGCAAATTATAACATTAAAAACAGTTAATTATTATCCAGCAGTCAATTAAAAACATTTTCAAACATAAATTATTAATATACGTCGGCAATGGACAAAGTTATTGTCGTAACCTATGATAGGTTAATGACGAATATGTCAAATTTTGACAGATCAAATCTCACTGTCACTAAAAATATATTAAAATATTACTAAAATATTGACCCATGATGTTTAATATCAGTAATGAGATCAGAGGAACGTATAAGAAGGAGATGGACAGAACAGGAAGGACTTGGGTTGACTCTAAAGACGTTGAATACGTCAGGAGTTCATCCTCAGACAGGCTCTTATTCTTATTGATGGAGGGGACAGACGAGAATGGACTGATGTATAAAGAGGAAACGGATGATATGGGCAATAATAAATTTTCTTTTGACATTCCCCGTAGTGCTAGAAGTTATTAACAAAATTGTAGTTTTAGAAAGAAATCTTACCTTTTAGTAATCGAATTAAATCATCAATAGCGCGCCTAAGAGAAGACAGATTTGACATCAATAAAACAAACAATAAAAATTAATCTTCATTTGCATGACGTTAAACTCCATCCACACCAAGTGAATCATTACCGTTGGATTGCGCTAATGACCTTTCTGTGTTGAAGCGCTGTTATTGTATTATAAACTAAAAAACTCACAAATAGACTGCAAAAGGTGACTTTTTTAAAAAAGAGTAATCTTACTTCCCCCATCCCACTGTGGATGGAGTAAAGTGGGGGAAAGGAAGGGAAGGTGTTTCCTTTCCAGGGCTTGTATCGATATATCAAAGCAAGTTGGGTTCCTTACATATGAAACATCAGACGCCGTATCTCTTTCATGTCAAGCCTTCTAGCCGGCAAGTCTGTCCCCATCCCCCCTTCTCAATATCAACATTGTTCTTGATTAATTACGCCATTTTCTCTAACTCGAAAACTAAGTAAGTCGATTTTGTTTTTCGGGTCCCTTTTATTTCATCTTAGAGAGGTCAGACTGTATATATTTTTTTCCTAGAGTCTTGTGAGAGGCCCCCACTAATCGGAGGCCCTAGGCGGCCGCCTAGTTTGCCTATGCCTAAAGCCGGCCCTGCCGGTGCCAAGGGTGTCACTGAGTCCACCCAGCTTCGAATGGGTACCTAACACTAGTTAGGGAAACAAAGGCGGCTGGGCAATGTGTGGAACCCTCATAGCCGTGGCCTGTGAACGCTGCGTCACTTGCCAACAGACCGGCATGGTCTGTGGACACAATAATCTTGTGCATAGAAGGAGCATCTGCATGGATAAGACAGGACAAAGGACTTTAAGAGTAAATGTATTACAACACGTTAAAAGACATGAATCATTCTACCATATTTAGACATTCATCAAAACCAAACTTGTGTTTCAGGTACTAGTTGCTTGCAACGTCCAGGGTCTGCTAGACAAACTACAGGACAGTAACGGTCTTTTGGATAAGATCAACAAGGGATTGAACGCTTACCTAGAAAAGAAACGTCTTTTCTTCCCAAGGTAATAGAAATAACTATTTGAAAATATTCACCACTAAGCAAAGCTAGAAATCTAAGTAATTCTCATCAGTCAATAAAATAAATTTTCATTGCTTCACTGGCTTATTGAAGATGAACTAAAATTGACATTTTGTGTGGGACTAGGTTCTTTTTCTTGTCAAACGACGAAATGTTGGAGATTTTGTCCGAGACCAAAGACCCAACCAGAGTTCAGCCTCACCTCAAGAAGTGCTTTGAGGGCATTGCCAAGTTGGAGTTTGACAACAAACTGGACATTCACGCCATGTTCAGTAGTGAAGGAGAGAAAATCAAACTGAGCCAGGTCTTGCAAACAAAAAAATAAATTTCATGTTCTATATTTAATTTTAATGATCTTCAAAATTAAAATTTGCCTCTTATATTCAATGCTGTGTTTAGCTACAGTTTAGTAAAATAAGTTGAAATTTGGTCCTGTTTTGAGATAGATTGAAGGAGCTTTTAAGTGGTGTGTTTTATTTTTATTTTTCAACTTTAAAAGTCATTTAGAAAAAATTGTTTGTCTCTCAACTAGATCATTTCTAAAATTGTTTGTCTCTCAACTAGATCATTTCTAAAATTGTTTGTCTCTCAACTAGATCATTTCTAAAATTGTTTGTCTCTCAACTAGATCATTTCTAAAATTGTTTGTCTCTCAACTAGGTCATTTCTAAAATTGTTTGTCCCTAAACTAGGTCATTTCCACGTCTGAAGCCAGAGGAGCTGTAGAGAAATGGCTGCTTCAGGTGCAAGATATCATGTTGATGTCAGTGCGGGATGTCATTGAGAGAGCTGTTGAGGTAAGTAGAGTCAATTATTTTTGGTTTTCTTCTCGTATTTCTGTGCTAAAATGAAACACACATATTCAAACTTGTCAATTATTTTTAAATGTGATTTTTCTTTTGCATTAAAAATAAAGCAGTGGAAAGGTGAAAAATTAGAAAATTCATTTTTTGACAGGTACATTGTTAATAATTATTAGTACCTTATAATATTTAACATGAATTATTGTTTTAATATTTTGCGGTATTTACTAATTGGCAGCCAAGATTAAGCCCTAAGCAAGGACAGGTATATATTCACAGTTAATTTAAATGTTCACAATGTAGTTCAGTGCTTTCCAATATCGCGTAACAATGAACAATGATGTTCTGGTGTGCATCAAACAAGTGCGAAACCTTTTTTCAAAAGATGTGTACGTTCATTGCTAGAAAAGTCATTTTGAATTAGTTTTTCTGTCTTGTTCAGTGTGTCACATACATCCTGCATGAGACAGAATTCAGTCACATGACTTACTGAATAAAATATTGGGAAGCACTGCATGAGGTAGAAATATTATTTTTTAAGCACAGAAAGAAAATAGGCTGGTCATTCATCAGCCATCACTTATTAAAAGTTTTTGGTTTCAGTTGAGTATTATAATGTAGAAATAAGGAAATACCTTTGAAATAAATATTATGTATCCAAAGTAAGTGTTATAGATGACTTTCTGTTATCATTTTATTCCATTGTCATTGTTCGTTCCACATCACTTACTGTAGTATGTAGAGAACTTGATTTTAAAAATTGTATACATAATTTCAATCTTAAAATATATTAAAAATAGCTCACTATTGTATGATAATTTTATATATTTGCTGTCACTTCAATTCAATTTATGTTTATTTAGTTAGGAAATTGTTTAAATAAATCTGATAAATTTTCCTTGTTTAAAAAATCTTGTACTATGACTAAGACATGAGTTTTAGAGTACTACTAAATTTTTGTATACATGTTTCATGGGAAAATTCAACACATAACTATTTTATGATCCATCCATATTTTATTGTGAATTTTTGTTCTCAACGCATTCTGATTCTATATGGATCCCTAAAACTCTATTACAAACTTTAATTTACCTTGTTATTTAAACATGAAATTGTGCACCTGGCTTTGAATGCAGACATTATTTATATTTCTACCTTGTATTTCCCTAGACTTTAATTCACTAATTTTTACTAGGGCATTGAACTTTTAAAAAAAACAACTAAATGAATGGGTTCAAAGTTTAATTTATAAATTACACTGGTTTAGAACAATTTTGTCAATAAAATTTTCATCCACACAGGCATACCCCATGACACCACGTACTGAGTGGGTGAAAGTCTGGCCAGGTCAAGTTGTTTTATGTGTTTCCCAGGTGAGAAATCTTAAGTGTCTATATTTAAACACAAGACTGCTAAATAACACTTAGAGAGGGGAGGGGGGTGTGCATAGATTTTTAAACGATATTGATCTCTTAACTTTAGGTTTGACAAATCTTTACATGACTTTCTCTAAACTATTTAAGATTTCTTATGGGAGAACAGGCAAACTTTCTTTAGGATTAGTATCAAGAATTATTGAAATACTAGAGTATTATATGTCAATTATATGTCAAACATTTGTTTTTGCCTTCCAGGCTTTCTGGACCAGGGAAGTTCATGAGGCCATCCCAGGTGGACCACAGGGGCTGAGAGAATATTATGAAAGGCTGAAACTGCAGGTTAGTTTTGTTTATGTCTCAGTCAGGTCATGTGACCTTTTTGGCTCAACCCAACATTCTAAGACATTTTGTCCTGAAAGACCTCTTGCTACAGATTTCAAGTGTCAACCTATGTAACATGAAAGACTGTTAGGTACCCCTTGGAGGTTGCGTTTAGTTAAAATATATTGAAGTTGTTTGTCTTATTTAAATTTTCACATAAACTTTTCATTTGATGATTATACTCTATAATTCTATTGAGTGGATTATCTTATCCAATGATTGTATTTCATTGGTGTTCTTCCCTGTAATCCCATTTTGTGGATGGCTGTAATTGCCGCTTGCCGTTTCATTGCTTTTCCTATATGACATGTCATTATTTGAAGGGAAACAACTAATCAATGAAATCTTCTGCTTATCTCAGATGACTGAAGTTGTGGCCCTTGTCAGGGGCAAACTGACCAAACAACAGAGAATCACCCTAGGTGCCCTGGTCACAATTGATGTCCATGCCAGGGATGTCATCCTAGAAATGGCAGACAAAGGTTTTATATGAAATTTTCTATTTAATTTATTCGTTCATAAAATAAAATACATAATTTTGTCTATAGATCGTTTTTTTAAATTCGCAAGACAGCTGCTGAATCAATATTATTCTCCTCAATTTCATTACATTGTTGTATGTTTCTCATAACAAAATTACTAATTATCATAAAATATTCAAGAAGACTGACTTACTATCAAATAAAAATTAAAATACTCTTATCAGAATTATTATATTTAGCCTTTTAATGAAATTAGATACCCAAACAATGACAATGAAAACTTGTATTAAGTTATCATGTCTATTTCTAGGTGTCGCCACTGAAAATGACTTCAACTGGCTGGCACAGCTTCGATACTACTGGGAGGATGCCAGGATGTTGGTCCGAATAACAAATGCGACCGTCAAATACTGTAACGAGTACCTGGGCAATTCTGGACGCCTGGTCATTACACCTTTGACTGACAGGTGTTACAGGTACATGTGGCATTAAGTACACTTGTATAGTACTTCTGACAGGTGTTACAGGTACATGTGGCACTAAGTACACTTGTGTAGTACTTACTTGGCTCTCATATCGTAAATATTTAGACTGAAATATCAACTTTTTTTATTTTGGAAATCTAATTTTTTTTTAAATTTATAAAATCCAATCTTAAAACTCATGGGGTGGATTTAAACAAACCCAACTCACATGGAGTTGTTTTCTGTTTCATGGATCTGAAAACTAATACACAATTACAGATTTTTCAAGGTGAATTAGATTTTATGCCTGTTTACAAATGATGATATTTTCTAGTTTATTTATTTATCTGAATGGAAAGAAATCTCTTCATTGTTACCTTTTATGAACTCTGACTTATGAACTCTGACTTATGAACTCTGACTTATGAACTCTGACTTATGAACTCTGACTTATGAACTCTGACTTATGAACTCTGACTTATGAACTCTGACTTATGAACTCTGACTTATGAACTCTGACTTAGAGCCTGTGTTCAGCTCATTTATTAAATTGACTCCTCTTCTCATATTTGAATCATTTGTCATTACAACCCATGTCATAGATTTGTCATTACAACACATGTCATAGATTTGTCATTTACAACCCATGTCATAGATTTGTCATTTACAACCCATGTCATAGATTTGTCATTACAACCCATGGCATAGATTTATCATTTACAACCCATGTTATAGATTTGTCATTACAACCCATGTCATAGATTTGTCATTACAACCCATGTCATAGATTTGTCATTTACAACCCATGTCATAGATTTGTCATTACAACCCATGTCATAGATTTGTCATTTACAACCCATGTCATAGATTTGTCATTACAACCCATGTCATAGATTTGTCATTTACAACCCGTGTCATAGATTTGTCATTACAACCCATGTCACAGGACACTTGTTGGTGCCTTCCACCTGAACCTTAATGGGGCCCCCGAGGGCCCGGCCGGGACAGGTAAAACAGAGACAACCAAAGATCTTGCCAAGGCCATTGCTGTCCAGTGTGTAGTCTTCAACTGTTCTGATGGTCTAGACTACATTGCTATGGGCAAGGTAGCACTCCCGTTCCTTTGCTAAAATAACAAGCTCTTTATTTAATCAACACATTTGATATAATTTTTTTTTAAAATTGTATTAAAAAAAAGTGTACTGCACACTAAAAAGTTTGAAATTTTTATTTTTAGTTCCATTAGAATTAGATAGCAGATGCATTGTGTTCAATGTTCGAGTCATTATTTCATTTGATTTCAGTTTTTCAAAGGCCTGGCATCGGCTGGGGCCTGGGCGTGTTTTGACGAGTTCAATCGTATTGACCTGGAGGTGTTGTCTGTCGTGGCCCAGCAGGTAAACATCAGTCCGATGGGATTACCTCAAACATCCCATTCCCCATGGCTATGTATAAACATAATTATGCATCATGCATGTTTGAGTGATTGGTTTTTTTTACTGTCGTCTAAGTAAAGTTTATACAACTTGCAGAACTTTACAGTCTTATAAATTCGTATACTTATAAGAGTTAAAGATATTTTAAATGTATTTATTACCTAATGCAGTTAACAGTATTTGTTATATTTTTTCATGTGCTACATTTCTGACTCATGGGCTTTCACGAGATAATTTTGCAAAATGAGAGTTATTTATTTGTTATCCTGAGGTGGTTTCATCTGACATGTAATAGGGACAATGTTGCGTTCTGGGTTCTGGATAAAAGGAGACAAGTCTCGACTCTTGTCAATGGATCATATAATCTTTATTAGTCAGCAACATATGTACATCAATAGCTTCAGGTACACAAACGTAATCTTTCACAAGGACCTTACTCCTAAGTGCGTACACTTTGCTGTAACCTCGAGCACACCTCGATGTGTTACCAGCTAGTCGAACTACACTCGATCACTCCATCGCTTCTATACTAAATGCCCAGCCCTAAGAAGGACTATGGACCTCCGCACTCGCCAGTCTTCATACCCTCTCTCCTCTCTGTCACACACCCACTATTTATACCACAACACGGCTCTCTAACTTGCATACCGGGTGAATACAATTACATCATTATTGACAAGTGAACTCTTGTCACGCACGCCTTGAGCCGACTCACACACTGGCTCACAACAATCTCACAACAATCATTCGCAGTGATTCTCATACCCTGACATATCCCCCCTCTTCCGTTAGATTCTACTTACGAGTAGAATCTCACAATACAACAAAGTCAGGGCATGGAATCACTGCACATTACAAATACAATAATATAATACATCATGAATTAATATCTTTAAAAATAATTTTATACACAACAATGCATGAGAAAAAAAAATTAATAGTATATACAACACAGAGCAAAAATCCCCTTGGTCGTACCTGTATACGACTTCACTAACCCGCAACGTCATTCGAGATGGACAGACGTCATACTACCACCCCTGAATTACATACTCTATATATACATTAATGCAAAAAGAAAGTATTATATATACATGTGAAGTCTTAATGCATCTCATTATCACTAATATCATCATCATTACATAAATATATATATATATATATAATACATATAATGAAAAAATGTCCTGAGGTCACCCGGAGCCAAAAATTATCATAGAAAACATCAGCACGAAAATACAACCATCTCATATTTATTTACAACCATCCATAAGTACTAACTAACATAAGTACATAATCGCTATGAAACCTCACAATCATGTTCATATAATAATAATACTGGCCCGAGGTGACCCAGACCTCAATTTCTACCCAAATTAGTCCCCATGAACAAGCAACTCTACTTGTTTTTCATAAACCTGTCCTGCGAGTCCTTGTTGGTCATGGTTTGATTTCTGCTCATTAATTATGATTAACATTACCAGATCTGTCATGATCCTACCAGTCTCAGTGGGACCGGGATGTTATATCGTAGTTTGTCTGTGTCAACAACCATTGCACCTCTATCATCACTCCGGTCTCTCTACTTCTACCTCTGACATCTACCCGGCCGCCCTTGTCACAACTTTTAAATTCTTCTTGACCTCTCAATTTCCACTTTGAAATCGTATTCCTGTAACATCAAAGACCACCTGGAAACTCTTGAATTTTCAAATTTAGTCGTATTCAAATATTTTAACGCTTGGTGGTCACACTGGAGCGTAAATCTTGCCCCCATTAAATAGTAGGATAATTTCTGAATATGTCAGGGTATGAGAATCACTGCGAATGATTGTTGTGAGATTGTTGTGAGATTGTTGTGAGCCAGTGTGTGAGTCGGCTCAAGGCGTGCGTGACAAGAGTTCACTTGTCAATAATGATGTAATTGTATTCACCCGGTATGCAAGTTAGAGAGCCGTGTTGTGGTATAAATAGTGGGTGTGTGACAGAGAGGAGAGAGGGGTATGAAGACTGGCGAGTGCGGAGGTCTATAGTCCTTCTTAGGGCTGGGCATTTAGTATAGAAGCGATGGAGTGATCGAGTGTAGTTCGACTAGCTGGTAACACATCGAGGTGTGCTCGAGGTTACAGCAAAGTGTACGCACTTAGGAGTAAGGTCCTTGTGAAAGATTACGTTTGTGTACCTGAAGCTATTGATGTACATATGTTGCTGACTAATAAAGATTATATGATCCATTGACAAGAGTCGAGACTTGTCTCCATATTCACCCTTATGTTCCGCCACACCTCCTACCAGTGGCTGTGTATTGACTTTTCTACTTAGTTGTCCTTGTCCTGCCGACTTTATATGGTCAATTTGTGTCAGTACGTCCTCACATTTGGGGGCATTATTCATTAGGATGCATTTAACAGCCTCTTCATTCATGTTCAATAATAACTTGTTTCTACATAATAAATCCCTCAACCCCTCAAATGTTCTCTCTGTTTTTGTACTGGCCACCCAATTGTCTAAACTTCTAACCAATTTTGAGTGAAATAATCTAAAATTATTACTCTCCGGTGCTAGTCTATTCCACGCTTCCCTGTACTTCTCCCCATTAAATCCTGCATGTTGCAAAAGGAGTCGCTTGACAGTGTCATAATCATGCAGTTTTGTCCTAACGTCTTCCGTCATTAAGAATGATTGTAACTCAACCGTTAGCCTTACTTGTAGCTCTATCAGCCATTGACTTTTTGGCACTTTCGCCTGAGTCACTACATGTTCGAATGTCGCCACATATTCGTCGAGTTCTTGGGACCCGTCGAATTTTTGCAAATTTTTTAATATTTGTCGAAGGTCTTTGTTTTCTCTCGAGTTGCCTGTCATGTCCAGTTCAGTTACGTCTTTCCTTTTAATTTCTGCCAATTTCAATTCGTGCTCCCTTTCTTTCTGTCTCTGTTTCTCGTCATACTCTCTCTGTTCCTTTACCTTTTGTTCGTCTTTCTGTCTCTGTCTCTCGTCATAATCTCTCTGTTCCCTTAACCTTTCCCGTGTTTGAAATTCTTTCCATTGATCTCTCACATATTCTTCTAGTTTCTCCCCTCTGAGTGCAAGTTTTTCCCCTTCTTTTTTAAACGACTCTAATTTCTCGTCCATGTTTATACTCTTACTGTGGCTTCTAGTTTCCATTCTACTTTTACAATAACTTACAATAGTTATAGTGTCATATATAGAAGGGGGAAAAAAGGGAAAAAATAATTTATCAAATTTTAATGTGATTACTTGCCTGGATTTACAGAATTACAAACACAACACAATTACGTGTCCATAGAATTCTAACGTAAAACAGTTATCCTGGTAGCACAATGATACTTTCCAGCAATATTCTCACGGATAGTCCAACACACTGTATACTGGAATCTGTTCGAGTGGGTGCATTGTTGACGGTCGTTCACCGACACGCTCCGGTCTCTGGACACAACGATGAGGCGGATGCCTTGTTGTCGGAAAATCGTTCACTGACACACCCCAGTCTCTGGACACGACGATGAGGCAGATGCCTTGTTGTCGGATAGTCGTTCCGAACTCTGTACACAAACGCTGAGGCGGATGCCTTGTTGTCGGGACAGCCGTTCACCGGCACACTCCTCGGGACTCTGGACACGATCGGTAAGGCGGATGCCTTGTTGTCTGGCAGTCGTTCACTGTCACACTCAGGCGAACGATAAGGTGGATGACTTGTTGTCAGGAAATCATTCACCGACACACTCAGGACCCTGGACACCAACTATCCGACGGCCTGGACACGTTGAAAAGCCCGTCGACGCTGTCTCACTTAGATGCTGTGACTTGACGTACCATCCACAAGAGCCTCCAGAATCCTCGGACGTGACCCCCAATGTTGCGTTCTGGGTTCTGGATAAAAGGAGACAAGTCTCGACTCTTGTCAATGGATCATATAATCTTTATTAGTCAGCAACATATGTACATCAATAGCTTCAGGTACACAAACGTAATCTTTCACAAGGACCTTACTCCTAAGTGCGTACACTTTGCTGTAACCTCGAGCACACCTCGATGTGTTACCAGCTAGTCGAACTACACTCGATCACTCCATCGCTTCTATACTAAATGTCCCAGCCCTAAGAAGGACTATGGACCTCCGCACTCGCCAGTCTTCATACCTCTCTCTCCTCTCTGTCACACACCCACTATTTATACCACAACACGGCTCTCTAACTTGCATACCGGGTGAATACAATTACATCATTATTGACAAGTGAACTCTTGTCACGCACGCCTTGAGCCGACTCACACACTGGCTCACAACAATCTCACAACAATCTCACAACAATCATTCGCAGTGATTCTCATACCCTGACATACAACTATGATGTTAAAATCAATGTCTTACTTTTTGCATTTGTATTTCCCTTTTATGTTTCTAAGTAAAACGTGGATTTTTTTCATATTTCTTCTGCTAGATTCTGTGCATCATCAGAGCTGTACAAGCCCACGTGGACAGGTTTGTGTTTGAAGGAACTGAGCTCAATCTGAATCCAAACTGCTATGTCTGCATCACGATGAATCCTGGCTATGCTGGCCGATCAGAGTTGCCAGATAATCTTAAAGTCCTTTTCAGGACTGTTGCCATGATGGTGAGTAGTTATGTTAAAACTGCGCACACAAAATGTATGAACCAAGGATGAACTGCCAGTTTGGCCTTGGTTGTGGTCAGGTTTAATTTTATTTTCATAATATCAAAGTTGGGCTAAAATTGACGCAATTTATATAAAAAATAAACAATTGATATTTATGACAATTTTTGTCTGTGTTTGTCTGTAGTCCATCAAACTTAACAGTTTCTCTTTTCTTTGCATATTTTTATGAAGCTTTTTAACATTTTTGGCTCACAGAAATCCTTTGATTTTCATGTCAACTAAATAAATTTATATTTTGGGCAACCTGGCAGGTTCCAGACTATGCCATGATTGCTGAAATCTCACTGTATTCCTGTGGATTTTTGGATGCTCGCAGCCTGGCTGTGAAGATTGTCACCACATATCGGCTGTGCTCAGAGCAGCTGTCATCACAGTTCCACTACGACTACGGCATGCGGGCTGTCAAAGCTGTCCTGTCAGCCGCAGGGAATCTCAAACTCAAGTTCCCAGATGAAGCAGAAGATATTTTGGTAAATACCGAGGGGGGAGGGAGGGTTTAGAAAATTAAGATTATCTGGTACTTTGAATTGCTGAAATTTTTTCATGTTAGGTCTTGACTATTTGGTTCTCATTCAAAACAATATTTATTAACCTCCTTTATAAATTTTGTTTTCATTATTTACAAAAGATTAAGCCAAGAGTGATTTGTGATTTTTTTTTGTTGAGAGTATAATGTTATTGAAACATATGCCGTTATTATTTGTTTGAAAATAAGATTTTACTTCTATATGACCTAAAAGAATTCAAACTTCTTTTATTTATCATTTTGTCCCACCAGTTGTTGCGCTCCATCATGGATGTAAACTTGCCCAAATTTTTGTCACATGACATTCCCTTGTTTACTGGCATCATCTCAGATTTGTTCCCAGGGCTTGAGTTGCCTGAGGCAGACTACAAGGTAAGGACAAAATAACATGTGTACAACTTGAGTTGCCTGAGGCAGACTACAAGGTAAGGACAAAATAACATGTGTACAACTTGAGTTGCCTGAGGCAGACTACAAGGTAAGGACAAAATAACATGTGTACTACTTGAGTTGCCTGAGGCAGACTACAAGGTAAGGACAAAATAACATGTGTACAACTTGAGTTGTCTGAGGCATACTACAAGGTAAGGACAAAATAACATGTGTACTACTTGAGTTGCCTGAGGCAGACTACAAGGTAAGGACAAAATAACATGTGTACTACTTGAGTTGCCTGAGGCAGACTACAAGGTAAGGACAAAATAACATGTGTACTACTTGAGTTGTCTGAGGCATACTACAAGGTAAGGACAAAATAACATGTGTACAACTTGAGTTGCCTGAGGCAGACTACAAGGTAAGGACAAAATAACATGTGTACAACTTGATATCCTCAAAAAAGGAAGAACAAGAAATTCTGGTAAAAATGATTTGTTTTAATAGAAAAAATGAGATACAAAAATATAATGTAAAATATAGTTTCAGTATAGTTAAGGCTTTAGTTGATGCCTTCTATACAAAGGACATAAATTGCATGAATCTAAGATGGAATTTTAGTGAAATATCTGAAAACAAGTTTGGATAAAACTTTTAAGAAAATGTGACCCAACTTTTTTAATGGAGTTTCAGGTAGAGACAAGTAAAATGTATACAACTCAAAAGGCCATAGAATGATTGCAATATATCTTCACATATTTATGCATTTAACAACTTAAATAAAATATGACCTGACCCCATCAGTGAATCTTCATTGCTCTCATCCGAAGGTTTTCCTTGATGCCATGGTCAGGGTCTCTGAACAGAAAAATCTCCAGTTTGTGAAGTTCTTCAAAGAGAAAATCATCCAGACGTATGAAATGATGATTGTGAGACATGGGTGAGTCTCCACACAAAGGGTCATCAGATGAATTAAGACTATTTTGAAAATTTCAAGCATTGCTACTTTTTAAATCCTTTATATTAACTCGTGGTGTCTGCGGCCGACCGACCGACCTTGTCGCCAAAACTTTTGATCGATTTTTAACCCACTTGCTCGCAAGATAGCGAGCTGAAATTTTGCAGGCAGTTTCGTACCGATGATAAAAACAATGTATCAAAATTTCAGATCGATCGCATGTACCGTAATTAAGTTATTGATTTTTTAGATTATTTTATTTATTCCTATGTATCATGCTATTTTTTGAGATAGAGCGTCGCGGTGCGTATTATATTGAACAACCTTTCTGTCGCGCAATAAGGTGCGTATTTTATTGACAGCTCTTTTTATAAACATATTCCTGATCGGTGCGCATTATATTAAACATGTTTTACGACACAACTGCAATTTTGTATTTCTGGATGGTCTGGCTCTGCGTATTATAATGAACATTCTTTTAATTACTTCTCGTACATAAAGGATTTATAGTCAAAAACTTGGTTTTTTACGGGTTTTTCTTATTACAATTATAATTTAATTAGCTATGATTTCATCTTTAAATCATAACCTTATCTGACATGTTTGAAATTCTCAACAATTTTATTTGAATCCATTTTTAACGTATTGTTGAACAACTTCAATAAATTCTGCCAAATCTTTCCCAGATTTATGTTGGTTGGTGAACCATTTGGTGGTAAAACTAAAGTTCTGGAGACTCTGCAGGAGGGCATGACCTTGCTAAATAACGAAGGTGAGGAGGAGTACGAGAAGGTCATCTCAAGGATCATCAACCCAAAGTCTATCACCATGGGTCAGCTGTTTGGTCAGTTTGACCAGGTTTCCCACGAGGTAACATTCATTTATATGTTGAAGAAAATTATTGAAGATGAACAAAAATATATTAAAAAATAAGGGTTTAAACAGTTTCTTTAAAATGCCATTTTGATCTTAATTCATAATGAAAATTAAATTATGTTTAAGTTGAAGAATAAAATATGATCCAAATCAACAAATACATACTTAATTTTTATGACTAAAAAAATCCAAAAAATCTTGTGAAATCTTTACAGGTTCAATGACTTCAATATGCCAGTTAAAATATATACTCTTAAGCAAACATTATTTTCCACTTGTTTCATCACTGTTTGTTGAAATTCATCAATCTTTATTCACCAACACCTACCTATTTTGTATTAAAAATCAAATAACAGTGGACAGACGGTGTTGTCGCTAACACCTTCCGAGAGTTTGCCTCCACTGACACCCCGGACAGGAAGTGGGTGATATTTGACGGGCCGATAGACGCCCTGTGGATTGAGAACATGAACACTGTCCTGGATGACAACAAGAAACTTTGCCTGATGAGCGGTGAAATCATCCAGATGTCATCTGTGATGTCACTCATCTTTGAAACAATGGACTTGTCTCAAGCCTCGGTGAGTGGTTACTAATTTTAGCCATTCGCTAGAGAGAGAAAACTCTGTACATATTTATGGATGTGTTTTGAATACGTAGGGCAGTGAAAGGTTCATGGTTTTCTTAAATCTTGCCATTTCTTTTAACATTAATAAATACTTGGTAAGTCCTTGGAATCAGAGGTCTAATTAATTTTTATATATTTGAATGATGATTAATAATTACTCTCCTCACGGAACTAATTGTTTGATAATCCTTCAAGCTTAAGAACATAGGAAATTATTCTTTCAATGAATTTGAATTATTTAGTTGTAGAAATGGAAATAAGATAGTTCAAAAAGTTTAGGATAAAATATGTTTTACATTTTAGTTTTGAAATTTTATCTTTATTTTAAAATGAGTTCATCTGTGTTGCTCTCCTATAATAAGTTAATGTAATATCACTTAAATTTACGCTACCTTTGGGCTTGCCATGTCTCATTCTTAAATACTTCAGTATCTTGTTAAAACAAATGGATATTTTTCCACACCATCTTGGCCATTTATTTGTTTACAATTTATAGCATTCTAGTTTTTATTAACATAAATCACACCATGTTTAAGCTAAAGATACTTAATTGCAATATGGTTTGCTGTGTTATTATTATTATTATTATTATTATTGTTGTTGCACTTGTGCCAAATTAAAAAAACAACCCATACCCCTTCCCCCCACCCCCCAAATATTCCACAGCCCGCCACTGTGAGCAGATGTGGCATGGTGTACCTGGAGCCAACCACGCTTGGGTGGCGCCCCCTGGTGAAGTCTTGGCTGCATGAGTTCCCAAAAGTTGTCGGAGAAGAAAACATTGAGATGCTGCATGGGTTGCTGGAGTGGTTGGTGGATCCATGTCTGGATTTCATCAGGAAACATTGCAAGGTAGATAACCTATCTGGGCATCGCTTTCATACAAACTTTTAAATAATGTTATGTTTTGTTACTCTTAAAATTCTTCCAAAGAAACAAAATTTGAGTGAATAAAGAATTTTGGCTTTATTAAATATTATTGTACTTATTAAATAACTACCTCAGAAAATAACAATTTTTAAATGTAATAAATTTTTGCCAGTATGGAGAGCTAGTCCTCAAAATCTTTTAACTCATGATCTTTTTGTTAAAAATATTCCAAAGAAAAATAAACTGCTTAGTATTTTAGGATTGCATAACACTGTTGAAATTTGATTGGAAACTATTTTTCAGACCGTCATTCTGGATAATGTTCTTTGTATTGACTCTTGCAGGAATATGTCCAAGGCAGCCCAGCCAATCAAATCAAGTCTCTCATGTTCTTAATAGACATGCTCATGCATGATGGGATTAATGCAGAAGATGCTGCTGAGAACAGACATCTGAAAACTTGGCTTACTGTAAGATTTGGTTTGGACTTAATTGAGCAATAGCCAGCAATTACTGGTAGCACTGACATTCAAAACCTCACGGTGTCAGAAATAAAATCATAGAAGATATTATATTGACAGTTATTAATAATTTAGATGACTACTTAAAAGGTGAAGACAAAATTACTTTTTCTGAATTTGAATTTAGCTTCAGAACAAATTTATATATATATATATATATATATATATATATATATATATATATATTAGGGCTGTTATCGATTAATTTAAATTTAATCGTTAACTTTTGAAAAATTATCGATTAATTAATCGATAATTTCGATTAAAACCAAAAATAGAAATTTATGATGTCATTAAACTGAAAATTTCTCACTGACATTGAAAATTAATAATATTTTGAACTAAATTTCATGACAATGTGTTGATACTTGATTTGTGCTGAAGGTGGTACGTCAGCGATGTATTTGATCCTTTAAAAGAGAATTGTATATGGCATTGGACACAGTAAACGTTTTCACCATCTTTGACTTTGCCAATCGCAGTTAGCTCAAATACAACATATTTGCTCAACTTTCTAGTTATATGTTTAAATTTAACTGCGCTGATGTTGTCAGCAGGGCCGTCTTAACGCATAGGCCCGTTGGGCATTTGCCCGGGGGCCCACGAGCATATGGGCCCCATGGGAATATGTTTATTTATATATATTATGTATTTTCATTTTTTATTCAAAATGGTGTAAATACGGCTCTGGCTGTCAGCCATTTTATAGTTGACATCTGCCGGTCAACATAAATTAATAAAATAAATGTTAATATTACGCGGGAGATGTTTGTACGTAAAAATATATATAAATTATTATTAATTATTAATAATTTATTATTTGTTACTAAAATTTTAAAAAAATATAAATATTTTCTTAAATTTTAATCAAATTTTTATCGATTAAAATTATTTTAATCGATATTTAATCGATAAAATTTTTAACGATTAATTGAGAAATTAATCGATAATTTCCGCAGCCCTAATATTTCTTTTTATGGGGAAATATAATATTTACTGACAATTGCACTGCAAATTTATTTAACATTTAATTTTTTTTCAAGTCTGCTGTGCTTTTTGCTATCCCATGGTCCATTGGAGGCTGCATTGATGTTGACAGCAGGACAAAGTTTGACACTTTCTTTCGTGAGTTGGTTGCTGGGAAATTTGAGGATTCTCCAATCCCCAAAGATATCGGCAAAATTGAGTTAATGATACCTCCTGATCACCCAGTGTATGACTATTATTATGAGGTAATTCAATCAACACATCAAAATGGAATTATTGATGGAATTTTTATATATACCTTTATAATCACTTTTCAGAATAAAGTACTAAATTAAGCCTTTAAAATAAATATAGTGTAAGAAAAAAATTTGCATTCATCAGGAATCAAATTCACTCAAGCACAGGCCGGGTGATTCATCAAATACAACAATTAAACGGCATATACTTAATCAGTAAAATTGTTGAAGAAATATATATTTTTTAATGAATGTCAAATGAAGAGAAAATTCATCATTAATGAAGAATTATGTACAAGCATATACTGTTTATACAATGCATATTTGTTTTTTAATTGTAACATAAAGTATATGCCTAAATCTGTTTAGTTCATTCTGATTTGTATCATCACATTTGAAACCTTTTTCTGACTCGATATTTTAAATTAAAATTTGAAAAGTTAATTTTTGTTTCAATTTTAGCTGGCATTTCCCGGTTTGAAATTTAGAAAATACTGTGTCAATTTAATTTTTATAACTTTTCCTATATTGTATAATTGATTCATAGAATATTATTTTGATAATTTTTATTTCAATTTAAAAATTTACAGCAAAAGGCCAAAGGTCAATGGAACCATTGGAATGTTCTCCTCAGAGGAACTGAACCCAAGACAACCAAGATTCGTGAGATGCTTGTACCCACCATGGACACAGCGAGGTACACCTTCATCATGGACATGTGCATACATCACAACAGGTGAGTCTTGTATGGTTTGAGAACCATTGGTTGCTAGGGGTTGGGCTGTTAGGATTTAGGTTGTCGGCTTGAGCCATGCACATTGTCCATGCACATTGCTAATTTTTTCACCTTTATAGTTTTGTAAGACTCCATGATCTTTATGTCCGATCTTTCTCACTTCAGGCCACTTCTCCTTGTTGGACCAACTGGCACGGGAAAGAGTGCCTATGTGCAGCAGAAACTCATGCATGAACTCCCACAGGACAAATACCTGGCCACTTTCATCAACTTTTCAGCACAGACAAGTGCCAACATGACACAAGTGAGTTGGAAATAAGACACTGGGATGGGACTCATGTATTATCTTTGAGAATAGACAAACTGGAGAGAAATATATAAACAAACTATTAGGAAACAGACACAATTAAAAATTCTAACCTGTCTTATGTAACTGTCACACTTGTGTCAATGAAAAGTATTGATACTTGCTCTCATCCAATGGCAGTCACATTTTTTGGATGTTGTTTTGTTTTGATAATGATAAGTTATATTGCATGTTAAGTTCACTGTAACAGAGTTTGATTTTGAATCTATCAGCGGCTGTTTTTCTCTCATATATTAATCTTATACAACTAACAGCTCAATTATCTCCTCATTTCATTCCAAAAATTACTTAAAACTCACCCACAAATGTTTTCCCAACAGAACATCATAATGTCAAGGTTAGACAAGAGGCGTAAGGGAGTCTTCGGCCCGCAGGTCGGAAAGAAGGCCATTATATTTGTGGATGACCTGAACATGCCGGCCAAAGAGGTGTACGGAGCTCAGCCTCCAATAGAGTTGCTGCGACAGTTCATTGACCATGGCAATTGGTGAGCTAAGTTCATCATTTTGATAGGCAAACATTTTTTTCTATTGCAAAATAATTTTTCCTCTTTTTGATTACCAGTAAACTAATTGCATGAAGTGACATCGAGACTAGAATCTCTCCCCAAAAATTAATCAATTTTTTTTAAATTAAAATTTATTACAACACTGTTATATAGAAGATATGATTGATTCCTTATGTTTTGTCTGTCTGCAGGTATGACCTCAAGGACACAAGTAAAATTAACCTGCAGGACATCCAGTTCCTGACGGCCATGGGACCGCCTGGCGGAGGGCGTAACACCATCACGTTACGTTTCATGAGACATTTCAACATCATCTCGATGAACCCTTTCAACGACGAGTCAATGACAAAAATATTCACAACACTCATCACCACCTACCTCAGGGTAAGTAGCGCTGTTTTAATCATGACATTATCAGAGCAGAAACAGGTTAGATAACTTGATTTAAAAATAATGTATTTTTTAGTTTCTTTGTAAGACTGCTAAAATTTCATATTTCATATTATAAAAAAACACAATAGTTTTAGAATTTAGCAGGCTCTGAAAAGTATTTTGAGGATTTATTTGAAAAAAGGAAAGATGAACAAATAAAATTGTTCACCATTTATCATTGTACCATATTTGGGAGTTGGAGATTTCTTGACATTTTTGTTAGTTTTGAAAATTTATTCAATAAAATTATTTTAATTCAGTCAACTAGCAGATCTCTCATAATGGGTTCAATAATTATATTTAGCCAATCTAAATTCTGTTTTAGCTATGCATGATGGGAACCTGATATTTTATTATTCAAAAAAAAATTCCTTTACAGCAACAAGAGTTCTCTTCTGACTACTTTGCTGTTGGTACAACAATTGTGGGTGCAACAATGGAGATGTACAAGGAAGCCATGAAAAGCTTGCTACCCACCCCGGCTAAATCTCACTACATTTTCAACCTACGAGACTTCTCACGTGTCATTCTTGGGGTCTGTCTGATCAGGAAAGACCAAGTTCAGGATAAGAAAACTCTAATCAAGTAAACAATTAAAATGGGCTTTTTACCTTCACAAATAATCAGATTTTGTATGTTGTGATTTAATGCTTGAATTCAAACTTTACAAAACTGATCTTTCTGAACTGTTGGCAAATGGAATGTACAGGAGCGTAACTAGGTTCTCCACGCCCTTGGCTAATTCATTTTTGGCGCCCTTGAGAAATAGGGAAAATCCTAAATTATACAGAATAAATTGATTATTGAAGGATTAGCCCTCGGCGCCCTTGTCAACTGCCCCGATGGCATGTCGTTGTTACGCCTCTGGGAATGTAGTGTGAATATTTAGTCTGGTAATGATTTGATTTAGTCTGGTAAATTATTCAATTACTTCCTGGTAATGAATTGATTTAGTCTGGTAAATTATTCAATTAGTTCCTGGTAATGAATTGATTTAGTCTGGTAAATTATTCAATTAGTTCCTGGTAATGAATTATTTTTGTGTTTTAGATACAAGCATGATAAACATTTCTTGAAAATATTTTTAATAATGATAATTCTTTTTGTCCCCAGGCTTTGGGTACATGAGGTCATGAGAGTTTTCTATGACCGTCTGGTTGATGACTTAGACAGAGCTTGGCTGTTTAAGTAAGTACTATGAAATTTATGTAATAATCATTGCCATCTAAAGGCATCGCAGATCACATTTTCAGTTAGATCTTTATATGAATGGAAATTTTTCATGGAAAAAAATTGTTTTTGTTTTCCATGGCTCCTTTTTCTTAATGTTTTAACAATATACTCGGTATCAACCATTAAAATAATTAATGTCTTAAATACTGTCTTAAATACTGTCTTTCTCAAACAGGACAGTGGCCAGTCTTCTCAAGGATCAGTTTAAAGAAAGCATGGACGGCTTGTTTGTCAATCTGGCAAGTGGTGGACAAGGAGGAAGGGTAGGTAACTCTTAATGGTCCCCCGTTGTCTTGGAGACAGTATGCAAGAAGCTCATGATCTAAAAATTTAGTAAAATATTGTTAAATAAATATATTTTTAAAAAAAAGTTTCTTTAAACAGTCACTGCAAATCCCACCTAAATATAATCAGCATTGTTATAATCTTAATCAAAATTGTGTGTTCTGTATGTGACAGGTCCAGGAGGAAGACTTGCGGAGTTTGATGTTTGGAGATTACATGGACACTGACGCCATGCCAGAGGACAGAGTCTACAAGGAGGTCAGCTCACTGGACGAGTTCTACAATGTGGTCGGCGTCTGCCTGGAGGAGTACAACAACACACACAAGAATGCCATGAACCTGGTCATCTTCAGGTCAGTTGGGATCATCTTCAAGTCGATTGGCTTACTGCCTCTAAGGACTTGATCAGCTGGTCAGTTGGTCAGCACACGATTAGATGACTTTTAACCTGAATGAGATTTTCTTTCTTCATCTAACGCAATGCACATTTTTGTTTTAGAAAAATATACAGCTCTTCAATACAACATGCAACATTGTAGACTGTCAAGTGTTGCCTCCCTTCTGCTGTACCTAGAGGATAGTTTATATAGTCTAATTCTATCTATTATTTTTATGGAAATGCCCCAGTGGTCCATTACTTGTAGTCAAGTAGGAGTTTCAGCTTTGGTTTTGGGGGGTGGGGGGGTAGCAACTAAAAAAAACATTGTACCGCCTACAAGGCTTTAAACCAGGATCCTTGATTACGTTCAGCTGAAAAAACTCCAGTACCCACCTCATTAATTGGTATTTCTTGTTTTGAGGTGAAAGACTCTTAAGTATCTGAAGTATGTGCATATTGAAACTTTAGAGTAGTTCAACTCTGCATGATGAAGATTTAAAAGTCGTATATGTCGTCTGGCTAATTGGTGTCATTTTATTATTTCTATTTAAAGTCACAGTATACCCACAATAATAATAGCATAAGCCGATTGTGCTATACTATCAAACTGGGAATGCTGCTTATTTCCTTCATATGTGGATACTATTTATGACCATCTTCAATAATTCTTCAATGCTAACTGTAATTGTTTTGTTTGACAGATATGTTTTAGAGCATCTGTCACGTATCTGTCGTATCCTGCGACAGCCCGGGGGTAACGGCATGCTGGTTGGTGTAGGTGGCAGCGGCAGGCAGTCCTTGACACGACTGGCCACAGCCATGGCTGGACACAACCTGTTTCAGCCAGAAATCTCAAAGAACTACGGGACCAATGAATGGAGAGAGGACATCAAGGTGAGCGCTGATCAGTTATTCATGTAAAGTTGTTCGCAAACTTATGAAATAATTTATTTGGAATGCAAAAAAAAGATTAGCTTACTTAAATTTGTGTGCTCTAAGTTTTATTTGATGGTTACTTTCTATTTCTATGAATTATTTTTTTTTCCTTTTGTTTAAAACACCAAACACATTTTTTGTTTTGAAAAATAATCTAGGTCATATTTCAATACTAATAATTTGTTAGCTAAATAAAATTATCTTCCTGTTATCGCTATGATCACTGATACACACATTATATCACAGAGTGTGCTAAATGCAGCTGGAGGGCAGGGGAAGACAACTGTGTTCCTGATCACTGACACCCAGATCAAGCAGGAGTCCTTCCTGGAGGACATCGATTCCCTCCTCAACACAGGAGAAGTTCCAAATTTGTTTGCTGCTGATGAGAAGGCGGAGATCATGGAGGTAGGATACATGAGGTT
The DNA here is from genome assembly GCA_944989445.1 of Ampullaceana balthica. Taxonomy (NCBI): domain Eukaryota; kingdom Metazoa; phylum Mollusca; class Gastropoda; family Lymnaeidae; genus Ampullaceana; species Ampullaceana balthica. The sequence continues at coordinate 922,805 of CALYLW010000051.1, read as the reverse complement.
CAAATCTGAGTCCAGAGTTTCATTTAAATATTTATTAAAATGTTTGTTTCGTTTTGGATTTGTCAATTCTCAAAAAGATTATTCAGTTGAAAAAACTGGTTACGCAAAGGCACGGCAGCTGAAAAAAACAAACTTTTATAGACTTTTGCCAGATGTTTGGATGCAAATTGTAAAAATATGGAAATAAAATCATATATTTTAAAGAGTTTTAATTACAAGGTTAACAAAGTTATTTTTAAAACAATAAGATTCCATTTGTTATCAATGCCTGTATCTTGAAAATGATGTTTAATATTGCAGTTATTCTCTCCATCTTGCCATTAAATCCTCCATCTGACAATTTATGCCTTTAGTATGAAAGTAACAAAAATAATGTGTTCACTTCTCAGGCTGTCAGACCAGTTGCACAAGCTGGAAACAAGAATGCAGACTTCTCTCCCTTGGCACTGTTTGCCTTCTTTGTGAATCGTTGCCGGGAAAATCTCCATATTATCATCGCCTTCAGCCCAATTGGAGATGCTTTCCGTAACAGACTTCGCCAGTTCCCATCTTTGATTAACTGCTGTACTATTGACTGGTTCCAGGTGAGATGTCAATGAAGATATCACAACTTTAAAGTGTGCTAGACTTAAGAGCTGCAAAGAGCATTGTATCACAATTTTTGTATATACAATGTTTGAAAATTTTATTAATATAAGCAAAAAATGGTAATAATCTTGCTGTATCAAGAGAATCATTTTTAATTTTCAAAGTTTCTTCAAAAGAGAAACCTTGTTTTGAGCTTAAACTTATCATTTGTGATGTGTGTAATTCAATCATAAATTTTTGTGTGAAATGGTTGCTTGAAATAGTGAATGGTGTAATGAAAAGTGTTGTGAAGTTTATGGAACAAAAGTCACTTTTATTAAAATTTTTAATGAAAGAGGCCATCATTTATTTTGATTGTATATAAGTAACTAGTAGGGGCGGTCCCTACCATTTTAAATTATTAAAAATTTACTTTACTAATTTTAAAGATAAGTTTTAATTACAGTAATAACAAATTTCCATCTCAGATTTTTAGTGACATTGAATATTTTTTATTCAACCAAAATGTCTTGCCTGAGAGTGTAACCTGAAAATGTTCTTGATTAAATGACAATGATGTCATGCCATTTCCGTGCAGGCGTGGCCAGATGACGCCTTGATGAGGGTGGCCAACAAGTTCCTGGAGGAAGCTGACATTGAAGACAAGGAGAAGGTGGAAGTTGTCAACATCTGTAAGACCTTCCACCAAAGTGTCAGGGACCTTTCTGAGAGGTCTGTAGCTCCCGTCTTAGTGCCGATAGATTTTCTGACCTTTATTCACCCATAATTTCCCAAAGGTTGTGACAATACAAAAATTAATGTTAACATGGACAATTTAAAAGGAGTCGACTTACTATTTAACTCAGTACTTTAGAATGAGCTATTATTCTAAGTGCAAAAACTAGTATAGCAACTTCTTATGTAAAAATATAATTGTCAGAAAATCTCATGTTTGAGATAAATGAACTTCTTTTGAAAAGATATTGTTTTTGCAGATAAGCATATTAGTATATTGGAAGTTAAGTATGGAGGGCATAAGTTTGAGTTAGATATCTGTTAAAGAAATTTAATAATTTTTTTTACTGATTTATAAAATAAATTGTGGTTAATAATACATTTATGTATGTTACTTTGTTGTGTAGGACCCAGAGATTACTATGTGAAAATATATAACTACCCTGTTAGAAATTAGAATTTGACACAGAATCATATTTTTAAAAATAAATCTTGTGTTTGTTTTAACTGATGTTAAGTATGGAGGACATAAGTATCTATCAATAACAATGCAATAAAACACAGAGAAATGTGTATTTTAATTATAGATTCCTCCAAGAACTAGGCCGACATAACTATGTCACCCCGACATCTTACCTTGAGCTCATCAACTCTTTCAAGAACCTGCTGCAGAAGAAACAAGATGAGACGATGAAGGCCAAACAGAGATATCTCACTGGCCTTGAGAAGTTAGCATTTGCTGCCTCTCAGGTAACAATATACTTGTAAATTACAGTTAGAGAAATTTATTTTTCAGACAGCTTAAAATTTAAAAGAAATTACAGGCTTAATGTATCAAATATTTTTTTGAAGTTGACATTACTTCACCAAGTTGTTTTTTTGTGTTTTTTTTTCACAAAACAAATATTAATGGCAATAGTTTTAAAAAATTCTTTTAGTTTTTTAACTTAAAAAGAAAGAAATTGAAAAAATTTGCCATATGAACAGCAGATAACTTTCGATTTGTGAATTGAGGACTTAATATAAACCTGATATCCTGCCGTGAAAATCTCACAGGTGGCCACCATGCAGAAGGAGCTGGAAGAGTTGCAGCCCCAGCTGGTGGTCTCTGCCGCAGAGAATGAGAAAATGCTCAAAGTCATCGAGGTCGATTCAGCTGATGTGGAGAAGACAACAGAGAAGGTCAAGGCTGATGAGGCTGTGGCCAATGAGAGTGCCTCCCAGGCCCAGGCCCTGAAGGATGACTGTGAGGCTCAGCTGGCCGAAGCTATCCCAGCTCTCGAGATGGCCATCGCAGCCCTCAACACACTCAAGGTCAGCTCCACTGTTCTGTTGGCTCATTATCTTTCTTTAGTATCTTAAATTTCCATGTATCAATGTAAATGAAAAATTTTCTTTTTTGTAAAAGGAAAAATAAAAAGATTTTAGCTTTCTGTTTGATCAATTAAAACTTTGTATTTAAAAGAAAAAACTAAGAATATAATTTTTAAACGAGATGTTGAGCAACTAAAATCTAAAAATCCAAACTTTTATAAATATAAAAATTTAAATCTCCTTGACTGTGTTTTCTTCAGCCGGCAGATATAACCATCGTGAAGTCCATGAACAACCCACCAGCAGGTGTCAGGCTCGTCATGGCTGCTGTCTGCGTCATGAAAGATATCAAACCTGACAAGGTCAACAACCCTGACAAACCAGGACAGAAGGTAACAGAGATCAGCATTTGAAACTTTACCATGTATGCCATCTTGTTGTTAGAATATATTTTTAAAACTCAAGTACACGCTGCAGGCTTTTGTTAAATTGGTATTTTTTAAAAAGATATTTTTTGTGCTCATTGATTTGATTCTGGCGACGTTCTTTTGAAATAAGTCTAGCAGATCAAAGGCTGTGAACATTCTTAGATAGACCAAGATTTATTTCATTATTTTTTTCATTCTGATTGTAAATTATTATGATTTTAATGATAGTTATAAACATTTTTTTAAAACCAAGAAACATTGTTTCAATTTTGATTCTAAATAAAGAAATATCTCTTTTTGAAATATTTTATTCTGTAGAAATCCTGCGACCTTTCCCCCATTTTTATTTCTGTTTGCAGATGAATGATTATTGGGGGCCGAGCAAGAAACTCCTTGGTGACATGAACTTCCTGTCATCGCTGCTGGAGTACGACAAAGACAACATCCCTGTCAGCATCATGAAAAAGATCAGAGAAGAGTACATGACCAACCCCAACTTCAAGCCAGAAATTGTGGCCAACGCATCTTCTGCTGCTGAAGGTGGGGGCAATGATCTTTAAACATGAGCTCTAGGCGCTGTGGGTGGATGATCTTTAAACACGATCCTGTGGCTATGTGTGTGGATGATCTTAAAACATGATCTTGTGGCGATGTGGGTGGATGATCTTAAAACATGATCTTGTGGCGATGTGGGTGGATGATCTTAAAACATGATTTTGTGGCGATGTGGGTGGATGATCTTCAAACATGATCCTGTGGTAATGTGGGTGGACGATCTTAAAACATGATCTTGTGGCGATGTGGGTGGATGATCTTTAAACATGATCTTTTTGAAGAAAAAAATGATCTCACCTTTTGAACATGAACTTGTGGGAACATAGTCTTGTCTTCTTTGAATATAATGTCAGAGGACCTTGTAATTAGCTAATTATGTTTGATAGCTGATATCTTATAGCTAATGTTTGGACAAGTTTATAGTCTTCCATTTAGTGACACAATACTCGGCAGTTAGGAATCCTTTCTTAGAAAAAGCCTTAGCTGAGAAAAGAAATTGCTAGATATTTTTTTAAAAAATTTAGATTTAAAACATGTGTCATAAAGTAAAGTAAATATTCACAAATTATAGTTTTAAATAGGCGCAGTGTTTAGATTTAGTGGTTAGCTGTTTGAATAGATCGATCATACAAAACTAGTGAAGCCAGTTACTCTGTCACGTCTTCAGGTCTGTGTAAGTGGATTCTTGCCCTTGAGGTTTACGACAGGGTCGCAAAGGTCGTTGCCCCCAAGAAGGAGAAGCTGAAGGAGGCAGAGGCGGATCTGTCCAAGATGATGGACAAGCTCAACGCCAAGCGTGCGGAGCTGGCGGCTGTCCAGAAGAAACTTGAGGACCTGAAGAACACATTCAAAGACATGACGGACAAGAAACAACAGCTGGAATTCCAGGTGCAGTCACTGTCATAGTTTTTGTCATAGATTTTGTCATAGTTTTTGTCAGCCTTTGTGTGTGAGCTCTCTGACATCCCGCAGCTTTGTTATCTGTCTTCTCCCAAAGCTTCTCATAGACACAATGTTTTTCTTCTGGTGGGATTTAGTATATCTCAAATTCATTTTAGCACTTAGATTTCTTACACATGAATTTTTTTATGCGTCTGCCATGAGTTGAGCTGAAGGGCGTAAGGTCCCAAAGTCTTGACTCACTGTCCATCTGATCAATCTTCCACCAGGTTGACCTTTGTGGTAAGAAGCTGGTGAGAGCGGAGAAGCTGATTGGCGGCCTGGGGGGAGAGAAGGAGAGGTGGACCAATGCTGCCGCCAACCTCCAGAACATCTACGACAACCTGATGGGGGATGTCCTGATCTCGGCAGGTGTCATCGCCTACCTCGGCCCGTTCACACGCTCGTTCAGGGACTCAGAAACATCTCAGTGGATTAAACTCTGCCAGGTGAAGGAACACACAGCCAAATCCATGAATTCAAAATTTGCATTAGATAATAATCAACAGTTATTTAAAGGGAATATCTCAGCTGCAAGCCGTTTTTGTATTTTTTACTCTAGCAGTCGTCATTAGTTAAATTTTATATGTTGTGCCATTATGGTCTGGTAGTGGATGCAGTAGTGACAGAGGTAGTGGTAGTGGATGCAGTAGTGACAGAGATAGTGGTGGTGATAATGGATGCAGTAGTGACAGAGGTAGTGTTGGTGATAATGGATGCAGTAGTGACAGAGGTAGTGGTGGTGATATGGATGCAGTAGTGACAGAGGTAGTGGTAGTGGATGCAGTAGTGACAGAGGTAGTGGTGGTGATAATGGATGCAGTAGTGACAGAGGTAGTGGTGGTGATAATGGATGCAGTAGTGACAGAGGTAGTGGCGGTGGCTTTGGTGGTTGGGGTCAAGTAGCGGTGGTGACCTCAAACTATTACCTCCCCTTGATCTAATGGCAGGCAGTTTATTTAATGTTGCATCCTGTTCCAGTCCAAGAAAATCCCATGCTCAACGGAGTTCTCTCTCAGCAAAACTCTGGGCGAACCTATCAAAATCCAGGCCTGGAATATAGCGGGACTGCCAAAAGACAGCTTCTCTGTGGACAATGGTGTCATTGTTGCCAACTCAAGAAGATGGTAAATAAAAAGCCAGAGCGTGTTTTAGTGTTTTAGCCCCATAGCTGCCAAGCCATTTTAGAGTAAATGCTCTAGAAATGAGAGCTCCGTTTTTTTTTCAATGTGGGAAGCTGATGTTTGGCACATACATTATACTATGTGTCCTTTGTTGATATCTTTTGGAATAGAAAAATATGTGTAATATCTTCATTGTTCGTGAGGAAGGTGTATATCAAATATGAGGTTGATACCCAATAGCTCTCCACATTGAAAAAATGAAGTTTCACTTTTGTGGCCTTGGCTGGGAAACTATTTAGATGAATTATTTCAGAAATGAAGCCACATCCTAAATATTCCACTTGTTTGGTGATAAATTGTGTTGTTTATATTTTCTGTAAAGATTTTAAAAGAGAAAAAATAAGATTTTTTTTTCCAAACATTTTTTAAAAAGGAAATTTTGTTTCATAATGCTTGTCCTGTTATGCTCATGCTGTTATGGTCATGTTGTTATGGTCATGTGTTAAAAAATTTCTATTTTAGGCCATTGATGATTGACCCCCAAGGCCAGGCTAACCGCTGGGTGAAGAATTCCGAGAAGGACAACACGCTCTCAGTCATCAAGCTGTCAGACGCCGACTACATGCGGACGCTAGAGAATTGCGTCACCTTCGGCAACCCACTACTGCTGGAGAATGTCGGGGAGGAACTGGATCCATCATTGGAGCCTCTGCTGCTCAAGCAGACGTTTAAACAATGTGAGTCCACCAAATATATCTGGGGATTACCATGGGCACTGGGGTGAAATGGGGAGGGGGGAGGAGACGGGATGGAATGAAAGTTTAGCTGGCAGCAGGGCGTGAAAGCTGTGGCTTACCAGATTAAAAAAAATGTATATATGACATTTTGAGGGGGGTGTGCAGACTTAGGAGGTGAGGGATGGTGTTGGTTGTGTAATGTAGGGGGCAGATGTGGTTGTTTTGTTGGCATTGTGGTGGAGGTGTTGTTGGTGCATAGCAACAAGTTGTTGGTGCATAGCAACTAGTTGTTGGTGCATAGCAACAAGTTGTTGGTGCATAGCAACAAGTTGTGTTGGTGCATACCAACAAGTTATTGGTGCATAGCAACAAGTTGTTGGTGCATAGCATCAAGTTGTTGGTGCATAGTAACAAGTTGTTGGTGCATAGCAACTAGTTGTTGGTGCATAGCAACAAGTTGTTGGTGCATAGCAACAAGTTGTTGGTGCATAGCAACAAGTTGTTGGTGCATAGCAACAAGTTGTTGGTGCATAGCAACAAGTTGTTGACAGGGAAAATGTTAAAATCCAGATGGCATTGACCTGAGCTTTGTCATTGAAAATGTTAAATTCTAACTTACACCTAAAAACTTTCTCTTTGCTACAATATTCAAAACAACTTGGGAAATGGTTTTAATGGCTGGTTTAATTTAAGGGTTGGCACATTTTGTTTTGCTTTGGGGGAAGGAGCACAATACAATTAATATCTGCTGATAAATTTTTTGAAAGTGGCATGACAGATTATTGAAAAGAAATTAATGCTTGATTATGAAAAGAAAGCGAAATGTTTTTCCTTGACTGAATAATTGCAATTGATGGATAAAGGTTTATGTTGATAAATTCATGTTTGGTTTCAAGGCTTCTTATTTAATATTTTAACCCACTTTAAAGCTGTCAAAGGGAGGCCAACCACCGGTGAGTTAGTGAGTTAATGTTCACTCACTTGATTTTATGGCTGCAGGTTGCTGCAAGAATACATAATCACTGCTGGATCCTTGGATTCATACAAGAAGAAAATCACTTGCTCTATAGTCATCTCACATGAAATTATTTTATTGCCATCTCACATGAAATTATTTTATTGTCATCTCACATGAAATGACTTTATTGTCATCTCACATGAAATTAATTTATTGTAACATCTAAATTAATCTATCATTTGATCTTTAAAACTGAATCACCTTTTTGCTTGCTCACATTTTAGAGCCATTAAAAACTTGTGTTTAAAATTTATGTCAATTAAAAAAAAATTATGCTGGTTTCCATTTCATTGTAGAATGCATTGTATTTTTAATTAAAAAAAGACTTTAAATTATGTTTTTAAATGTCAAAGTAATAATAATAATAACAATAATTTTATTGACATTAAATTTTAAAATACTGCAAAAAATCATCTTTATTAGCCAAAGCATTTTTATCTTGGAAATATTTTAGTTTGAATTAACTGGGATTAATAATTTGTTTATGATAATGTGTACACACACAAATGAAGCTACTGTAAGACTTTTATTGTTCCCTACTCTGTCTAAGATTATTTTACAGTTATGTGTGCATCTAACCTGACTAGACACCACACAAAGTTCACTCAGACTCATTCATTTATATTTCTTTTAATATAAAGGTCTGATTGTTTTTTTAAACAATTTTCGACAAATTTATTTTAACAAATAATCCAGCTGGCGTTGAGATGATTCGACTCGGAGACAACATCATAGAGTACAGCCAGGACTTCCGCTTCTACATCACAACAAAGTTACGTAACCCACACTACCTACCAGAGTTGTCCACCAAAGTTTCCCTCCTCAACTTCATGATCACACCAGAGGGGCTAGAAGACCAGCTGCTTGGGATTGTTGTGGCCAAAGAGAGGTCAGTCATGGTGTGGGGATGGTAGGCCTTGGTAGGTCATACAAGCAATACAAGGTCATGTTAGGTCTTAGTAAGTCATGGTTGGTTTTAGTAAGTCATAGTAGTTTTGGTAGGTCAAGCAAGCTCATGTCGGGTCTTAGTAAGTCATTTAGGTCTTATTAATAATAATTATAATAATAATTTTATCATTTATATAGCGCAGTGCCCCAGCAAGCAGTTGGGCTCACAGCACTTGACATAAAACAGTAACACATAAATATTTATAGATGCATTCAATGTAAAATATTCATATCCTAACTGCACTATTTAATGACATGATGGTGCACACAAGCTAAACCATGGTAGGTCTTAGTAAGTCATAGCAGGTGTGGTAGGTCTTAGTAGGTCATAGCAGGTGTGGTAGGTCTTAGTAGGTCATAGCAGGTGTGGTAGGTCTTAGTAGGTCATGGCAGGTGTTGGAGGTCTTAGTAGGTCATAGCAGGTGTGGTAGGTCTTAGTAGGTCATGGCAGGTGTGGTAGGTCTTAGTAGGTCATGGCAGGTGTGGTAGGTCATAGTAGGTCATGGCAGGTGTGGTAGGTCTTAGTAGGTCATGGTAGGTGTGGTAGGTCTTAGTAGGCCATAGCAGTTGTGGTAGGTCTTACTAGGTCATAGCAGTTGTGGTAGGTCTTAGTAGGTCATAGCAGTTGTGGTAGGTCTTAGTAGGTCATAGCAGGTGTGGTAGGTCTTAGTAGGTCATGGCAGGTGTGGTAGATCTTAGTAGGTCATGGCAGGTGTGGTAGGTATTAGTAGGTCGTGGTAGGTCTTAGTAGGTCATGGCAGGTGTGGTAGGTCTTAGTAGGTCATAGCAGGTGTGGTAGGTCTAAGTAGGTCATAGCAGGTGTGGTAGGTCTCAGTAAGTCATGGACAATCTGAATAGGTCTAGTTTGTCATAACAGGTGTGGTAGGTCTCAGTAAGTCATGCACAATCTGAATAGGTCTAGTTTGTCATAGCAGGTGTGGTAGGTCTTGGTAATCATAGTAGTTCAGGGTAGGTCTTGGTAGGTCTCTACAATTCATGATAGCTGTGATCAGTCTTGCTAGTCTCAGTAAGTAATGAGAAGACATTGAAGCTCTTGTGCTATGAGGGCATGCAGGGGCACAGCTTGTAGCCTAGATTTGCTTATGCCAGGTTAGGTCTTACACTATAAAAACTATAAAAAAGATTATCTGATACTTATAATGATTATAACCAACCATTCAACCGACTGAAGCATAACTGTGTAAATAACATCTGTGTTAAACATCCACAATGACTGTGTAAATAACATCTGTGTTAAACATCCACAATAACTGTGTAAATAACATATGTGTTAACATCCACAATAACTGTGTAAATAACCCCTGTGTTCAGGCCAGAGCTGGAGGAAGAGCGCCAGGCTCTGATTGTGACCAGTGCCACCAACAAGAGGCAGCTGAAAGAGATCGAGGACAAGATTCTGCACACGCTCTCGGCCTCTGAAGGGAACATTCTAGAAGATGAACAGGCCATTCAAGTATTGGACTCTTCCAAAGTTCTCTCAGATGAAATCTCCAAGAAGCAGAAGGTTTGTATTTGTTCACTGTTATCACTAGTACTTCTTGTCACTAATGTTAGCAGTTATTATGTATACTTATTATTTAAAGTACAGGGATTTTTTTACTACAATAATTATAAAGATTAAATTCAGATGGCAAAAGATATTTTCAGTGTTATTTACATGTAACCAGGAAATTAATTTTTATTTCAAGGGAATTAATCTTGTGGTGAATTTCTAATAATTACAACTGATTGTGGCAGGTGGCCGAGGAGACGGAGAAGAAGATCGAGTCGTCCCGTGTGGGGTACAGGCCGATAGCCAAGCACTCGTCAACACTGTTCTTCTCCATAACCGACCTGCCCAACATTGACCCCATGTACCAGTACTCACTGACCTGGTTTGTGAACTTGTTCATCAATAGCATTCAAGACAGGTACGTCTCATGATAAGTTGGTTACGTGTGATGATAAGTTGGTTACATCTGATGATAAGCTTGTTACATCTGATGATAAGTTTGCTACATCTGATGATAAGTTTGTTACGTCTGATGATAAGTTTGTTACATCTGATGATAAGCTTGTTACATCTGATGATAAGTTTGTTACATCTGATGATAAGCTTGTTACATCTGATGATAAGTTTGTTACATCTGATGATAAGCTTGTTACATCTGATGATAAGCTTGTTACATCTGATGATAAGCTTGTTACATCTGATGATACGCTTGTTATGTCTGATGATAAGTTTGTTACATCTGATGATAAGTTTGTTAAATCTGATGATAAGTTTGTTACATCTGATGATAAGCTTGTTACGTCTGATGATAAGCTTGTTACATCTGATGATAAGTTTGTCACATCTGATGATAAGTTTGTTACATCTGATGATAAGTTTGTTACATCTGATGATAAGCTTGTTACATCTGATGATAAGCTTGTTACATCTGATGATAAGTTTGTTGAATACAGAGATCGTTTCAAGAAAATTAAAGATTATCAATTTTATATTAAATGTTTTTCTCAGAGAACATTTTAAAATTTTAATTTAAAAACAAACTAAATACCCAGCCATTAAGTATAAGTAATACATTTGAAAAGCGTAATTATTTTATCATACTATTGTAAAAACTTTCTATACACTTTAAACTGATCACATAACTTATTTTGCCTCAAAATTTAGCTCAGGAGAGTCAACAAGAAAACTGTCAAATAATAATAAACCTGACAGATTGCCTGTAAAGAATATAAATTTCTGGAGAATCAGATAACTATGATCTTCACAGATCCCCCCTCAACATACAGAGTAGCCAGCATAGATCAAAACATTGACCTTGGGTCATCTATATATGGAAGAAAAAGAAATTTACATGCTTCATCTGCTTCTCTACAGACACCATAAAATAGCTTGTCATTTCTAATCATTGACTCCATATCAACTTTAAGAATATTTCCTATTTCTGCATTTAATTTATTATTAAGTGCTTTAAGTGCATTAGAGAAACCAAAACATCGTGATGTCTCCGGAGAAAACTAAAAAAATAATTTTTTATCACTGATTTAAAACAGCAAAATTTGATTTAAAAAACATTGTTCAATATGCCCACAGTAATAAGTCAAAGATTATTGAGCGCCGTCTGCGCTACCTGAGTGACCATTTCACTCTGCAGTTGTACGACAACGTGGCCAGGTCACTGCTGGCCAAACACAAGCTGGTCTTCTCGTTCCTTCTGTGCGCCAACCTGCAGATGTAAGTCACCAACAAATTTTATGTCCTGTCCGTCCGTGGACTCAATGCTTGCTCTCTGTTTCAGCACTCCATGGGCGCTGACTTCGCTGAGGATTCAAACAGTCAACATTAACCAAAATCTTTCCTTGCAGATTCACAGATTCATGCAGGGGTGGATTAAGATTGCCAGGGGCCCCTGGCTGCAATTTCACCTGGGGCCCACTCCAGCCACTTTATTATACCATATAATAAGTTTGGGGGCCCTTAATTTAGCCTCATATCATTGGGAGCCCCTGGCTTTAGCCCAATCTGCCCCTGGATTCATCTGTATGACTTTCTCCAATGGGATGTTCTGATGAGACTTTGTCTTGGCCTATTTCTTGTGTTTATTTACAGTTAATCGTTAGTTTCTTTGTATTTCAATTTTCCCAGCAACAAATCAAAAATTGTGGAGAAGCGACTGCGTTATCTGTCTGACCACTTCACCTATAACCTGTACTGCAATGTCTGTCGCTCTCTCTTTGAGAAAGATAAACTGTTGTTTTCTTTCATTCTTTGTACAAACATCCTCCTGTAAGTATGTCAAATTAGCAGGTTTGATGATGGCTGACTTTGTGCAACTTAAGGATGATTTTTAACCTTTGATTCATGCTAGCGTGGGGAGGGCTTATTTAAAAAAAGTGTTTGTGGGTGGATAAACAAAAGGTGTTTTATCCATTTATGTGAAAAAGGTTAAGAATCATTTCTGAAAATACAAATGGACTATATCAGCCAAATATTCACTAGTTTTAAAATAATGCCTTGACGAAATAAAAATTTATAAATATTATTATAATGATACCAAAAGGCTTGAAATATATTGTTTCCATCATACTTTCTCAGTGCATTTTTTTTATGCTTTAGATTTTATTTAAGCAAAAATGAATAGAGAAAAAAAAGAAAAAAGTAGGATATTAAATTGAACTCGATGTTTGCCCAACTCAGATCCCAAGTTCCAATTTGCTGCTGACATAGTCCATCTTGATTTTCTGCCTGTTTGATTATTCACAAAGAGTTGCTGCTAATAGTTGCTTTTATCCATGATCACCATTTCCATCAATATTTGAAATTTGTGAACAGGTGCATTCCCATGCCATGGTCTCGCTATGGCCATGATTTAGGCACGCTATTGCCATCAAAGGCAGCTTCTCCGCTTGCTTTGCTGCCCAGAAAAATCTTTGAAAGAAAAAGAAACCCTAGAAAAAAAGATAAAATTTTGAAACCCTAAAACCAGCCCTGGGAAAATAATTTCACATTGGAACTTTTTATACTTCTAAATAGTATTAAACATGTTTTAGCCCTAGAATTAGATTATATCCCATCAGTATTTTCAAACAAAATAAGTAATCTTAAAAATGCTAAAATTATAAGAAATTGTTTCTTCGGTGATTCTGTAAAATACAACTTGTTGATATAAAAATACTTCAGATCATGACAATGTTCATGTTTATATAAATAAATTAATTAATCTAATGGGCCTATGAATTAAAGTATTAGCTTAAAATCTCCAGATTCTAGGTCATGGATAAAAGCATTTCCTTGTCAATGCTAAGCATGATTAATGTGTGGCTTGAACATTTACTCACCTTTCTCATAGATGTTTAAATGAATTTGTTAGAAATAATATTTTAAACATTAACACATTTTGAACAAAGTTATAATATTAATGAAAATGGAAGTCAAGGGTTATTTTTAAAAAAAAGATTTTTTATTTCTTAAAACTGAAAATAGAATAATGAAAAATCTCAGTATAAAATTTAATAATATTCAAACTTACTACCACATCATCAGAGTGTTTATTATATAATGTAGATTTTAATTATTTTTTTCCTTAAAAATCTTCATGCATGTGTGTTCAATGTTCTAAACTATTAAAATTGATGGGCAACTTATATTTTTGTCTCTTTGGAATAAAATGAGCATTTAAAAGAAATGTTTGAAATATGTAAAATTGCAGCTCATTTTAACAAATTTTAACCATGCACATATTTTATTTTTGATGTTAGGATTATATGTATTGAAATTTACTATTTTAAGGAGATTAAATATGTAACTGAAATTGAAAATGGGTGGTGGTGTGAAAATGAATTTCAAGATTTCAATTATAATAGAAAATTAGCTGTTTTGTTGGGTTTAAAAAATAAAATTAAAAAAAAACTCCAAAATGTATTGTCCAACATTAAGACATCACATAAATTCCGTGTCAGACATTCATGCATTTTTTACCTATTTAATCCTATCACTGAAATAACAGTCATTGTTTTTTCCCCACTTACAGGGGCCAGAGAGACCTGAAGGTTCTTTGCATTTAAGCTGTTCTCTTATAGTGTCTCATTTGTTGTTTCATTCAATTTTTAAATGATCCTTTAAAACATTTTTCAAAAATTCTCACCAATTTGCTGCATACAAGTTGCTTGCTTGCTGGTTTTTTGCTGTTTAATTTTTGTTCTCTGTGTTTGAGTTTTTTTTAAAAATAATTTATTGTTACATTGTGACATTAATGCAACCACATTCCTGCTTGTTTTAACATCAGTAATTTGAAATTATTGAAATGTTAGTTTTTTTTAACTCAATAGTTTAGATTAGTGGTTTGAAAACAAGATATTCTCATTTAACTGAATTTTGTATGTTTTGTTTTTTTAAATCTAGCTTAGTAATGCAATTTTAAACTTAAAATTAGTCACATCAGTTTAATTATTTTGCTCTTATTTTTAAAATCTAAGGTTTATTTTTTTTTAGTTGTTACATTTCCGAAAAATTGTAGCACTATTACATGGATTTAAAGAAGTTGAAATAAAAGTGCATTATAAATTTTAAAGACATTGACATTCTGAACATTATTTAACTAGTCCCATCCTCTTAAAATCCAAAATGGCAATTTGACACATTCACCTACAATTTGCAGGGCTAGAAAAGATTTGAACCTAGAAGAATACATGTTTTTCCTCACCGGTGGTATTGGCTTGGAGAATAAACTAGCTAACCCCGCCCCCACCTGGTTGATTGACAAGTCTTGGGATGAGATCTGCAGGATGAGTGACCTCAAGAACTTCAAAGGCTTTAGGTGTGTACATTGGTCTTATTTGGATGTGTTCTTTGGTGTGTTCTTTGGTGTGTTCATTGGTCTTATTGTGGTGTGTGCATTGTATGTGCTATTGGGACTTAAAGGCCCTCTATTCAAAGGATTTAGGTGTGTTCATTGGTGTTATTGGGATGTGTGCATTGGATGTGCTATTGGGACATTAAATGGCCTCTAAGATTTAGTGTTGTAAAAAATCAATATAAATTAACAACATAAGGCTATTCATCATTTATTTCCCTTCTACATTTAAAACAATTCCCCCCCCTCCCCTCCTCAGAGATGTTAATGTATTTGTTATTTTCCCTAAAAATGCAGGGAAGATTTTGTTAAAAATATCGAGCAATGGAAGGAATTCTACAACGAGAAAGAACCACACAAGGTGGCTGCACCTGCACCGTGGAACGAGAAGCTCAACGAATTTCAGAGGATGATCGTGCTTCGGACCATTAGGCCAGACAAGGTGAGAGGTCACCATGAATATCTAATCATGTTATCTTCCTTGGTAAAACATAATTATTTACACAATAAATAAAAACATCCCAGTTTGACAGATGCTCATCCTTCACCCCCCCCCCACCCCACCCCCTTGTTCCACAGATTGGCCTGGCTATCACAGAGTTTGTGATGGAGAAGCTGGGTAAGAAGTTCGTGGAGCCGCCTCCATTCGATCTGGCCAAGAGTTACACAGATTCGAACTCCTGCACTCCACTCATCTTCATCCTGTCCCCTGGCGCGGACCCTACCATGAGTCTGTTGAAGTATGCAGAGGACAAGGGATTTGGGGGGAACAAGTTCAACTCCATCTCCCTTGGTCAAGGGCAGGTAAGTTATTCAGTTTTCAGAGACTTAATCATCTTCTTAAAAAACACAACTTTACAAAAATCAAAATGGGATATCTATACTTTAATTATAAAAGTAATTTATGTCATATATGTGGTAACCAGAATTTTATCTGAATTAATGACATAGGGAATTTTATTCCAGACGTGGAACCTGTCAATACGTCTTTTTGTTGAGTTCATTCCTTTAATGGATTTAGTCTTGTGTTTCTGTCCCTTCAATAGTGCAGGTAAATGTAATTTTCATTTTATTTACTTGACAGGGCCCCATCGCTGCCAAGATGATCAAACAAGCCAGGGAAGACGGGACGTGGGTGCTGCTGCAAAACTGCCACCTGGCCGTGTCGTGGATGAATGCCCTTGAGAAGATCTGTGAGGAGTTCACACCAGAGACAACGAACTCTGGATTCAGACTTTGGCTGACAAGTTACCCTTCACCCAAGGTAACCTTTACCCTTCACCCAAGGTAACCTTTGCCCTTCACCCAAGGTAACCTTTACCCTTCACCCAAGGTAACCTTTACCCTTCACCCAAGGTAACCTTTGCCCTTCACCCAAGGTAACCTTTACCCTTCACCCAAGGTAACCTTTACTATTTACCCTTCACCCAAGGTAACCTTTACCCTTCCTGGGTTTACATTGGCAATAATGGTAGTGTTTGATCGGGGTTTTTGGTCACGATGCAGCACTACATAATTGTTCAGAATCCCTCCCCTGGAACATTTACTAAGGTCACACTCCTAACCCCCCACTCCCCCCCCCCATTAAAAAAAATTCACCATCCTACCTAATGGCTCCTGGTGCCACATTTCAACATGTCAGTAAATTCACACATCTCTCCCACTATCTCCCTATTCTCCTCCTCTGTGGCTGGCGCCCTCTGTGTTACTTGATCAGAGCCATTTCCCCAGACTGTGCTTACCTCCCCTGATGCTGGCAGTAATAACAATGGTGTTGTGAGTTTGAAAATACATCCATTATAACAACAATTGTCCAAATATGAAAGCGAAAAGTTGACCTCCAATAAATGTCTGTAGTCTGATGTTATTCAGTGACATTTATTTGTTTCATGTGCAACTTTTTAATGTGGCACAAAAATTATTAAATTCCCCACGTGACACATTAAATTTGCTAACAAAATTAATCGTAAAAGTAAATTTACTCGTATTTTAGTTTGAATAATACATTGCTTTTTGTAGTGGTAAATCAATTTTATCAAACTTATAATTTTATTTGATTGCATGCTGCTCAGTCTTCACATTTTACATCAAATCTGAATTTTCTCTTTGTATATTATATTAAATCCTATCTTCCCACTGATAGTCCTACCACTGATAGTCCTACCACTGATAGCCCTACCACTGATAGCCCTACCACTGATAGTCCTACCACTGATAGTCCTACCACTGGTTTTCACGTTATTCCCCATATCATGTAGCTGTAAGATTTAACAATTTCAATAATGTAAATTACTTTGACCCTGCAGTTCCCTGTGACAGTCCTTCAAAATGGCGTCAAGATGACCAATGAACCCCCTACAGGTCTTCGACAGAACTTGCTGCAGAGCTATTTGAATGATCCAATCAGTGATGAGGTTTTCTTCAGAGGGTGTAAAGGCAAGGAGCAGGTGAGAGACATGCCTGTTTGAACTTAGAATTTAGTTGGTTATTACCCAAAAGACTTATCTTTCCATTCTATAAATATTCTTATATATTGTCATACGCTACTAGTTGTGAGCTTTTAAAACTTTGTCAAATGAATTGAAATTTTTAAGCATTTAAAAAAAAATTAAAGTTTTTGTGCAATGTCTTTATTTTTAAAGCTAAAGAAACCGTAGTAGTAGCTTGATTAAAATGTGCTCTGCTGGTAAAGATTGGATGTAGGGCCAAATTAGTTTTTTTTCTTTTTTACAAACGTATAAGCAAAATGTATTATTAATTTTATTATTATTCTTTATCCATGTTTCCATTTCATGTTTGCAGAACTTTGAGAAGCTGCTGTTTGGACTTTGTTTCTTCCATGCCCTTGTTCAAGAGAGACGAAAGTTTGGTCCCCTTGGCTGGAACATTGCCTACGGATTTAATGAATCTGATCTTAGGATTTCTGTACGCCAGCTCCAGGTAGATGTTTTTAAATTTTGTGATACATATAATACACATAACGAATTTATTTTGTTGCATAGAACTCTGAAATCAGCATGTTCCTGTCTAAAGTGTAATTAATATCCTTTCAAGTAAAAAAAATTATTGTTGGAAGTAGTAGTAGAGAGAAGATAAATAAAATATCATTTTAATTTATAATTAAACCATGACATTAATCACAGTCTGAGTTTAAGTGAACAAAACCTTAGGCTTTATAAAAAGGAACTTTAACAAATGTAATAGAGATATAAAACTAAAATGCTACCTCACTTTGGTGATACCTGTACTAGAATATGCATCTTCTGTATGGGACCCATCCACCAAAGAAAACATTGATAAACTAGAACAAATTCAAAAACGAGCTGCCAGATTCATTACTGGAGAATATTCGAAACTGACAAGAATAACACCATTAGTTAAATCATTAAACCTTGAAACACTAGAGGATAGAAGAACCAAGAGCAAAGTAGTAATCATACATAAAGCAATTAATTCTAATTTATAAATACAACACAAAGATAACTTAATACAACCCTCAGATAGACATAAGGATAAAAACACCTTTCTTATTCCGTATGCAAGAACAAACACATACAAGTTTTCCTTCTTCCCGTCCGGAATTCGGGCGTGAAATGGGTTGCCTGAAGAATCCAGGAAAACCAACACTTTATCAACATTTAAATCTCTAATAAAAATGCAGGACTAAACACAAACCATAGATAAGCGTAGGACGCAATAATCTTCTGTATAGAAGGAGCGTCTGTAAACAGATAAGATAAGATAAGATTTTTATAACCGATTTTTTCTTTGTCGTTCAATCCCAGATGTTTATCAATGAATATGAAGACGTGCCCTTTGATGCCATCACGTACATGACAGGGGAGTGTAACTATGGCGGCCGTGTGACTGACGACTGGGACAGGCGCTGCCTGCTGACCATCTTGGCCGACTTCTTCAACTCTGCCATCGTCACAGACCCCAAGTACAAGTTCTCTCCCAGTGGCAACTACCACTGTCCAACAAAAACTGGCTACAATGAAGCTGTTGAGTTTATCAAGGTAATTGGCTCATCTTTTGGATGCAATAGTATTCTAATTTATGTCTTTTATTTTAGCCTTAATATTAGTAATACAAATCATTTTACTTTTTCATTGTTTTCTCTTGTACTAAATATTTTTAAAAATTATTTTATTCACTTGTTTTAATTGAACTGACATAAGCCAGCAAGTGCTGAAAATTTTTATTCTGGAGTATTTGTTTCATTGAATCCTTCTTTTGTATTCTTATTTAAAATGTTATTGATATTAATGTATGAGTTATCAAAATCCTGGAAAACAAATGCTTTTTTGCCACCTCACCCTAGAACCTTCCACCCGCTCAACAACCAGAGATATTCGGCATGCATGAGAACGTTGATATTTCACGAGAGCTCCAGGAAGTAAGGCTCCTCTTTGACTCGGTTCTGCTGACACAGGGAGGACAGGGGGGAGGAGGAGGAAGCACAGATGAGGCATTAGCTGACATTGCCACTGACATTTTGTCCAAGGTAAGCCGGCCACCCTTGATTGCCAGAGTTGCTCAATGGTTTTAATTTTTCACACCAAGCAGGTACTTGTGCTGTACTTATGCTGTTCCTGTGCTGTACTTGTGCTGTCTTATGTTTTAACTAGAAATCCTTCACAACATTTTTTATTACTGTTTAATGAATTTAGTTGTTGATTTTTTAGATATAAATTAAATTTGTAGGATAAAAAGTTGTACTAAATTAAATTTGTGGGATAAAAAGTTGCACAAAATTAATTTTTTCAGAAGTACCAAATCAAGAAATTAAGCAATTGCATATGAATGTATAACTTAAAACTATTTTTAAAATTTATTAATAAAAAGCTACTTTTTTATATGTCATTCCATCTCTATTCAAATAAAGGTAACATTTACAAGAGGTTTTACAATTCATGCTATTAATATTAAATTTACTTACATGTACCTAGGCAGTGGCGTAACAAAGGGTTGACATCGGGGCAGTTGGCAAGGGCGCCAGCTCAAAAGGGCGCCGCTAAATCTCTAATTTTTAAATTTGTATTAAAATAAATACAGTCGGACCTCTCTAAGTCGAACTCAAAAGGACCTGAAAATTCTTTTTGACTTACGGAGTTTTTGAGTTAGGGAAAATGGCGTAATGGTGTAATAGGCGCCGATTAATCAAGGAGAATGTAGATATTGAGAGCAGCCGTACCGGCTAGTAGGCTTGACAAGAAAGAGAGGAGGTGTCTATGTTTCATATGAAAGGAAGCCAACTTGCTTTGAAATGCCGACACAAGCCCATGGGAGGAGACAGCTTCCCTCCCCGTCCACCACTTTACTCCCTTCACATTTGGATGAGGGGAGTAAGATTTTTCTTTTTAAAAAGAGTCAAAGCACAGCAAAGAGATGCTAATTACTTATCACTCCTTATTCTTGTCTTTCTCATTTTTTCTACTTGCAAGGGTCGCTTGATCCCTCGTTGAATGCACTAAGATAAGATTTTACGTCCATTTACGTGGCTCTAGGGAACACGTGTTCTGAAATGTCATTCCAGAATAATAACCCAAACGCCTTGAAAAATTCGACTAAGAGAGGTTCAAAGCCAAAAATCTGTGAGTTAAGAGATCTAACATACATTACTCTTATGGAATTTGGCCGGGACCTAGCAATTAATTCAATGTAGAGACGTTTTCGGCTTAGGGAAGTACGACTTAGCGAGGTCCGACTATGTTTCACTTTAATCCTTGATAACAAAAAAGTGAATAATTAATTATACATGTATTTAAATACATTTCATTTAAACCATTATAATATTTTATATTATGTTTGTGGCCTTTGCGGTGCTTCTTATCATACAAATGTCAATATGATTTTACAGTCTTTCTTTTAAAAAGAAAAATCTTACTATTCCTATCCCACTGTCCAGGGAGTAAAGTGGGGGAGGGGAGGGAAGGTGTCTCCTTTCACGGGCTTGTGTCGGTACGTCAAAGCAAGTTGGCTCCTTTCATATGAAACATCACCGCCCCTCTTTCCTGTCAAGCCTTCTAGCCGCTATGGCTGTTCTCTTGAAAACTTCGTAAGTCGAATTTTTCCCCCCTTGAGTTTGACTTAGAAAGATCCAACTGTATTAGCAACATGCCAATACGCCAGCTAACGGAAGTGCTGAGCTGTAGTCGGTGGAGTGTTACTTAAATTTACTTTTAATAGTGAGTTTCTATCATTATATATGAGATAATGAGTATGACACATTGACACTATTGTTTTTATTTATAATACATGTTACTTCAAGTTTTGCTGTAGTCTTTTTAAATGCAATAATATCCCGTTTTATCCACCAATTTATTTGGTATTATTTAGTAAATAATAAACTGCAAAATAGTATTGTTCCTGTCTTATGCATTTTTTATATTCACATTGTATGACTGTCACTGTCAGACTACGTAATTATTGTCATAAATAGAATAAGAGAAATTCAATTATTTTTTCTAACAAATAAAAAAGTCGCAAAGCTGAAACTTGTCAATTTATCACGGGCGGCAAAAATAAATTAGCCAAGGGCGCCAAAAGCCTCGTTACGCCTCTGCACCTAGGAACCATTAATTATTTAAAATTATCAATACAATGTTTACTGTTAAATTCATGAACAGTGAATGTTCCAAACATTGAATCAGATATTCATTCTCTAAGTCTAAGCTCTGTTGTATTTATCAATTGAAAAGTAAGAGCTTGTGTGGTACTACAACTACAAGCTCTAAATTCTTTCATTTTATCATAGCATAAAAGTTAACTTATCCTTTTAAGCACCCCATGATTGTCCTGCAGACTCCAAATGATAATATTTATCCTATTTCTTCCTCGCAGCTTCCCAAAGATTTTGACATTGAGCAGGCCATCAGAAAATATCCTGTCACGTACTCTGAGAGCATGAACACAGTCTTGGTGCAAGAGATGGAGAGATTCAACAAGTAAGACTTTTATCGTAATAGTGCTGGGACTAACTGAAGGTTCCCAACAGATCTTCTGGCTTTCACAAGTTACCAAACTTGTTGTTTTATAATATTTTTCTGTA
>CALYLW010000051.1:106024-293524 GCA_944989445.1 Ampullaceana balthica | reverse complement strand
TATTTGTTAACAAATTGATTGAAATGGGCAGATAACTGATGGGCCCGTTGACCCTTTATGTAATTTCTTTTTTTAAATCCTTTATATTAACTCGTGGTGTCTGCGGCCGACCGACCGACCTTGCTTGCTTGCTTGCTTGCTTGCTTGTCGCCAAAACTTTTGATCGATTTTTAACCCACTTGCTCGCAAGATAGCGAGCTGAAATTTTGCAGGCAGTTTCGTACCGATGATAAAAACAATGTATCAAAATTTCAGATCGATCGCATGTACCGTAATTAAATTATTGATTTTTTAGATTATTTTATTTATTCCTATGTATCATGCTATTTTTTGAGATAGAGCGTCGCGGTGCGTATTATATTGAACAACCTTTCTGTCGCGCAATAAGGTGCGTATTTTATTGACAGCTCTTTTTATAAACATATTCCTGATCGGTGCGCATTATATTAAACACGTTTTACGACACAACTACAATTTTGTATTTCTGGATGGTCTGGCGCTGCGTATTATAATGAACATTCTTTTAATTACTTCTCGTACATAAAGGATTTATAGTCAAAAACTTGGTTTTTTACGGGTTTTTCTTATATCTATATTTATTCCTTTTTACTGAGATCGTTGACACGCACGACGGGTCTGCTAGTATTTTATAAACATAAATATGCTTTTTTACATTATATTTTTCTTTCTATTACAGATTTCATGCGTGTTTTCATTGCCTGGCGTAATTAAAACAACTTGCCTGTGGGGAAAACACGTCTCTCAATCTGGATACTTACAGATTTTACAAGGTGCGTCCACAGCGTTATTTCAGTTTACTTCAAGACACATACATTCGTCTCGGAGAGTCCATATCAAGTTATATTATGAAAAATTTGGGAGCTCTTTTAACTGCTGGCTTATTGGTAGTTGGTAAGTCTAAAAATGTTATATATATTTTTGATATTGTAGAAGATAACCTTCAAATCTTGCAGGTTTTATGTTTAATGTACATTTTATTATTCTCCTAAAGTCTAAGCGTTTAATTATATTTTAATTAACGTTCTTAAGAATCATAAAAACGTAAGTCCAGACCTATGTCCAGATTGAACAAGAAACTGATAGATGAAATTAAATTTACACAATCCAATTGAGTGTTTAATCCTGTACCTCTTAGCAATTTGTTAAAATTGATTATTGTTTTATGGAACGTTGTCACCGTTTAATGTAATCATAATCCAACACCATCTACAGTGAAAACTTGGATAAATAATTAATGGTTTCAACAAAAGATATTAGATATTTTTTAAAATAATTATTTATAGTTAAAAACCAAAAGGCATACACAAGTGTCCATTCAATTCATTATTATAAATATCGATCTATCAAAGCAAAATAGCGATTTTATATTTTAAAATTGAACAAAGGAGAATCACTTCTAAATAAACTGATAGAACTGCTTGTCTGAATTTATTTATAATATTAATTCGATCAGTGGAATTGATTGTCAAATCCAAAATTGTACACCTAATAAACCAAAATCTAGTTATATATTGGACAAAAAAGAAAATATTATTTATTTCATTTTTGCCTCTGGAAAAACACATTTAACATTACTATAAGCATAAAAGTTATTATATCCAACATGTGGAAGAAAATCAGCAACCCCGAGCCTAGTTCTCTTCATGGGTCTTCCCTGAAAACCCCCTGAGCTATCCCGTCCTCTCCCCCAAAAGTAACTAACAGCTGACAGACACCCCCTCCCCGGAACGGTCGCTCCTGAAGCGGCCGCCTTGGCATCCAGGACATAAAGTCGAAAATGACTCCCACTAAAGTGACCTCGCAAGGAGGGGAGGAATTTCCCTACTTCGACTCACTACCACTTTGGCGCCACCTCGGCAAAGCACATGAGTCTCTATGGTCAGGACTGCCACACAGCGGGGATCATCAATGACCTACCTAGGGTGTAACCCACACTGGAATGTTTCCTCAGAGCTGGCGTCTGCTACGTTCTTCGTGGTAGCTTTTGCTAATCCGTTTAAGCGCTTCTGGCCCTAAACCGGTACCACTCAAAGGCGATGCTAGAACGGTCGCTTCGGAATAACCCGACCCTCCACGGGTACTTTGGTTTTCATCATTGCCATTGCACCTAATGCTCTGACTAAGATCCGTTCAGCGACTGTAATGATATGTGACTAGCACCTAACACCTAACATTTTGGACTTCGGCATTGCCTGCCAGGCAAGGAGTTGTCGGTTTTGGATTGCGGCCAGCTCCACAACCTTACTCGTCTGTCGAGCCACGTAGAGGCCAACCCCTTTTCGAAAGCAAAAATTGTTAATACATTGCTTGATTAATATATAAGGGAATTTTATTTTTTATTTATTTTTGTCTTGAATAACTTTGATTAGCGTTATGATTTGTTTCATTACTTTCCAGTTCAGTGTAAACTGTTTGACAAGCCAGAGTTCAAAGTTGGAGGGTCATTTACTCTAACCTGTGATGCTGACCGGATTGGCAGTGTTCCAAATTCTGTATCAACAATACTAGTTCTTATAATGTCGAGATTTTTTGTATCAGGAAAAGAAGACACAGCTATTTCTTCCTTTTGTCCATTAGAATCGGAAAATGTTACAAAGGTTTTGTTTTAATAATCATTAATCGTTCAATGTCAATAATCTACAATCTACATCTAGATGGTTTAATGCATTTGCTGCAAACCTAGAAAATGTCTATGTTATACTAGCAGACACGTCGTGCATTGCAACGATCTCAGTGAAAAGGAATACACATAGATAGATAAAAAAAGAAAGTACATAAAGGGTCACCGGGCCCATCAGTTTAACATATGAAGTTCGAAAATCAGTTCATTTCCATCAATTTCATAACATATATATAAATATATTTATCTTTATTTCTCAATATCGTGTAAAATTGAATGGGGAATACAATATTAAAAGTTTAGTAAAACACATTTAGAAAAAAAGCATGTTATGGGCCCCCGGTGCCCAATGAGTGTTCAATTTTGCAAAATAAGTAGCCAGTGACTATCCCAGGAGCGTACTCAAAAGTCTCCAAAAGTTTCAGGGCAATCGGATGAACGGTTTAGTCAGCTATAAAGGACATGCATGCATACATACATACATACATACATACATACATACATACATACATACATACATACATACATATATAAATACATACATACATACATACATACATACATACATACATACATACATACATACATACATACACACATACATACATACATACATACATACATACATACATAAATACATACATACATACATACATACATACATACATACATACATACATACATACATACATACATACATACATACATACATACATACATGCATACATGCATACATGCATACATACATACATACATACATGCATACATGCATACATGCATACATGCATACATGCATACATGCATACATGCATACCTGCATACCTGCATACCTGCATACCTGCAGGCCTGCATACCTGCCTACCTGCCTACCTACCTACCTACCTACTGCATATATAAATATATATATATATATATATATATATATATATATATATATATATATATATATATATATATATATATATATATATATATATATATATATATATATATATTTATGCCAAAAGAGTTTTCGAAATCTCATTTCTCAATATCTTTTGTGAAAGGCTGTTATGACTTATATAAATCTTATTTAGTCGTCACTTGAATTATTATTTTTTTCAACATTAGTTAACAAATTTAAACAGTGCACTAAGTCCATTATGTTTGTTAAATTTTAATGTAAACAAAATAATTCCTTCACTTTGTTGTTTTTATTTTTAAATTCATTACTACCAGAACTAAAGTCTTTCATTACGGTTTTATTACACTTTTTGTTTTGTAATCTATTTTTACAAAGGATTTTGATTGAAATTTCGTTTATAACCCAGCAAAATTATATTAAATTATTACAGTATATTATAAGATAATTTTCTAAAATTGCGATCTTTCATGTTGAATTCTTCATTTGTTTTAGAATATTCCGAGTGGAAGGAAATGGGAAATTAAGGCATCTGGTGGTAAAGGCAACAATGGCTCAAAAGTAAACAGAGAAACGATAAAACTAACACTTCATGTGTCTGATGCTCAATGTTCTGACGCCGGAGTATACAGCTGTGTAGTTATCTATGTACCAACTCAAGGCAGCGCAGTTTCTCATGCTAGACGTAATGATACATTATCATCAAAAGGTAACGCTGATGTCTGCTTAAATATTTTTGCCTTTGGGCCACAAGGACACCTCTTGCTTCTATTGTTTGAACGACCCAGCTCTTCGTATCTCTATTTGCATGACCAAACTCTTGTTTTCCCCGTTTGTATGCTCCAAGTTTTGTCATACATTTTATGACCCAATTTTTATCAGTTTGTTTGACCGACTTTTCGTCATTGTATGACGAACTTGTTTACACAGTTTGTCATTGTTTCAATGACCAATTTTTGTCACAGTTTGTATTACCCAAATTTTGTCACAATTTGTATGATCCACTTTTATCATTTTTTGTATGACCCATCTTTTGTCACAGTGTGTACGATCCAGATTTCGTCACATTTTGTATGACCGAATTTTTGTCAAGGAGTAGTATGATCCACGTTTTGTCACTTTTTATATGACCCACATTTTTTCACAATGTGTACAATCCACTTTTTCACTTTTTGTATGACTATCATTTTGTTATAGTTTGTATCATACACGTTTTGACGCTTTTTGTATTACCAACCTTATGTCACAGTTGGTATGACCCAATTATATCAAAATTTCAGATCGATCGCATGTACCGTAATTAAATTATTGATTTTTTAGATTATTTTATTTATTCCTATGTATCATGCTATTTTTTGAGATAGAGCGTCGCGGTGCGTATTATATTGAACAACCTTTCTGTCGCGCAATAAGGTGCGTATTTTATTGACAGCTCTTTTTATAAACATATTCCTGATCGGTGCGCATTATATTAAACACGTTTTACGACACAACTACAATTTTGTATTTCTGGATGGTCTGGCGCTGCGTATTATAATGAACATTCTTTTAATTACTTCTCGTACATAAAGGATTTATAGTCAAAAACTTGGTTTTTTACGGGTTTTTCTTATATCTATATTTATTCCTTTTTACTGAGATCGTTGACACGCACGACGGGTCTGCTAGTATTTTATAAACATAAATATGCTTTTTTACATTATATTTTTCTTTCTATTACAGATTTCATGCGTGTTTTCATTGCCTGGCGTAATTAAAACAACTTGCCTGTGGGGAAAACACGTCTCTCAATCTGGATACTTACAGATTTTACAAGGTGCGTCCACAGCGTTATTTCAGTTTACTTCAAGACACATACATTCGTCTCGGAGAGTCCATATCAAGTTATATTATGAAAAATTTGGGAGCTCTTTTAACTGCTGGCTTATTGGTAGTTGGTAAGTCTAAAAATGTTATATATATTTTTGATATTGTAGAAGATAACCTTCAAATCTTGCAGGTTTTATGTTTAATGTACATTTTATTATTCTCCTAAAGTCTAAGCGTTTAATTATATTTTAATTAACGTTCTTAAGAATCATAAAAACGTAAGTCCAGACCTATGTCCAGATTGAACAAGAAACTGATAGATGAAATTAAATTTACACAATCCAATTGAGTGTTTAATCCTGTACCTCTTAGCAATTTGTTAAAATTGATTATTGTTTTATGGAACGTTGTCACCGTTTAATGTAATCATAATCCAACACCATCTACAGTGAAAACTTGGATAAATAATTAATGGTTTCAACAAAAGATATTAGATATTTTTTAAAATAATTATTTATAGTTAAAAACCAAAAGGCATACACAAGTGTCCATTCAATTCATTATTATAAATATCGATCTATCAAAGCAAAATAGCGATTTTATATTTTAAAATTGAACAAAGGAGAATCACTTCTAAATAAACTGATAGAACTGCTTGTCTGAATTTATTTATAATATTAATTCGATCAGTGGAATTGATTGTCAAATCCAAAATTGTACACCTAATAAACCAAAATCTAGTTATATATTGGACAAAAAAGAAAATATTATTTATTTCATTTTTGCCTCTGGAAAAACACATTTAACATTACTATAAGCATAAAAGTTATTATATCCAACATGTGGAAGAAAATCAGCAACCCCGAGCCTAGTTCTCTTCATGGGTCTTCCCTGAAAACCCCCTGAGCTATCCCGTCCTCTCCCCCAAAAGTAACTAACAGCTGACAGACACCCCCTCCCCGGAACGGTCGCTCCTGAAGCGGCCGCCTTGGCATCCAGGACATAAAGTCGAAAATGACTCCCACTAAAGTGACCTCGCAAGGAGGGGAGGAATTTCCCTACTTCGACTCACTACCACTTTGGCGCCACCTCGGCAAAGCACATGAGTCTCTATGGTCAGGACTGCCACACAGCGGGGATCATCAATGACCTACCTAGGGTGTAACCCACACTGGAATGTTTCCTCAGAGCTGGCGTCTGCTACGTTCTTCGTGGTAGCTTTTGCTAATCCGTTTAAGCGCTTCTGGCCCTAAACCGGTACCACTCAAAGGCGATGCTAGAACGGTCGCTTCGGAATAACCCGACCCTCCACGGGTACTTTGGTTTTCATCATTGCCATTGCACCTAATGCTCTGACTAAGATCCGTTCAGCGACTGTAATCATATGTGACTAGCACCTAACACCTAACATTTTGGACTTCGGCATTGCCTGCCAGGCAAGGAGTTGTCGGTTTTGGATTGCGGCCAGCTCCACAACCTTACTCGTCTGTCGAGCCACGTAGAGGCCAACCCCTTTTCGAAAGCAAAAATTGTTAATACATTGCTTGATTAATATATAAGGGAATTTTATTTTTTATTTATTTTTGTCTTGAATAACTTTGATTAGCGTTATGATTTGTTTCATTACTTTCCAGTTCAGTGTAAACTGTTTGACAAGCCAGAGTTCAAAGTTGGAGGGTCATTTACTCTAACCTGTGATGCTGACCGGATTGGCAGTGTTCCAAATTCTGTATCAACAATACTAGTTCTTATAATGTCGAGATTTTTTGTATCAGGAAAAGAAGACACAGCTATTTCTTCCTTTTGTCCATTAGAATCGGAAAATGTTACAAAGGTTTTGTTTTAATAATCATTAATCGTTCAATGTCAATAATCTACAATCTACATCTAGATGGTTTAATGCATTTGCTGCAAACCTAGAAAATGTCTATGTTATACTAGCAGACACGTCGTGCATTGCAACGATCTCAGTGAAAAGGAATACACATAGATAGATAAAAAAAGAAAGTACATAAAGGGTCACCGGGCCCATCAGTTTAACATATGAAGTTCGAAAATCAGTTCATTTCCATCAATTTCATAACATATATATAAATATATTTATCTTTATTTCTCAATATCGTGTAAAATTGAATGGGGAATACAATATTAAAAGTTTAGTAAAACACATTTAGAAAAAAAGCATGTTATGGGCCCCCGGTGCCCAATGAGTGTTCAATTTTGCAAAATAAGTAGCCAGTGACTATCCCAGGAGCGTACTCAAAAGTCTCCAAAAGTTTCAGGGCAATCGGATGAACGGTTTAGTCAGCTATAAAGGACATGCATGCATACATACATACATACATACATACATACATACATACATACATACATACATACATACATATATAAATACATACATACATACATACATACATACATACATACATACATACATACATACATACATACATACACACATACATACATACATACATACATACATACATACATAAATACATACATACATACATACATACATACATACATACATACATACATACATACATACATACATACATACATACATACATACATACATGCATACATGCATACATGCATACATACATACATACATACATGCATACATGCATACATGCATACATGCATACATGCATACATGCATACATGCATACCTGCATACCTGCATACCTGCATACCTGCAGGCCTGCATACCTGCCTACCTGCCTACCTACCTACCTACCTACTGCATATATAAATATATATATATATATATATATATATATATATATATATATATATATATATATATATATATATATATATATATATATATATATATATATATATATATATTTATGCCAAAAGAGTTTTCGAAATCTCATTTCTCAATATCTTTTGTGAAAGGCTGTTATGACTTATATAAATCTTATTTAGTCGTCACTTGAATTATTATTTTTTTCAACATTAGTTAACAAATTTAAACAGTGCACTAAGTCCATTATGTTTGTTAAATTTTAATGTAAACAAAATAATTCCTTCACTTTGTTGTTTTTATTTTTAAATTCATTACTACCAGAACTAAAGTCTTTCATTACGGTTTTATTACACTTTTTGTTTTGTAATCTATTTTTACAAAGGATTTTGATTGAAATTTCGTTTATAACCCAGCAAAATTATATTAAATTATTACAGTATATTATAAGATAATTTTCTAAAATTGCGATCTTTCATGTTGAATTCTTCATTTGTTTTAGAATATTCCGAGTGGAAGGAAATGGGAAATTAAGGCATCTGGTGGTAAAGGCAACAATGGCTCAAAAGTAAACAGAGAAACGATAAAACTAACACTTCATGTGTCTGATGCTCAATGTTCTGACGCCGGAGTATACAGCTGTGTAGTTATCTATGTACCAACTCAAGGCAGCGCAGTTTCTCATGCTAGACGTAATGATACATTATCATCAAAAGGTAACGCTGATGTCTGCTTAAATATTTTTGCCTTTGGGCCACAAGGACACCTCTTGCTTCTATTGTTTGAACGACCCAGCTCTTCGTATCTCTATTTGCATGACCAAACTCTTGTTTTCCCCGTTTGTATGCTCCAAGTTTTGTCATACATTTTATGACCCAATTTTTATCAGTTTGTTTGACCGACTTTTCGTCATTGTATGACGAACTTGTTTACACAGTTTGTCATTGTTTCAATGACCAATTTTTGTCACAGTTTGTATTACCCAAATTTTGTCACAATTTGTATGATCCACTTTTATCATTTTTTGTATGACCCATCTTTTGTCACAGTGTGTACGATCCAGATTTCGTCACATTTTGTATGACCGAATTTTTGTCAAGGAGTAGTATGATCCACGTTTTGTCACTTTTTATATGACCCACATTTTTTCACAATGTGTACAATCCACTTTTTCACTTTTTGTATGACTATCATTTTGTTATAGTTTGTATCATACACGTTTTGACGCTTTTTGTATTACCAACCTTATGTCACAGTTGGTATGACCCAATTATAGTCCCCGTTGGTATGACCCACCTATTATCAAAGTTGGTATGACCCAACTATACCTACAGTTGGTATGACCCACCTTTTGTCACAGTTGGTGTAACCCAACTTTAGCTACAGTTTGTTCGACCAGCCTATTTTTGTAATTGGTCTGACCCGCCTATTGTTATCCGTGGTATGACCACCTATGGTCAAATAATTGATATGACCCACCTATTTTTTAAGTTGGTATGACCCAACTATTATCCCAGTTTGTATTAGCCATCTAAAGTCACAGTTGATATGACCAAACTGTTGTTACATTTGTTTTCACCCACCTATTATCATAGTTGGTATGACCTATCTATTGTAACAGTTGTAATATGACCCACCTTTTGTCATTGTTAGCCTGACCCAGCCATAGTCACAGTTGGTTTGACCCAAATATCGTCACAGTTGGTTTGACCCACCTATTGTCACAGTTGGGATGACCCTCTTATTGTAACAGTTGGTATGACCCACCAATGGTCACTGTTTGTATGACCCACCTATTGTCACAGTTGGTATGACCCAACTATATCTACCGTTTGTATTACCCACCTATTGTCACATTCGGGGGCGGATTAAGACTGCACGGGGCCCTTGGCTGCAATTCAAACTGGGGCCCTATCCAGCCAGCGTCCCTTTAAATAAAATGATTTCTAGCAGTAGCAGCTAATATAAGACTGTAACTTGTAACTAAATAGTTCTCATACTTTGTCTGTACTACGGGCTCGTCCTTCCCAGCCAAAAAGATTATTATGAAAAAAAAACGAATACGAAGAAATAACTGTTTGCCAGTATCCTAAAATTGTGTGTAAAAAGACAATTTAAAAATAAAAGACAAATGAAGAGTAAAAAAGTTTTTCCCCCAGCGTGAATCGATCGCGTGACAGTTTGCACCGCGAGCCAAGATTCTTGCACAAGACCACACGAACTTGATGATAATTGAAAATTTAAAATATATAAATAATATTCTCTCTTGTTGAGCCTTTAAAATCAGGTTTTTATAAAATCAGGTCCGAATAGCGATCATATTAATAGATGATTTTATTAATTTATTTAATTTATGATATTTTCAGGAATTCATGCAAACATTTGTCCACCTTTATTATAAAATATACTAAATTTGGGGGCCCCTAAATCATCGGTGGCCCCTGGCTTTAGCCCGTTAAGCCCCCCCCGTAATCCGCCGCCATAGGTCACAGTCACAGTTGGTATGACCCGACTATTGTCACAGTTGTTATGACACAACTATAGCTACCGTTTGTATTACCCACCTACTGTTATAATTGGTATGACCCACCTATTATCACAGTTGGTGTGTGTCACATCTTATTTTTGATGTGTGTTGCAGGCGTTCTCACGTAACACAATCTTTCCTGCAATAATTCCTTGAAGCACTAATGTTAATGACATAATTTTAATACGAACACTATATACATAAATATAAAATTGAGGTTTCACATCGTGGAGACATAATCAGCACAGTCAGCCATCTTGCCATCACTCTCGATCATTCTCTCCGCGCTTCTCTCACGTGACCTCTCTGTCATCAAACTCGTCAGTCTCACGAGAGAGTATGACCCACTTTTTATCACAGATGGTATGACTCAACTATAGCTACAGTTTGTATGACCCATTTAGTGTCATAATTGGTATGATCCACTTATTGTCACAATTGGAATGACCCATCAATTGTAACAGTTGGTATGATTTGCTTTTTATCACAGTGAGCAGGGCCGGACTAATTAGGGGCCGTCCATAAAGTACGTCACGCTCCGAGGGGGGAGGGGTCTAAGAAAGTGTGACACTTTGTGACAGGGGGGGGTCAGGCCACGTGTTATGTCACATATTTATTATTTTTAGTATTTTTTTCTAATTTATTTATATATATTTTTTAGTAGAATTAAAATAGCTTTAAAAATAATTTTCAAAAATTTTGTGAAACATTAAATTAGTTTTAATGTCAAAATAGCATTGAAATGCGTATCTCCTGAATGTGTTGTTCATAAATCTGAATTGGATACAGCAGGACTGATATCGAAGGATCAGGAATGGTTTGACAATCATGTTCGCACCAGCCAATGTTTCACTTAAATTGTTATTAAATATCAGGACATGAAATGTTGGCGACAAAGCACGAAGCTCATATTTTAACGTTTTACCTTAAAGATTCTTCCCTCCTCCAATCACAATCAACCAAACAAATGATGGACTCAAAGCTTAAGAAAGAGCAGATGCAGATTCTCATAAATTTCCTTCCTTGTTTGTAGCACAAACTCTCAAATTTGATGAAATTATGCCAAGATCAACAGGAGCTTTCAAAGTACAACCATATGATTATCTGCTTATTTGATCGACTTTGCAAAGTATGTCACTCATATTTTGCCTCACAAATAATGTTGAAGAAACATACAGGACAACACAGAGGTCGGGCTCAGGACAATGTGCCCACCCAAACTGTTCAAGAATCAACTCAGATAAAACGCATCCGTCCTTTGAGAATCACTTCTATAAGTCAAAGAGAACCCATGGCAGTTATTGCCAGAGGAGAAAATGCACATCCAGAGGCTGTTGAGTGGCTAGATGAGGACGAGTTGATCTGTCTGCAATTATCCTTCCAGGAAACGATGATTGTGAAAGATTGATGTCAGTCGTAACTATGGATGAACACAGATGATGTCCAGTGAATATTTTTGAATGACATATAATTCATAGGACCATAATAAACAGATTAAATATAGCACAAGAGTTGGTCACATAATTTGTCAATCTAGTCTTTTTTTAGTCAAATTGTTTTGTTTCCTATTTATTATGTACTTTTAAAAATCCGGCTTCGGCTCCGGCAGGATTTCACTTCATAACTCCGGCTGGACGGTAGATCCCTAATTTATATATATATTCATAATCACAATGGCCCCGGAAAATCCGGAATCTGGCCATTTTAACAAATCTGATTCCGGCTCCAGGCGGATTTCACTTCATAAATCCGGCCCACTTCAGCTCCAGCCAAATTTCAGAATTTTAAATCCGGTACATCCCTACTTTTAAGTGGAAATTTTATATTTTAATGCAATCTAATAGTGAAGTGTATTTTAAGTATTATATTAAATATTTTAATTAGGTGTTAATTAAAAAAAATTTGGAAAGTGTGACGTACTTTAGGGGGGGGGGTGGATCCCGAGATTTGTGACAGTTTGTGACAGTAAAAAAGAGTCAAAAATAGCGTGACGTACTTTATGGACGGCCCCTTATCCGCCTTTCCTTGAAAATGCAACGGAGTAAAAACAATCGAGGGGCGAAAATTTTAATTTTTTTATATTGGAAAGCGTTGTGGCAACCCAAAAACTTAATTTAAAAAACAAGTTACAAAATTGAGGTCATAATTTACTCTTTTTCTTCTTTTCCCCCTTTTTTAATACTAGTATAGGGTATAAAAGGCACGGGTTCAAAATAGCGACTGTCAAAACAGCGACCGTCATAATAGCGACTTCAAAATAGCGACTGTATCAAAACAGCGACCGTCATAATAGCGACTTCAAAATAGCGACTGTATCAAAACAGCGACCGTCATAATAGCGACTTCAAAATAGCGACTGTATCAAAACAGCGACCGTCATAACAGCGACTTCACCACATAGCTATTCTTGTCCAACAGTTCACCTAACACAGTGGTTCCAATCTTTTTTGACACATAGACCCCTTTTCATTGTCTAAACCTACCCAAGGATCCCTAGAGAAAAAACTACATAAATGCATAGTAACAAATAAAAACTCCAAAAAATAGCAACATTTTTATGAAGTATTTATTGAAATTAAAAATTGTGTTTAAAATAAAATTTAAAACTTAATTAACTTATGCTATATATAAACGCATTCATTCAAATACAAACAACTGCTCAGTAAAAATAAAATTTGAATCATGGTTACCCGGGCAGCTTTTTTAACAATATTGACAGCCCCCTTGTCAAAACGTCCTGTGGTCGAACTGTCCGGGGATTACATAATGAATGACATGTTACGAAGGCTAGACTAAGTGACGACCACGGACCCCGTGTTATGGAGAAGGTAAATAAAGGGTTTGGGGCTGAGAGAATGTAAGTACCTTTATAAAGGACTATCTGACCACATTGACTGGGGGTGGGGTGGAGTTGGATAGGTTTGAAAGGACTTGCTACCTCAGAGGAGTGGTGCATTTAACACAATCATGAATTCGCCCTTAATGTTGATTTGTTTTCAGTGTATATACTTTTTAGTGGTAAATTAATCGTTGAAAATAACTATTTCATGCCGTTTTTAATTTTCAATAGATAATAATATTAAATTATATTATTTTTATTAATTTTTTTTTAATTAGAAAAAAAAATTTACGAGGTAAAAACGAAAAGGGTCGAAACATCCGGGGATCAAAAAGTCCTGTAGTCGAACTTTCTCTAGCTTAAAAAAAGCAGCCACACGCCACCTCTGCCCCTACCACCGCAATACCCCCTAAATTAATCGACTGCATCTATGTTTGTTAATCACTATCGAGCTTTCTGCAAAATATATTTGACTGAAGTAATAGCAGTTATAATTTTATTTTTTTCACAGAATTTTTTTAAAAACAAAATGTGTCCCGAAAATGTGTTTACACCCTTTACAACACCAACATTTATTTATACACACCTCCAGTTGATTGTATTTAATTTTGTATTGTCCCTTCTGTACAAAAAAACCTACATGGCTTATCGTGTCTTACTTTTCTTTATTTTATAAACTCCATTGTAGGCTAGGCACAGTAAGTTTTTCAAACATTAATACAAGCAAAAGAAGAAAGTCGCTATTTTGATACAGTCGCTGTTATGATGCAGTCGCTATTATGACGGTCGCTGTTTTGACAGTCGCTATTCTGCCCGGATGCCGGTATAAAACTATCCTTTTAAATAATAGACGATTCATAACTATTATATTATAAAGCAAAAATTCGACTTTAACCCTGGTCGCAGTGAGTTTCATGACAAGTTGTTGTACCTTTCTTTACGGTTCACATGGTTAACTTTGATATTTTGCGCAACGGAAAAAACTATTTTTTTTAAATATGAAATTGGCACCCCGACCTTTTCCGTTTTATCAAAGTTTCTATGATATAACTTTGTCAGCCTTCTTTTCCCGCCCCTGTATCTTGGATCCTGGGGACATATTTACCTGGCTGCCCCACGTTGTTACGACTTGGACCAGCACACAGTACAAAAGGGTTTAACTTTGATTTTCCTAATGATATCAGCGGAGGCAATTTCACATCAAACAATTAAATAATGCATCTTAGCAACGGAGAGAAAATTACCAGAAATGATTGGTGTATTCTGTAGCTAAAGATTCTGCCTCAACTACAAAATTTTTGGAATGGCTACATCATTTTTAGCAAACGATGGTTATGGAGATTCCCAGCGTGTATTACAATTTTTTAAAAATAATCTGAGATCAGACGATCACCTTAAAGATATCATTGTTGATGCTGGCTAATGGCAACCGAAATTGAAGCAGATATTAAATTTGACTCAATACAGTGACATCCAGTTTGTCGGAGAAAAAGTCAATTTGATGAAAATCAGGTCGCGCCCACAATAAATCCACAGGAAGGATACTAATTTGAATTCTTTTTACCACCTCGTTGACACTGCAACCAAGTCTATAGAACAAAGATTTTCTCATTGCAACATCACAACAGTTACTTTTGTTTTTTATATCATAAATATGGACTTAATGTGTGATTTTGGCAAATTGCAAAGATTTGGAAAGCCTTTTTAAAGATGGAGAATCAGTGGATATACAACTTCTAATGAAATATGAGGGGTGGATTCTCTATTGAAAATCTATTTAGAACCTTTAGAAATTTTGAAATTTATAACAAAAAAGAAATATGCTTCAGACTTGAGTGTTGCTCTAGGAATTTTATTTACTTCCCAAACTAAAAATAATCACGAACTATTTTGTAATTAACATCTCAAACAAGTATGTCAAACCTCGCTATATTAGCATTAGTGTATGAACTCAGTAACAGCTGAAATAGTTCTAAATTAATTAGAAAAGTCTCTGAACTAAACGATCTTTTAAAAAATGTGTGAGTATAAACTCATGTTAACTATTTTTTATTTCTTTTTAATGAAGCATTTTTATTAAAATCTAATTACTAGTATTTGTATTAATTACTGTGTTAAGGTTTCACTTAAAGTGATATATATATATATTACTCCCCCTCCCCCTCATCACAGTTCGTCACAAAAACTTAGTCCCCCCCTCCAATATTACGTCACAAATCTTTGAAACCCCTCCCCCAACATAAAAGCTGTATTTTCTAATTGAAAATAAGCATGCTTCGAATATCATTTTTTTACTAGTGTCAATCTGCAATCTATTTAATATTGTAACTAGGGGTGTGCAGGATTTAAATGTTTAAAATCCGGCCGAAGCGGATTCAGACAGATATATTATGTGAAATTCCTGCCGAAGCCGGATTTGGATTTTTAAAAATGTCCGGATTCCAGATTTGCAGAGCTATTATATATATTTATATTTGGATCTATTTGCCAGCCGGAATTGGGACGATTTATGAAGTAAAATTCTGCTGGAGACGAAGCCAGAGCCGGATTTGTAAAAAATTGCTGGATTCCGGATTTGCCAGAGCTGAAGTCCTGTACATCCCTAATCGTCACTAGGGCTGTCAATATTGTTGAAAAAAGGTGCGCGGGTACTCGTCCAAAACGCCGCATAATTTTCGCGGCCGTGACGGCTACACAATGTAACCTAGTCACCATCCATGCACCTTATTTCACACAGCAGCTAACAGCATGCTTCCAAAAAATACTATTGTGTTCTACAAACTTTTATTCCTGCTGTAAATGCATTCTTCCTACTCATAAACTAAAACTACAGTAAACTGAACATTCGAACACATGTCAACAACAATGACGTAACGTTCAGTCAGGTCACAGGGCCCAGCAGCTTGAATGATAATGTCCGCTAGTCGGCTGTCAATGTTCCCTCTAAGGTTGGGATGTTTGTGTGCAAAGTTTAAAAAAAGGCTTGAGCAAAGTTGCACAGAATACCTTTTGTGCAATACTACACAATTTGCTGCATGGTTATTCTAAACATCAGCGCGGTGTCAGGCAGAAATCTGCGCGACCGTGCAACAAAGTAGCTTAAAGGAATATTGGTGGCGGTAGTAACTTTTAATTGATAAACATTACATACTGACAACTTTTTACGTCTTATTAAAATCAGTTTTTTTGCTAGGCCTACACAAGAAACACAAGGGAATGGGCGCGAGTGTGTTAATTTTTTTTCAGCAAGGCGCGTGAACACTTTTGGGCGGGTGGTAACAGTTATTACATCACCAACCATTTACAAACCAAACCTTTAACTTTAAAAAATTTAAATCCAGCTCAAATTATTTTCCCAAAAAAAAATACTAAAAAATATATAAAAAACAAAAAAAACAACAACATTAACTCGTCTCAACTGATAACTACCGCATATACTCGGTCTATAGCCCGCTCGTTCATAAGAGACTAGTATTTTGGAAGAGACTTTTGGAAGAGACTAGTATTAAAAGTGTGTAACCCGCTCGTAAGCTGACCCCAAAAAATAATAGGAAAGTGTTAAAAAAATGGTACATTTTTTTAGAACTACCAACTAAATCGGTTATAATGATTGTTTACTTTGTTCTACCTATCTTTGTCTTTGTGCTCTTTGTTAGGCAAGAGTTACCGAGTAACCGTTTTTTATTATTTTATTTTTATTTTTGGGTGAGTGTAGAAAGAGGCGAAAGCGCGTACATTAAAATTTGTTTTTGAAAACAAAACTCGTAAAGCAATTTATTAATAATACATTCACAAAAATAAATAAAATTATTAATAAGGTTAGTGCAGATGTTTAATATTATTTTATAGCTTCTGGTAGAGCAGTTGAATCTTGTAGCATGTAGAAAAGAACCTTGATTATCTACAATAACAACACAAATATTCAATGTACATGCAGAAATCACCTATGACCTACTCGTAAGCCGACCCCCCCCCCAATCTTTCCCCCTAGATTTTGTCCAAAAAAGGTCGGCTTTAGAATGAGTATATACGGTAAATAATGTCGGTGTATTTCAAAGACTCGTTACAAGGGCGGATTAAGACTGCACGGGGCCCCTGGCTGCAATTCACACATGAGGCCCTATCCAGGCAGCGTCCATTTAAATAAAATGATTGCTAGCTGCTAATATAAGAAATACTGTTACTAAACAGTCCATTGGTTCCTTGCTCATACTTTGTCTGTAGTACGGGGATCGGCCTTCCCAGCCAAAAAGATTTTTCATTTAAAAAAATGAATATGAAGAAATAACTATTTGGCGGTATCCTAACATTAAGTGAAAAAAGATAATTTAAAACAAAAAGGACAAATGAAATAAAATATATTCCCCCGCTGGGAATCGATCCCAACATCACTTTCACCTCAAGCCTACACACTCCCACAAGACCAGGAGAGCTTGACTGAAGTGGTAAAATTTAAAAAAAAATATAAACAATATTCTTTAATATTTTCTGTTATTGAGCCTATCAAATCAGGTTTTTCGACTACTAAGACTATTGGGTCCGAATAGCGATCAGATTTAAAGATACGATTTTATTAATTTATTTAATTTATGATATTTTCAAGGATTCTTGCAAACATTTGTCCACATTTATTATAAAACATTTTTAAATTTGCCCCCCCCCCTAATCCGACATAGACTCGTTAACTTCCTGTCATTGATTCATTCAAAGACTCGTTAACTTCACGTCATTGATTCATTCAAAGACTGGTCAACTTCCTGTCATTGATTCATTCAAAGACTCGTTAACTTCCTGTCATTGATTCATTCAAAGACTCGTAAACTTCCTGTCATTGATTCATTCAAAGACTGGTCAACTTCCTGTCATTGATTCATTCAAAGACTCGTTAACTTCCTGTCATTGATTCATTCAAAGACTCGTTAACTTCCTGTCATTGATTCATTTAAAGACTCGTTAACTTCCTGTCATTGATTCATTCAAAGACTCGTTAACTTCCTGTCATTGATTCATTCAAAGACTCGTTAACTTCCTGTCATTGATTCATTCAAAGACTCGTTAACTTCCTGTCATTGATTCATTCAAAGACTCGTTAACTTCCTGTCATTGATTCATTCAAAGAACCAAAATCTTTTTTTGTGTTTTATTATTTTTGTTTCATGTTCAGAGGGAAAAGTTATATCAAAATACCTTGCAATCAGAACTTTGACAGTAACTCCCGTGAAGCCATTGAAAAACGCCATTAAATAAATTTGCAAGCAATGAATTAGCTAAGTGGAAATTTTATTTAAAGATGCGCTTTTTTTGTTGATGTGACGTAACATTTCCTTAACCCCCCTCCCCATCGTCACACTTTGT
The DNA here is from genome assembly GCA_944989445.1 of Ampullaceana balthica. Taxonomy (NCBI): domain Eukaryota; kingdom Metazoa; phylum Mollusca; class Gastropoda; family Lymnaeidae; genus Ampullaceana; species Ampullaceana balthica. The sequence goes on along the minus strand of CALYLW010000051.1, from coordinate 274,697 downwards.
CACAAATGCTTGAGCCCCCTCCCCCTAGGCACGTGACGTAATTTATGGACGGCCCTTTATATATATCCCTATATATATTAGAGCTGCGGAAATTAACGATTAATTTCTCGATTAATCGATAATTATCTTGAACGATTAAAAAAATTTTAACAATAAATTAACCTACCATTTATAAATGTACTGGAAGTCAAAAAGTAAAGAATTTCGGACGAGAAATATAAACTAATTTACGGACGATTACACGATAATTTTGGTTTTAAACTATTCACATACGTGAATATCAAAATGTTGATAAAGATTATTGTGTCCATTGAGAGAAATCGTTTGCCTACCATGCAATGTTCCCTCTACGTCTAAGCTTCGTTGGTCCGAGTGCAAAGTTTTAAAAAAAAACACCTGTGCAAAGTTGCACACCGTCCATTTTTGTGCAATATTTTACAAAATTTGCTGCACGGTGATTCCAAACTCCTGCGTGGCGTCAGTTAAATATCTGCGCAGTGGGGCTACTTAAAGGGAACATTGCTACCATGGCTCTAACACTTTGCTTACATATCAGCAGCAAACCAAACATCCACTACAGTATCAGAAACTTCAGCTGAGACAATCTAAAGCTATGTGAACGATTGTTCAGCTCGGCTGGTTATATTGTCAATAACACCCGCTCATCACTTGAACCAAATAATGTCAATACACTTGTCTTTAGGCGTTATTGTTTAAAAGATGTCATATAAAGGAGACATTCCAGTGTTATTTCGATTTTAGACAAGTACGCTTAATAAATGTTACTTATGACAACATAAATTTCAATTTTTGGCTTTAATCGAAATTAACGATTAATCAATCGTTAATTTTTCAAAATGTATCGATTAATTTTGAATTAATCGTTAACAGCCCTAATATATATATATATATATATATATATATATATATATATATATATATATATATATATATATATATATATATATATATATATATATATATATAATATATATATATATTTTTTTTTCAAATACGTGGTCTTATTCTATTTAATCTTTAAACAAATGTTGTAGGTTTCATCCTGAAAAATTTATAAAAATAAAAGCTTCTTGGACGACAAACTACTACAGTGACTCTAACTCTAGCGCCAGCGGCTTAGGCAAAAATCAACAATGTTTCAATGTATAAAATTCAACACTCTTAACTCTCTACAAGATTCGGGTTTAAGTGTCACTACATGTCTCTCTGATCTTTACCCATCATAATAAAATAATGGGGGAAATATATTTACATGGTTTTTATCTATTCTAATTCTATATGCAAATATTATCGTGAAACAGTGGTTGTTAAGCTAAACAAATAAAAACGAAAATAGGCGATGTCTATATTAACACACAACATGTGTGTTTAAATTGGGAAAAGGATAAAGGTTAAAGGTTGTTGTCAAGACAAACAATGAAAATCGCGCGATATCAGCTGAAGCAAACGCTTGCAGTGTAACCACCCTCAAAATTACATTTAAGATGCGCGTTCGCACGTATACTAGATTGGAGAATTCGCGTGCAGTGTAACCACAGCCTTACACTACCAGTCGCTTGTGCGTATTCTGGCGGCTTTCATGTCCCTTTGGCAGACCTCTTTAAATCGCAGACATGGCGACATGTCTTCCACATTCCTGATACCAGTTCTCAATACAGGAGGTCCTTGGGGATGTGGTCAGAGCTCATTCTTTGCCCATGTCTGCTGCTGATTGTATGCTGGAGCAGAGGTTAAGTCAGTAGGTATTGGCACATTAAAGTGCAACATTTTGGCTGTATTTAAGGCATGCAGCCTGTCGGGTGTGGGCTTTTCCGTGTAGTCTATAAGAGCTTTCCTTTTGGCTTCAGTGACAGGTTTTATGTCGTCCCAATGTTCATCAAACCAGTCCACGTTTTTTGTGCGTTTTCTTGCCAAAGGCATGTAATGCTGATGTATAGATTGTGTCTCTGAGATGTGTCCATTTGGAGTCAATAGTGACGCATGGGGACGTCTTTGAGAGACCTTCCTTCACTTTGTCAGTGAACAGCTGCGTTTTCACAGGGTCTTTCATGCAGAAGGTGTTGATGCGTGGACATCCTTTTTTCTTGGTGTGGTACGAGTTTTTCCTCATTATTCGTACATTGCTTGCCACAAGGGAGTGATCCGTGTCGCAGTCGGCGCTGTGATAGCTGCGGGTAAGTAGGACGCTAGCTAGTTGTACACGCCTGGTGATGATGAGGTCCAGCTGGTGCCAAAGGTGCGATCAAGGGTGCCTCCAAGATACTTGGTGTATATCTTTGAATTTGAAGAACGTGTTGGTCACACACAAGCCTCGTGAGCAGCACAGTTCCAGAAGCCTCTGTCCATTCTTATTTATCTTTCCTCTTCTAAAGAGTCCAAGGCATGTTGGTTAGGCTTCGTGGTCGCTCCCCACTCTAGCATTGAAATCTCCTAGGACAGGGGTCGGGAAACTTTTTGTCCGAGAGAGCCATAAACACCACATATTTTGAAAAGTAATATTGTGAGAGCCGTACATTATGTCAAAAACTAAAAATTCAAAAAAATGTGCGAATTTTGTGTAATTTCAACGCTAAAAGTACATTAACTATTTCTCTGAATTCTTGTTAATAACATTGTTATGCTGTTTTTTGATATGGAATTAATATGTAGATCAAAATTGTCTGAATAAACATGTTTTTAAAATAATCAAACATTTGTCTGAGAGCCACATGCAGCCATCAATAGAGCCACATCTGGCTAGCGGGCCATGGTTTCCCGACCACTGTCCTAGGAAATAGATTGCCTCGTCTTTGTGGATGACCCATCTTTTGTAACAATTGGTATGACCAACCTTTTGTGACAGTTTGCATGAGCCATCTTTGTAACAATTTCTAGTAACAGCATTTAATCACATTTTGTCTGACCAACGTTTTGTAACAATTTGTAAGACTAACCTATTCTCACAGTTTGTATGACCCACCTTTTGTAACAATTGGTATGACCAACCTTTTGTCACAATGTATATGACCTACCATTGGTCACAGTTGGTATGACCAACCTTTTGTCACTTTGAATGCCCCCCTCCCATTTTTTGTCACATTTTGTAAAATAGACGTTTTTGTTCTATTACATTGTTTGAGCATGCGACTAGAGTGACTTAATTCGAAGGGTTCTTGCTTGTGTCGTAAAGTGAACTTGGATATGCTATAAATGTAGAGGAAAGGCAATTACATTCCTAATAACCCCCATTACCCCCTTCAATATTACAACCAACTCCATCTCATCAACCCTAAAACTACAAACAACCTAAATAAATCCTCACCCAATAATAACAAATACACCCCCCCATACCATAATATAATTAAACTACCCCCATAATAACCCTAAAAAATCACTCCCTCCACTAATCTCAACCCCTCTCCACCCACCCTACCCATGAGAGATATAGTCAACTAACCACCCTACACAACATATCTAACCAAAACACACCTCCCCCCCCTACTCTTTCCCCCTACATACCCATAAACACAATTACTATACCTCCCCATCACCCCCACACAAAAAAAACATCCAAACCCCATCATAAATCCCAAAATCCATAATACAACACCCCACCCAAACCACCAACCTACCAACAAACCCCAAATCCCCAAAATTCCCCCCAACACCACCCAAACCCCCCCCACTCCAAAAACCCCAACCCTATAACACACTTCCCAAAAAACCTACCAACAATCCCACTAACCTTCCAACAAAAAAAAACATAACCCTAACCACCATCACAACCCTTCCAAAAACAACTCCATCTACCCTTTCCCATCCCCCCCCACCCCTAACAACCCACTATAACTCAACCCCTATCCCCCATCTCTTTATTAAAATTAATAATATTTAACAACCCTACATCATAATCTCATAAAATAAAACACCCTATCCCCCCCTAATCAACACATCTCTCACTCCATCTCTCATCTCATCTCACTCACACACTCTCATATCAGCACTGTACCCCAGACACAAACCACATGTACAAAACGTATAATATCTCAATCTGTGCAGCTCACTAAAAATGGTAAGACTCTATTATATACTCATTGGCAGAATTCCAACAGCTAAGCTCTTCATGACTGCTTTAAATACACATCTCTTCAAACTTAACTTTCAAAATTAATTAAACAACAACGAAATATATATTTAGATGATTAACGTAGTTTAAATCCACTGTAATGTCATTACATGGATATGGATACCTTACATTGTGTGTTACAATTTTAATGTAAAGCTCTGTGAGCCCAGTAGCTTGCCGATGTACTGCGCTATGTCAAGTATCAAATTTTTATTATATTAATGTAATCGTTATCAATCAATATCTTTTCATTGTTAAAAGAAATGTTTTCCTTAAAATTGTAGACTGCTGTAATAATAGGTGAAGTTTGAGACGAATCCGTAATCAACATTAATTATTTAATATAACGTAGAATACAATAATTACCCAAAAACACGTACAAACACAACAAAACACGCGGAAATACATTTAAAAATATCAATCAAAATACTATGCTCTTAGGGTACTGAAGGGCTTGTGTTAAGCTGGTTTACACGTGCTATTGGAGGAACAAAGATTTCACCTGATCCGTCTAAAAATGATATCAAAATAGTTACACCTACCTTTAAAAACGAAACTTTTGAGTGTGGTAAATATGAGTCAACGCTGACTTTCAAGCCACCAGATGTTGACACCTTTTACGTCTGTGTGGTCAAAGATGGCGAGAAGGAACTCAGCCGAAATAGCTACAAATTTATTGTCAAAGCAGGTAAGGAGATTTTTTTCCCTTCTAATTTCACTTCGCTATTTTTCTTATATTGTTAACTAAACTATACAAGCTTGAAATTAATATTCTTTACAGATTGTGCTAACATAACGGTCACAGCATCATTTGTCTTATAACTGAGATACGTCTCAGTGTGAAAGTATTCTCTACCATCTACCTTAACCACATAAAGTAGGACTCCGGTCAAGCATATGTATTCATTAAGGTGAATAAAATGTGGGTGAGACTGCAATCAGGCTTATAGTTGTTCGTTCGTCCGTCGATACGACGAGGACCACTCTAGTCATCCGAGGTTGTCTGTGCGTGCGCAGATGGCTGATTAGGCCGATCCTTGCACGGAAGGTTCGGGAACAGAAGGGACAAGGGACGAGTGGGATATCTCCGGTAGGGTTGACAGCATGGGCGTTTTGGGCTTGCCTCTTCTTTTCTGCGGCAGTGATCCGGTTTGCCTTGCATGACCTGGCACCTTCGTGGATGGAAGAGCACCAGGTGGATCGGCCCATTGTAGCTCGTTCCCACGTGTCTGGATTGATAGCAAACGCTTTCATTGAGGCTTTCAGTGTGTCTTTGAAGCGTTTCTTTTGCCCACCGTGGGATCGCTGGCCATACTGGAGCTCACCATAGAAGATTCTCTTTGGCAGTCTCTCGTCTGGCATTCAGATAACGTGCCCTGCCCAGCGAAGCTGGGTCTGCATCAGGAGGGTGAAGATGCTGGGGAGACCTGCCTTGGTCAGTACCACTGTGTGATCAGGCGTATAGATTAGTAGATGGATAACATGCAAACAGTGTTTGTGTGACAGCGATGACTTTCTGGCAATAAAATATTTTCTTGAAAGACAACCGCACCCCAATATACCTACACACGCCGTGTTACGGTTAGCGAATCAATCCCAATCCCCAAATCGCTTGAGTTTATGGCCAGTGTTTTGACAAAATCAGTGGGGTCACTATGTGGACTAAAATTGAACCAAGCTATGCATGATTGTTCATGGGTAAATTTGAACACAAAGTGGAACAAGAGTATGCTGGTGGCCTCCCCAAATTCTATAAGAGGTTCATTGATGATGGAATTGGGTGAATCATATGGAGAGAGGTGAACTGGACTAGTTTATCAATCTTGTAGAGTCTTTCCACCCTTCCATCTAGCTGACTTATCAGATTTCTGAACTGTCTGCAAACTTCTTTGACAATACTGTTACTCTCCAGAAAAACTGCCTCCTCACTTCGGCCTGCTTCATACCTAAAGAAAGTCACCGTTACCTTCTCTATCCCTCTTCCTATCCCAAATCCTGTAAGGATTCTGTCCCCTTTTCTCAACTTCTTCGCCTCAGTAGACTGTGTCATGAGGACTTTTGGGAAAGGCGTTGAAAATGGTGAAGTGTCTTAGACAAAGGTAATCCTCTGAAGCTATACTACAATTTGAGGCTTTAACGAGTTAAAAGCGTCAGCCATTGTATCACGCATCAGCGAAAATAGTGAGAGGAGTTAACTTGTTTATTCAAATCCCATCCCGACAACATCAGGCCCAAAGAAACCTTTTTTAAAAACCACGTCATCCTCCTCATGTGTCACGTATGAATCACATGATGGATGACGGAGAGGTCAAATGAGTTAAAGCGCGGGAAGAAAGAGTCGTTCCCATTGGCTAAGGCGGTGCGGGATCAGTTGTCAGAGAACTTCCGTGGTGGAAGGACTTAATGTGTGTGTGCCCCAGGATTCCACGTTGTATAACCTCAAATTATATTTCTTTGTACAAAGTATAAATATTAAAGTTGTTTTATTGAAACAAGTTCTTCAGAGGATTATTGTGTACAAGGTTTTATATTGAGAGAACGCCTACAAGAGTTACATATTAATAAGTAAAACCAGATACATCATGAACCCTCAGACTAACAACATATTCTCGCCCAAACCTCATTGTATTCAGGAAGGACAAAAATCTGCGAGACCTGCTTGTACATAGACGCCTTTCTATTCCACCCTCCCAGCTGGATACTAAACCATGCGTCGTCGTTGCAAGACATATCCTTTTGTTACCCAGACGGACCAGATTGTCTTCCCTAAGGGGGTATTTAAGATTAACAATGGCTTTCTTTGCACTAGCCGCAATATTGTCTACATTGTAGACTCTACACCATTGTTTGTAAGTGCTGCTCTTTGAAATACATAGGTGAGACGGGTAAGGTTACTCTCCTGTCGTATCGCAGAGCATGTACGTGCGATTACAAAAGACAAACAGTGTCCTGTCTCACGACACTTCAATGTACGTGATCAAATGAGCGTCGATGACCTGTCTGTCACCGTCATGGTCTCTTACACGAACACACCTGACAGGGTCAGTCTGGAGAATAGAGTAATACTAGAATATTGCACCCTTTCACCACATGGAATACATGTTGTGTTTGCGCTGACAACCTAAATGATTCGCCACGCCCACTCTCTCCTTTCCTATATAAGCTCTTACTACCCTCTTTTTACTATTGCTCTCTTTGGCTCTGGATTTCACGGATGCTAAGTTTTATTTTTTTCATATTCGTTTTTTTTTCTGTGTACTTTTTCTCCGTTGAAAAAGGTTCTTGCTGAAACGTTCGCTTTTTGTTTACGTCTTGTCATGCTCATTCATACCCTGTTTGCATGGGGGCACGGTTGTCGAGTGGCAGCGCGCTCGACTGGCATACCGATGGTCACTGGTTCGAATCCATGTGACGGCAAGGATTTGTTCCCGGGGCCTAGGGCGTCCCTGAGTCACCCAGCACTGAATGGGTACCTAACACTAGTGAGGCGGCTGGGTAATGCGTGGAACCCACAAAGCCGCGGCCTGTGAACGCTGCATCACTTGCCAACAGATCATCTGTCATGGTTTGTGGACGCAATTATCTTCTGCATAGAAGGAGCGTCTGTATAGATCATATAAGATAAGATGTATCTACTAATGCATTTAGAGAGCCTGTCTGCCTACCCGAGTCCAAAGATGGCTTACTTATATATCACTGTAAAAGATGTGTGCTTGTATCGCTAATCACAGGAGAACATTTTGAACTGAAAATGACTCTTTAAATAGTTGCTTTTTCATGGATGAGACCAAGGCGACGAGGACTTATAGACCTGTTATTTAGTGTTCAGGATATATTCCCTTGACACTTGTTCACTATCAGAGAAGCAATTTTCTAACTACCTGCAACACTAGCCTCGGCTGATTATTATTTACTTAGCAAATGGGTTTGGAATAACTTTACTGATACCTCAAAATAAGCATCAAGCAGTGCATCTCAGAGTATTGTGGAAACATAAAGAAAAGGAACCATCATTGTTTGCAAAAGAGGAGTCACTAGAGCGTGCTAGTGGTGCGGACTGCACCATCTGACATCGTCACAAAGAGTGATACCACCTTTTATATTTTTGTATGTTCCAGTTATTTGGCACTGGCAGGCACGAATGAGTTCTATGGGGTAAGTCATTAGGGGGTAATACCATGATCTACCGCGCTGGGTGACACCGACTTTGTGAAGTCTCTTGTTTGCACCATCGAGTATTGCGGAAACTTAAGCAAAGGAACCATCGTTGTTTGCACCACTTGGCTTGACTTGACTATCCCTTAACCCAGGGGTCGGGAAACTTTTTGTCTGAGAGAGCCATACATATTTTTTAAAACTAAAAATTCAAGTAAATGTGTGCATTTTGTATAATTTCAACACTAAAATCACAATAATTATGGCTCTGAAATCTTTTTAATAACACTATCATGCTGTTGGTAAACTAATTAATAATGAGTTTTATTTACCATTGATGTGACTTATGGTGCTGCATTGATTTGCTAATGGCTTTGTAGTCTGGTTGATACGTGGTGAGGTTATGATTCATGCAGGCGTTGAGACTTCCATCCGTTAAACGTAATCAGGGGTTGGTCTTGATGTTCTTTAGATGTGAGAAAGACTGCTCGCATGCATACGTAGAGCCAAATATTTTCAATACACCAATACTAACACGCTGCAGTGTTTGGTATGTGACGGGTAGCGCGTTCCAAGTTTTGACAATCAGCTGGTCTGTGTGTTGAAGTTTTTTTTCATTTCTGCCAATGTGTGTTGGCTCGCCAATTCTGCTTGCTGTCGTGCAATTCTTTCAAAATCTTCATTCAGTGACTTGAACTTATTCATCCTTATATCTGAGGCCTACATGTAAGCAGCTTGGAGCTCAAAATCTCTGATGGAGACTCCGGGGATGCAACTCAGGTCAGTGTTGTCCACTGCACACTCGTGTGGATGGGTGATGAACGTAAAAGACGAAAGCTCTCGCGAAATTTTCCAAAGGTTGCTTTAAATGACTGCACGAGATTGGACGTGAAGCCTGCTAGCTGCTGAATATTAAGATGTTGAGCAGGGTCACTTGCTGTGAACATATCTTTGAACTCTCCAAGTTTTTCAAAGTGCAGAAAACGAAATGTTTCAATGTTGGCGTTGAAGAGTTCTAGATAGTTTTCAAATGCAAACACTGCTTGTTTCAGGGATACGATTGTATTTCCAACGCCTTGAATTTTCACATTGAGCTGATTTAAATGTTCAGTCATGTCTAGGAGATAATAAAACTTCAGGAGCCATTCAGTGTCAGCTAACTCAGGATCCTCGATATTTTTCATTTCAAGAAAAGTCCTCATTTCGCTCAAACAAGCCGCAAATTGGCTGAGCACTTTCCCCCTTGACAACCAACGCACGTTGCTGTGCAGAGGCAGATCAGGATTATTTTTCCCAACCTCATCAAGCAGTGTTTTAAACTGGCGATCATTTAATGCTCGGGCAGCAATAAAGTTGACTACGTGAACCACCAGAGACATAATCTCACCAAGCTGCTCGCCACACATCTGAGCACAAAGCGCCACTTGATGTAGGATGCAATTAAAGCTTATGATGCGTCTGTTTTCATGCTCACAAAGAAGAGCGACAAATCCTCTGTTTTTCCCCGCCATACAAGGAGCACCATCAGTGCACACCGAAACAAGTTTATCCATCGGTAGATATTTTTTTCTTTAGCGAACTCATTGAAGGACTTTAATAAATCCTGCTCTCTTGTTGTGCCCTTCATATACAAAACAGCAAGACTTTCCTCATGTAATGTTTCACTGACAACATACTTTGCAACCACGCTAAACTTGGATAAATTACTGACGTCTGTTGACTCATCCAAACGAGAGAGAAAAACAGTGCCGCATATATGTCCTTCACTTGCATTTCCTTAATTTGATTTGCCATCATGATGCTAAAGATTTTGCCGACAGAGGCATTTCTTCTATCCGTTTAATTATTTTGTTCTTATTTGAAAAGTCATGAAAAAGTCCATTGGCAACATCAAGCATGAATGGTTTGACATACACCCCATCTGTGAATGGCTTTCCGTTTCTTACAATACCTAAAGCGCCAGCCAAGCTAGCCGAATTCCTTTCACCTTGTTGGGTCCAAACACGGATTTGCTGCTGACCAGCTTGCACTCTTGATAGCAATTCTTGACATGCTTTCTTCCTGCTGTCTCCCGCAGAATATTTCAATGCAAATGTAGAATGGCGTGTCTCGAAGTGTCGCTTTACATTTGACCGTTTCATAGACGTAATTTTATCACTGCATATTAAACACACTGAAGAACCCGTTCTCTCCCTAAAGGCAAATTCCTCTGTCCATTCCTGCTGAAAAGTACGATACTAGTAGTCTTTCTATCTTTTAGCCATCTTGTCAAAAAGGTTTCTAAAATTAGTTAGCCTAGAACGTGATTAAAACGAAAGTTTACTTTCTGATCCGACGACAATCTGTTGTGTGGATCCTTTTACATATGCACACATCGTCCACTATTTTCGAAAGCAATATACACCAACCCCACTTGAACAATGTCTTTTTGCCACTTTTCCACAGAAATCAATGCGATCACTTGGACCTTGAATTGCAAAAAAGTCTCTCCCTTATACTAACCCGTAGCCTTGATTATTTCATGTATTCTATCACCTATTGCTCTCTTCGCTACTATTCGGATAGAATTGATTGGTCAACCAACATGCGACCTCCTCCTAAAAATTTCCCGCTTCGAAACTTTCAAGAATGTTTTAAATCACTTAAACAAAAAAAAAGAAAATAATTAATAAGGTTATTGACTGATGATAATTTTTTTTTACTATATTTATTAATTAATTTTTTTTTAAATATAAAAAAGGATTTTTTCCCAATAATTATTTAGATCAAAGGAGTTTGCAGAAATATTTTTTCTTTAAAATGAACATTTTTCTACAAGCCAGATGCAGCCATCGAAAGAGCCATATATGGCTCGCGAGCCATGGTTTCCCGACCCCTGCCTTAACCCGTCGGTGGGTCGTTGGGGAACCATCGTGAACTGAACACTATCTCACGCCATTTTTCCCTGTCCTGCGCTGCCTTTCGGGAGTCGATGAATGACAGGCCGGTCCACAGTTAGATGTGGTCTTCCCATCTCTTCTTTTGTCTGCCTCTTTTTCTTCCTCCCTGGACTGTGCCTTGCATTATAGTCTTTGCGAGACCTCAAGATCTTGCCACGTGTCCATACCATCGTAGTTTCTTCTTCTTGATTGAGGTGAGAATGTCCTCTTAGGGGCTGATGACAGCAGAGATTTTGTTGCGGACCGCTTAGTTTGTGATGTGTTCTGTGTATGAGATGTTCAGTATCTTTGGGAAACATCTCATCTCTAGGGCATTGATTCTTCTTTGGAGGCCTGCAGTGAGCGTCAAAGCCTCGCATCCATACAAGAAGACCGACATCGCCAGAGAGCGCATTAGTCAGATCTTTGATCTCAGAGAGAGTTTCTTGCTTTGCCATAAGTGTTTATGTTTGCTCAGCGCTACGGTTGTCTGGGCCAGTCTGGCAAGAATATCTGGCTTTCAGCCTTCGTCAAATATTATGGCCTCTAGATATTTAAAGGTGGAGACCTTTTCGAATTTTTGCTCGTTTATCCGAATTTCTTCTGTGAATGTTCTATTTGCCGTGACCATGGTCTTTTCTGCATTGGTTTCCAAGCCATATACCTTTTTGGTTTTCTCTAGTTTTGCAGTTAATTCTTTTAGTTCGTCCTCGCTGCCAGCTAGGCCGTCTATGTCATCGGCGAAGCGTACGTTGGTTATAATTGTCCCTCCGATGCTGACTGTTCCGACATGGTTTTCTAGCACATCTGGCATAATCCTTTCCAGGAAGAGGTTTAAGAGGATGGGGGAGAGTAAGCATCCTTGTCTGACACCAACAGTGGTCTTTAACCAATCTCCCAGCTTGCCGTTGAAGACTACTGCTCTAGTTGCTCTGTTGTATTGGTTCTTGATCACTTCAATGAGGTTTGCATTTATGCATTAAGCAAGGGAATTACCGTTGTTTGTGTGGATTTTAGTGGATTAAATTAAGAACGTCTCTCGGGTGGATATATTTAGTAAAGAAAGGCCTTCTGTCAGGTGGATGTGTTTGGTAGGGACACTTGATACTGGACATCTAGGGTTCTAATTTATTAAGATTAAACATCTTTGATTTACCCACTAGAAATATCGTCTTAAAACAGCCTAAAATATATAAGAGGTCTCAAAAAAGTATTCAGAGTAATAAATATTTTAACATAATTTATCAAGCCCACTATTTTAATAATAATAATATTAAATGAAACTATAAACGAACGATCTAAAATATGAATATGTTTTATATATATATATATATATATATATTAAAGCTTGGAAAATTATCGATTAATTTCTAGATTAATCGTTAAAAATTTTATCGATTAAATATCGATTAAAATAATTTTAATCGATAAAAATTCGATTAAAATTTAAGAAAATATTTATAATATTTTTTAAAAATTTTAGTAATAAATAATAAATTATTAATAATTAATTATAATTTATATATATTTTTTACGTACAAACATCTCCCGCGTAATATTAAAATTTATTTTATTAATGTATGTTGACCGGCAGACGTCAATTATAAAATGTCTGACAGCCAGAGCCGTCTTTACACGATTTTGGGCCCGCGGGCAAAAATATAGTGTTGGGCCCTTCCCCGCAGGAATAAAAGATGAATATACATAATATATATAAATAAACATATTCCCATGGGTCCCATATGCTCGTGGGCCCCCGGGCAAATGCCCAACGGGCCTATGCGTTAAGACGGCCCTGCTGACAGCATCAGCGCAGTTAAATTTAAAAATTTAAACACATTTTCATGAAATTTAGTTCAAAATATTCTTAATTTTCAATGTCCGTGAGAAATGTTCAGTTTAATGACGTCATAAATTTCTATTTTTTGTTTTAATCGAAATTATCGATTAAATAATCGATAATTTTTCAAAAGTTAACGATTAAAATTAAATTAATCGATAACAGCTCTAATATATATATATATGGCCGTGTCCGCCACAATTCTCTTAGACCACACCGCATCCCCTCACCCAGTATCACTGTCGGGTAGCGCATTGGAATGCGAGTTATGTTCGCGTTAGCGCCGTACAAAAGCACACTTTTAAGTATCGGCTATCGCTACCAGAGGCCGGAGTCGTCATGGGGAGTTTATTATGACCTGAGTGAAGGAGTCAATGAGTGAAAATTTTAAGTGTGGCCAAACCGGACAAGAGAACCTGGACGTGTCAGAAGTATTTTATTATGACCAGGGAATGCAAAAAATATGAATGCAACGAGTTTTCATGACTTGAGCCATAGGATTATCTCCAATGTCACCCACATTCCTCTGCCTACCAATATAAGGGAGGACTGTGGGAGTCCACAGAGAGTCCCCCAGCTCCTTTTACGAGATTGACCCAGGACAGAACGTAGTGGTAGAGTAGGGCATTGCTAAGGGACTGTAATAGAATTGTATACTGTGCTTCCTGTTTTATTTATTTACTTTAGTGCTTTAACTGTGTTAGCCTCGGGACAGAAATAACTCTAATAAACACTCTTCACAACTATAGTCCGCACTACCTATGTGTTATCTACTTAAATAAACTGTCAAGTTAGCGTGTGTGCTGCATTCTAGCATAATATAATCAATCATAACATCCCATTTATAGCCAACCACTCGGCTACATATATATATATTTAAAACACATCGTGCATCTTTTATATTTTAGCCAACAAGGGGCTGCAGATGGGAGCAAGCGACCCAACCTGGTTTGTAAGGAACATATGCCTAGTTATGTCGGTGTCAGCAATATTCATGTGCCCCTGATTTGCCAAGTGTCACCTGGATTTTAAAAATGTCGTGGTTGGTTCCATGAAGATTTACATCTATATTCGATACGTGTGTTTTAAGACTACCTTGGTGTTTCAAACTTTATCTTACCTATATTTGAATAAATTTTTCATATCTCGCAGCTGAAAAATGATTTTCATATTACTTATGTTATTTTAATTTTGGGTGTTAAAATTGTAAACGAAAACGCAAAAAAATAAGAAAATAATTTTAAATATTAGAAAATTTATATCGGAAAAGGAGACTTATTAAATCCTGTATATGGCGTCTGCTTGCTTGAGGCCTTGCCGAAAAAACTTTGGATCAATTTTTAACCCACTTTCCCCTATGCTGGCGAGCCGAAATTTTGCAGGCAGACTCGTGGCGATGATAAAAATCATCTTTCGAAATTTCAGATCACTCTAATGTACTGTAATGAAGTTAGTGAATTTTTAGATTATCTCTATTTATCTCTATGTAGCATGTTAGTTTTTGTGCTAGAGTGTCGATCCAAAGTTTTTTCGGCACCGCCTCAAGCAGACACCACGATTTAATATAAAGGATTTAAAAATATATGCCCAAACTGTGCTTGGGATTTGACGTAACTTCTGACAGTTCTTTTAATTATGAAGTCGTAACTTGAAGATTAAGAGAGTAAAGGGTCGTTCATAAAGTAAGTCATGCTATTTTTGACCATTTTAAACTCCTCACCTCTTAACTGTACAAACTGTCACAAATCTTGGGACCCGCCCCCCCCCACCTAAGTTCGTCACGCTTTCGATTTTAATTTTTTTTTATTAACAAAGTAATTACAATTTAATATAAAACACTGTGACGTCACACATGGCCGGACCCCCCCCCCTCCACCCTGTCAAAAACTGTCATACTTTCTTAAACCCCCTTCCCCTCTCTGGAGCGTGACGTAATGTATGGACGGCCCTTAGCAACCACATTCTGTAATTTCTTATTCCGTATGCAATATACCTTACATCAGTACCATTTAAACATACAATGACTAAATTACAACTTTTTAAAGTGTAAAAGAAACTTTTACAGAATACGTATGAATTTTAAAAAAAAATGTTTTCCGTTTATAATAATAAAGACATTACAATGATCATTAGGAAAGCATGCGTAATGGAATAAATATGTTACATTAATTTCATGAGGGGTGCGGTGGTCGAGTGGCAGTGTGCTCGACTCGCGTACCGATGGTCACGGGTTCGAATTCATGTGAAGACAATGATGTGTTCCCGGGGGGCCTAGTCACCCAGCTCCGAATGGGTACCTAACACTAGTTAGGCGGCCGGGAAATACGTGGAACCCTCATAGCCGTGGCCTCTGAACGCTGCATCACTTGCCAACAGATCATCCGTCAAGGTCTGTGGACGCAATTATCTTCTGATAGATAATATTTTAAAAAATGAAATATGAAGACTAACTTTCTTATTGTCAGCGATTGGATGCTCTCCATTTAGATTTTTATCAAAGATTTGATGATATTTTGAAAAAAGAACATACCTTATTGAATTTTGAATCCTTTTTAAGTGCAAACACAGAATGATATCCGCAGTTACAAGAAGAACTCATGGAAGTAGCTACAAATGATGAATTGAAATTTAAATTCAATAGCGGCTACCAACAATTCTGTATAGAAAAAGAGATCACTACGGCTTATTCTGAAATATGGGCTGTAATTTAAAAGTTATTGGTTACATTTCCTTCGTCATATTTAGTTTTAAAAAAAGTGGCTCCTGTGTGGTAGCCAATTTATTAACAAACAACAAGAACAGAAAAAAAGAAAGAAAGAAACCGAATGCATATAACTCCTTCTTTGAGTAATAATCAGCTTGTTGGTCAAGCAGCTCTAACTGTATATCCTCTAGGGCTGAATCACTTTCTGCACAAAGTGGAGAACTGAGGATATTGAAAACTGGTTACGGATTCTTGACGTCTTGGAACCTCCTTTCAAATTCCATTACTGAGGCATCCAACTAAGCCTTGTTCTTGTCAGCCATTTCACCAGAAATGGTTTTCTTTTGTAGCAATGGGAAATGGCAAGATCTGCTTTCACCTGCTTGCCCGGAGCAGAGGGATAGTTTTGCCTGAAACGATTTGAATTGCACATATATGAAATGTGCCAACAAGCTATTGCCCTGAATGTTTGACATTCAACTTTTCCATAATGTTAATGACAAAGATGAAGTATGACAGGATCGCACAGTGTTGATAAAAATGATCTGTTTGAGTATCAACAATATTGATTTAGACATGAAAACAAAGTTCTTTACATTATTGTGTTTATTTTGCAGTAATAATGTACAATAAAGCGACACATACTCGATCATGATATTCATTTTGGGAACGTATCTTTAGGTTTTTAATATTATATATAAGTTAAGTATATCGATTTAACTCCGTGAGTTTAATCTTAAAGTGAAAAAGAAATATATCATTATAATAGGAGTTAATGAAATGTTAATATTGGTTTTGGCGCACGATCCTTGTTATAGTGAAAGAGAAGTTGCAAAGGAGGACGTTCCTAGGAGACGCAGTTAGATTAAACTTGTGTGATTCAAATTTGATGTTGTTGAGTTTGTAGCTCCGTCTTGTATGGTATTACCAATAATAAATTTTAATAAAACCAAATCGTAACTGATAATACAGGCCATAAATATATTTACAGTAATGCGTTACAGCAGCTCTTGTGCTTAACATAATCATTTAGCATTAGTCATTAGTATACAACAAATGTCGCAAACCAGTCTTTTTAGACCAATAATTGATCCTCGAATTTAAGAGGTTATAATAACATCCTCATTTTGTCGCAGAATAGCAACGAGTTCAAAATTGTGGCGGGTCCCGTACTTCATACAGACACAATAATTAATAATTGTTCACTTTCAGTAGGTCAGATAAATGTTTTAAAGGGGGCACTGGAGAAAAAAAAAGAATTTGAACCGGGAAATTAATCACTCAAGTCAAAATAAAACCCTGATTGATATATCCTATACACTATAGTATTGCTTTTGTAGAGATCTAGGGCGGTTAGAGGGTCTTGCGATCAAAGACGGGGACATTAAACGCATGCCGACTACTGACCTTGACTGGGAGTCCATGAGACAGGGCCATTGAAATTAGGTGTGAAATGCTTCGGGGAGATAAAATGATGACACGTGTCGGTGGCATGGCCTGGATGGATGGTAGGTGAGTGATGTGGGATTTCACCAGAGACGATTATGTAAAACTGGCCCCACCCCCGCACAAGTCTTAAAACTAGGGGTGGCTCTAGATGATTGGCAGATTAGAGATGGACTTACTTGAAACGGGATGAATTTAGGGGGCGGGGACTTAAAGGATAAGAGTGAACGCACTCAGGGAAGAAACGAGACGTAGAAAGAGACTCCAGGAGACACCGGGAAAGTGGGTTATTTCTGGACAGTTGTTTGGACTGGTGGACAGTGTAGAATTGTAGACAGTTGAACCGTAGAGATTAGTGTTAAGTTAGAATTAACCAGGATTGAACAAGTGAAGATAAACAGAATTAATTTTAATTAGTGTACAGGAATCTTAGAGTTTGATGTTTGAGACGAGAGTAGTTTACGAGTGTAACTAAGAGGTACCCAAGAGTGAAAGCAGAGTATAGTCCAATTAGTAGCGAGGTCTAATATACCCACATACCAGTCAGGTTCTCTACAACAGTGCTTCTCAAACCTTTTAGTGTGGCGGACCGGCAGGAATTTTTTCATTGCGCCAGGGACCGGTGAATTATTTTCCCTATTCTGACGTGTTAGCGAAATGTCCTTTCTTGGTAACTATTCTGCGGACTGGCATCGAATGGCCCACGGACCGGCTGTTAAGGTCTCATTCGTTGTTGGATTATTGCTTGCTCTCCGCTGCATACACACAAGAGATGACACAAGATTTCGGGTACAAATCACTGTTTATTCTGCTATGTACAATTGTATAACTGGCGGTCCCGCCTAGACATCAAATACATCTATCTACAAATGGCTTAATATTCGAGCATGCCCTCGGTCCGACTCGACCATCCTGGGCCCATGCTCAAGTCCTCTTACAGCTCTACGTAAATACACAAAGCGTTTAAGTCCCCTCGGTCCGAACCTAACCGCTTCTGGGCGACATTAAACCTCAGCTCTCTGTGTTACTGCAACCCTGCAGCTTCCCGGTCTGCCCTGACCGGTCTGACCGCACAACACTGTGCGAACTACACAACTCTCTGCCACACCCCGCACTCGTCTCGACTACTCTCTTATATACCCCCCAACTGGTCTCAACTGACCCTGGCGTGTCCTCTGGTCATGTCCCTGACATATCCCGTGTGACCAGAAGTTCACTCAGACATCACTAGACATTATTCACGTGATAGGAGTTCATACCCGTCAACAACGCCTTGACCCGACTCCAACACTGGCTCACAACAATCTCACCACAATCATTCGCAGTGATTCTCATACCCTGACATATCCCCCCTCTTCCGTTAGATTCTACTTACGGGTAGAATCTCACAATACAATAAAGTCAGGGCATGGAATCACTGCACATTACAATTACAATAATATAATACATAATGAAATAATATCTTTCAAAATAATTTTATACACAACATTGCATGAAAAAAAAACACTAGTACATACAACACAGAGCATAAATCCACTTGGTCGTACCTTTATACGACTTCACTAACCCGCAACTCGTACGTTATCATTATCCAACAATTGACCATTTTTACGCTAGATTGTTTTATATTTACCAACTGACTCTACTGGTTCCTCATATAAATGCCTTAAGATATTTATTCCAGGATTAGCTCCAGCATGAGATAATGTTATAGGGATAACTACTTATCCAAACTATAGACATTTCAGCCTGATTGTATTTAACCCATTACAATCAATTATATAACAATCATGTGCATATAGTAGTCATAATCAACCTAATTCATCATAATACTCATAATCATGAACAAAATCATTATCATCATCTCATAATTTCATAAATATATATATATATATATATATAAATAATTACATCTCCTTATAATGAAATTTTGCCCGAGGTCACCCGGAGCCAAAAATTATAATAAAAAACATCAGCACGAAAGTACAACCATCTCATATTTATTTACAACCATCCTTAAGTACTAACTAACATAAGTACATAATCGCTATGAAACCTTACAATCATGTTCATATAATAATAATACTGGCCCGAGGTGACTCAGACCTCAATCAATTTCTACCCAAATTAGTCCCCATGACAAGCAACTCTACTTGTTTTTCGACCTTCGTGACTCGGCCGAATCATAAACCTGTCCTGCGAGTCCTTGTCGGTCATGGTTTGATTTCTGCTCAGTAATTATGATTGACATTACCATATCTGTCATGATCCTATGATGTTATATCGTAGTTTGTCTGTGTCCACAACCATCTACCCGGCCGCCCTTGTCACAACTTTTAAATTTTTCTTGACCTCTCAATTTCCACTATGTCTCCCCTCTATCCCCTGGTCGCCGTAACTCGACCGAATTTTGATGTAAATGTCTAACCAATCAGCTGCCATATCTGCTTATTGCCGAGATAAAAAATCTGCAATAATGTTATCTTCACCTTTAATGTATTCCACGTTGAAATCGTATTCCTGTAACATCAAAGACCACCTGGAAACTCTTGAATTTTCAAATTTAGTCGTGTTCAAATATTTTAACGCTTGGTGGTCACACTGGAGCGTAAATCTTGCCCCCATTAAATAGTAGGATAATTTCTGAATTCCCCATATTATTGCCAAGCATTCCCTCTCTATTGTTGAGTATCTAGTTTCCCTGTCAACCAGTTTACGACTAATATATTTAACCGGGTGGAGCATATTGTCTCTCTTCTGCATCAAACATGCCCCCAATCCCTTCGTTGACGCATCTGTACGAACTATAAAAGGTTCCTTAATGTCGGGCAGAACCAAAATGGGGTTATTTGTTAAATAGTTTTGGATTGTATCCAATGCTTGTTGGCATTCCTTAGTCCAACATATATTATTAGGTTTACCTTTCTTTGTAAGGTCCGTCAATGGGGCTGTTATCGTTGAAAAATTAGGTATAAATTTATTGTAATACGCTATTAGGCCAACTAGTCCCCTTACTTGTCTCTTATTTTTGGGTCGTTCTATTTCCAAAACTTTGTTTATATTGTTCATATCTGGTTTTAAGATGCCTGCTCCAATTCTATGTCCCAGAAATTCGATTGATTCTTTACCTATTTCTAACTTAGATGGTTTAATGGTGAACCCTGCCTTTTTCAAAATCTCTAAAACCTCTCGAGTAACTCGTATATGTGACTCCCAGTCGTCTGTGTATACACAGATATCGTCAAAATAAGTAACTACCTCTTTTACTCCTTTGAATAATTTCTTAACAATTTTATTGAACGTTGCCGGTGCGGTTGCCAATCCGAATGGCATAAAGTTATATTGATATGCCCCGTCTGGGCCTTGAAAAGCTGTGTATTCTTTGCTTTTCTCCTCAAGAGGTATTTGCCAATATCCCTTTGTTAAGTCTAGTTTCGTAAAGTATTTGGCTTTATTCATGTGTTCTAGAAGTTTATCCTGGTTAGGTATAACTTCTGCTACTTTTTTTGTAATTGCGTTCAATTTTCTATAATCCACGCAAGTTCGAATCGATCCATCTTTTTTCTTAATTAAAACTAAGGGAGAGCAATATGGTGACTGTGATTCCTCGATTATACCTAGTTCTAACATCATACTAATCTCTTCTTTTAGACTTTGAATCATATGTATAGGTATTGCATAAGGTTTTACGTTAATGGGCTTAGAGTCTAATAATTCTATTTTGTGCGTACCCGCCGATGTTTTCCCTGGGATATCTGAAATGATTTCTTTGTACTCTTGCACCATATCGTCAACTTGTCTTTTCTGTTCCTCCGTTAGTTCCTTATTAATGTCAATGCCTGAATTAACCTTGACGTTGATTAACGGAATTTGCTTAATTTCTTCACTATTTACATCTTCCTCTTCTTCTTCGGCTATCACTGTGGCACTGGCACCATTAATTGTCTTTTCATTTTTCTCTGCTGCCGATAAGTTCGCATCTGTGTTATCCATGTTATTTTCGACAAATTTTGTTAATCTGTTGAGGTGATAAACTATACGCTTATGTCCCTTCGCAATCTCTACATTAAATTTCGATAATTTTCTCGTGACGGTGAATGGACCTTCTGAATACAGAGCGAGTTTATTTCCTTTTTTAGGTTTCAACACGAGCACTTTGTCACCAATGTGTATATCTTTCTCTCTAGCCCTTTGATCATAATATTGTTTATATTTATTTGCCTTTCCTTTCGTGATTGCCTCTGTTTTATATAACCCTGATTTTATTCTGTTTTTGAGGTCTATTATATATTCATATGTTGTTTTACCTTCCTCTGTCGTATTTTCATTTGTTAGTATTTTCCTTAAAATTGACATTGGTCCTCTCACTTTCCGCCCGAAGAGGAGTTCATAAGGAGACATTGCCGTTGTCTCGTTCGGAACTTCCCGATATGCAAACAAAATTGCCGGCAAAAATCTATCCCAATTGTTGGGTTCCTCATCTGCCACTTTTCTTAACATGCTTTTTAAGGTGCCATTTAATCTTTCCACCATCCCGTTAGACTGTGGGTGGTAAATAGAAGAGTGACTGCATTTTATGTTAAACAATTCACACACCTGTTTGTACATATCGGAGGAGAACTGGGGCCCGTTATCTGACAAGATCTCTTCCGGGAATCCCATTCTAGAGAATATTGTTAATAGGGCCTCATAAACGTCTTGTGTTGTTATATTTTTTAGTGCAATAGCTTCAGGCCAACGAGTAGCCATATCTACCAACGTAAGGATATATCTATTCTTATTATCACTTAATTGTAATGGCCCTACGATATCAATAGCAACCTTCTGAAATGGTGTTCCGATCACTTCCATTTGACCTAACTCTATGGGTTTTATGCTCCCCGGTGGACGTGCTTTTTGGCAAATAGGGCAAGACTTAATGAATTCCTTGATATCTATGCTCATACGTGGCCAGAAATACTGAGAAAAAATTCTGTATTTGGTTCTTCTGACTGACATGTGTCCGGCTAATGCTGTTGTATGAGCCGTTTCTAAGACTAATCGTCGGTATGGTTTCGGAATCACCAATTTTTTTTCAACACTGTTATCTATTTTAGAAATAAATATCCTGTATAGTATCTTATTGTTTATTTCAAACGTTATTATTCCTTGTTTGGTGTTTTCCACCCTCTGACTTTTAGCTTTTTGCCATAGTTTATTTAATCCACCATCCTTTGCCTGCTCCTCAGCTAAATTGATGTGTTCAAATATTTTTGGAATTGTACTAATCACAGTTTTCATTTGTGGTCCTCCCCCTTTATCTCGTTTATTCTGGGCCCTGGTAACTACGTTACCGTGATGGAATGGTGTGTCCTCGTCTGATCTAACATTTCCTAAAATCACATCTGTTACCGGATCTTCAAAAAGGGCGGACAAAAATCTACCGCAGAGGTAAGGGGTTTTAATGTCTACTATAGCAGTTTCAAACGTTTTTATTGTCCCATCGATAAGTTTAACTGTAAAGGTCTGATCAGTCATGTATTTTTTTGGTATTAAACTCTTTCTGCACCCTACGATTGTACAGCCGGTGTCTCTAAGAAGAGAAGCTTCCTTCCCTAACAACAAGCATTTTTCGACATTTAACCTACCCGTGGACTTTCTAAAAATATCGCTCATACTTCCCCCCCATTGTGTATTGCGAAACTGCCCCCTTTTTCTAGGTTTATACCCCTGCCACTGTATAGTACGGCCCTGTTTGCAATCTTTGCTTAGTCACCTATCCTGGCTGTACCATGGATACTTATTTCCATAGCTATATTTCTGGTTTGAGCTTTTATACTGATTTCCCTTCGCATTTGCAGGCATCCTATTATTGGCCCATTTCTGTCGACAGTTGGCCATTATGTGACCCCTCTGACCACAGTTAAAGCATGTACCCATTACTCGGCCCTCCGTCGAGCGACTTCTAGACTTGCCTCCATATTCACCCCTATATTCCGCCACACCCCCTACCAGTGGCTGTGTATTGACTTTCCGACTTAATTGTCCTTGTCCTGCCGATTTTATATGGTCAATTTGTGTCAGTACGTCCTCACATTTGGGGGCATTATTCATTAGGATGCATTTAATAGCCTCTTCATTCATGTTCAATAATAACTTGTTTCTACATAATAAATCCCTCAACCCCTCAAATGTTCTCTCTGTTTTTGTACTGGCCACCCAATTGTCTAAACTTCTAACCAATTTTGAGTGAAATAATCTAAAATTATTACTCTCCGGTGCTAGACTATTCCACGCTTCCCTGTACTTCTCCCCATTAAATCCTGCATGTTGCAAAAGGAGTCGCTTGACAGTGTCATAATCATGCAGTTTTGTCCTAACGTCTACCGTCATTAAGAATGATTGTAACTCAACCGTTAGCCTTACTTGTAGCTCTATCAGCCATTGACTTTTTGGCACTTTCGCCTGAGCCACTACATGTTCGAATGTCGCCACATATTCGTCGAGTTCTTGGGACCCGTCGAATTTTTGCAAATTTTTTAATATTTGTCGAAGGTCTTTGTTTTCTCTCGAGTGGCCTGTCATGTCCAGTTCAGTTACGTCTTTCCTTTTAATTTCTGCCAATTTCAATTCGTGCTCCCTTTCTTTCTGTCTCTGTTTCTCGTCATACTCTCTCTGTTCCTTTACCTTTTGTTCGTCTTTCTGTCTCTGTCTGTCGTCATAATCTCTCTGTTCTCTTAACCTTTCCTGTGTTTGAAAATCTTTCCATTGCTCTCTCACATATCCGTCTAGTTCCTCCCCTCTGAGTGCGAGTTTTTCCCCTTGTTTTTTAAACGACTCTAATTTCTCGTCCATGTTTATACCCTTACTACTGCTTCTAGTTTCCATTCTACTTCTACAATAACTTACAACTTACTTATAATCTATCTTCCCTTATTGTCCGTTTATATCTGACAGGTATGCTATATCTATATATATTATCTAACAGATCAATCTTGCTATAGCACACTTCCCCAATTTAACACTATTTTATAAGTAATTAAGTACGTACTTACTGTGGGTTATATTTCAGACATAATATCCATATACAATGAAAGTTCCATTACACAATAAATATCCATTCGTAAGAAGTTCACAAAGTCACACTTTTTGCAGTTTCGTTGTCACTTAGTAATGTTTTTCTCCACCTTGAATATCTTCTCGATCTTGTCCCGATTTGAACTGTGGTGCTGTGGGTCGTCTCGGCTCCTCAGGGTCCCACTGTAGCTGGGGTGGGATGGTTGGTTCTGCAACTTGACCTCCCGGTACAGTTTGTAATCGTCTTCTCTCGTAGTTGGCACCGTCTGTCTACGCCCTGACTGCCTGTGTTCGTCGCTGGTTCAGACGTCGTTGCTGTGCTGGTTCCGACGTCGTTGTTTTGCTGGTTCTGGTTCGAGGCGTAAGCACTACGCCCTGCGCTTGACTCCCCCTCGACTTGTACGGTATGTAACCGACCCCTAGTACTAGCTAGTACAGTAGGTTCTGCACTGATGTGTTTTCGTCGTTTCTCTCACGTCGATTCTTGTGTTGTTGGCGGTGCTTGGCAATCCTGAGACTCTTTCGTTGGCCCGGGCCCCCATGTTAAGGTCTCATTCGTTGTTGGATTATTGCTTGCTCTCCGCTGCATACACACAAGAGATGACACAAGATTTCGGGTACAAATCACTGTTTATTCTGCTATGTACAATTGTATAACTGGCGGTCCCGCCTAGACATCAAATACATCTATCTACAAATGGCTTAATATTCGAGCATGCCCTCGGTCCGACTCGACCATCCTGGGCCCATGCTCAAGTCCTCTTACAGCTCTACGTAAATACACAAAGCGTTTAAGTCCCCTCGGTCCGAACCTAACCGCTTCTGGGCGACATTAAACCTCAGCTCTCTGTGTTACTGCAACCCTGCAGCTTCCCGGTCTGCCCTGACCGGTCTGACCGCACAACACTGTGCGAACTACACAACTCTCTGCCACACCCCGCACTCGTCTCGACTACTCTCTTATATACCCCCCAACTGGTCTCAACTGACCCTGGCGTGTCCTCTGGTCATGTCCCTGACATATCCCGTGTGACCAGAAGTTCACTCAGACATCACTAGACATTATTCACGTGATAGGAGTTCATACCCGTCAACAACGCCTTGACCCGACTCCAACACTGGCTCACAACAATCTCACCACAATCATTCGCAGTGATTCTCATACCCTGACACCGGCACCGGTCCGCAGACCACCACTTTGAGAAGCACTGCTCTACACTATATACCTTATGCTTCAATTAAAGACTAAACCAATTTATTAATTAACATTTGAAATATTTTAGTGACATTCGGCTAAGTTCTTAGAGTGATGTATTAGCGTTCTTATTATAAAAATAAATATTGAATCTTTAACTAAAGGATCCTTTTATTTACCCGCGTGGTTAATATGCTTCCGTGTTTATAGTTATCGAAAGGTTAGAGTATACGTAGCCTAATATGATAGTATTTGGGTAGGACTTTTATGTTCACTAAACAAAGTCATTTAAACATTCATTTACTCCATAACTTTTTAAGACAATAATAGCACAATGTAAGTGAAATCATAATTTTTGCCTCAACTTTTGGTAGTTGTTAGCAAAAGTTTACAGGCTAGACCCAATGTCAATACTTCACTCATAATTCTAAGAGTTAGAGTCACGGTGCGTAAGACATAAGTTATTTTGGGTTAAAAAACTCATTTATGATCACTAAAGAAGCAAATTAAAGATATTTCAAGAACTCCAACACGTCAAATGTGACGGAATGACAAATTGATAGCTTATCTATATATATAAAAATCAAAGTATGTATGTATGTATGTATGTCCTTTATAGCTGACTAAACCATTCATCCGATCGCCATGAAACTTTTGGAGAATTTTGAGTACGCTCCTGGGATGGTAATAGGCAACTTTTTGGGCAAAATTTAACACTCATGGCGCGCCGGGGGCCCATAATATGATTTTTTCCTATATGAGCTATATAAAAATTAGTTTAAGCGTCAGCTTTAAGGTAAATTGATAGATCTTAACCAAACTTTGTATATAACAACTTGGTAGCCAATATTGAAGTACTATAGGGCACTAATTTCCTAATGTCAATTTCTTCGGGGCTGGGGGCCCAAAATGTCTTTTTTATAAACTTTTAAGATTTTATTCCCCATTCAATTATTAACTATCTTGAGAAATATAGATAAATATATCCATTATGAAATTTATTGAAATAAACAGGTGTTTTGAACGTGACATCTTGCACTAAATGGGCCCTGGGGCCCTTAATGGAATTTTTTTGCTAAAATGAGTATATAAAAATTAGTTTATGCGTTATCTACTGAATAAATGAATGGATCTTAACCAAACTTTGTATATAAAAACTTGGTAGTCCATATTAAAAAGGGCACTGCACTTTTTATGTCCAATTATTTGGGGCAGGGGGCCCCAAATGTCTTTTTTTTCTTATATGTTTGAGATATTATGTGTCATTCTATTTTTAACGATCTTGAGAAATATATCTATGATGAAACTGAATTAAAATGAACAGCATTTTAAAATTGACATCTTACATCGAATGGGCCAGGGGCCCCCAAATTATTTTTTTTGTGTGTGTGTATACTCTAAGATATTATTTTCCACTCAGTTTTTAACGACCTTGAGAAACATATCCATGATGAAACTGAATTTAAATGAACAGGTTTTCAAAATATACATCTTGAACCGAATGGGCCCAGGGGCCCCTTAATGTATTTTTTCCTTATATTAGCTATATAAAAATTAGTTTAAGTGTTAGATAATGAGAAATTAACTGTTTTTTCACCAAACTCGGTAGATAAAAACTTAAGAGCCTATATTAAATTACTATAGGGCACTGAACTCCTAATGTCTATTTCCTCGGGGCTGGGGGCCCTAAATGGTTTTTTTTTACTAAACTTTTAATATTGTATTCCCCATTCAATTTTACACGATATTGAGAAATATAGATACATAGATATATTTGTTATGAAATTGATTGAAATTAACAGATTTTCGAACTTCACATGTTACATGTAAACTGATGGGCCCGGTGACCCTTAATGTAATTCCTTTTTTATCTATATGTATTCCTTTTTACTGAGATCGTTGCAACGCACGATGGGTCTGGTAGTTTCTAATAAAACTCAAATGATGCTAACATCGTTTCATGACACATTGTTTAACGGCGACCTCTTGCCGGCCTGACGCCTGGCAATAGTGTTGTTGGGACACTTATACCTGGTTTGACCTATTCTCATTGCCGACAACATTCACGTGTCTCGGGATCCACTGCACTGTTACCATACCCCCGAGTCTTTCAAGCTTCCCCACGTCATCTAAGATGTCATCAGCCGTGGGTGCTACACTTCTCACTTTTCAGGACCTCGGGAGCTGATCTCGAGTCACAAAACACTACCGTGTCAAAACCTAAAACATCCGATCCCTGCAGTGATTGTTGCACACTTTCCAGGGCCCTGTGTATAGCTTCAAGCTCGCATCGTAATTCGATTCCATAGTCCCACAGGGTTCCTAAATTTCCTCAATAGGTGGCCCACCTTTTGGGTATAGGATGAGTGCACCAAATCCTGCAGTTCGTTTTCTCAAGCTGGCAGATCCATCCGTGAATACTTTTACTTGGGTTCCCGCTAAAATTTCAATTGTCTCAAGGGCAGCCACTCTCTGTACATATTCAGGTCTGCGTTTCGTCACAGTCGTGTCAGTCCAAGAGAAGCGTATTTCGGGACGGGTAGCCTTCGCATACGGCGGCTTAAATAGGACGCTTATAGTTTGTCTTCTGTTTTATGGGGGAAAAGGGAGGGGGGGTTGACGGCCCATCATAATCCATCACTTGATGAAAAATGAGGACCGCTTCAACCGCCAACGTCCGTCCAAGGTATTCTGCATTTGGGTTCTCTAGTGTCTAACCTGTGATACCTTTCTGCAGTGGTTATAATCGCCCTGTTACTAACTATTTTAGAGGTTCTACGTTTACGATGACTTCCACAGCAGCTGTGGTTGTAGTTCTGTAAGCGCCACAGATAAATCTTAGATCCTGGTTCTGGATGCAGACCATTATGACCGACAATACCTAAGTAGATTGATTACCATTCAAACAGGGTATGCATGAGCCTGTCAAGACGTCACGGTGTTTTGTGACATCTTGCCAGGTTCATACATATCCTGTTTGCATGTTATGCATCTACTAATTAACAAGCCTCATTAAAGTATCAGTATCACCCACATTTTGATGGCAACAATACTTAATTAAGATTTTATATGAAAAACAATAAATGTAAATAAATAATTTAAAAAGTAAAAACTTTTTTTGAAAATAGGTGTAACGAAATAAATTCTGCCCCTAAATAAACTCTCCCCCTGAGGTTTTTTTTGTTAAACTACCGTATATACTAGCTCTATATCCCGTTTGTTCATAAGCCAACCCCCCTTCTTTTGGAAGAGAAAAGTATTAAAAGTGTATAACCCACTCGCTCGTATAACCCCCAGAAATAATCGGACAGCATAAACAAAATGGTACACATTTTATTTTTAAAACTACAAGCTAAATCAGTCATTATGATTTTTTACTTTTTACTACCTATATTTGTATTTGTGCTCTTTGTTAGGCAAGAGTTACCGGTATTTTTTTTTAATTCGTTGGTAAACAGTGGCGAAACCGCGATATTCGTTGTTGAAAAATAAATTGTAAAACAATTTATTAAAACATTCACAAAAATTAATAAGATTTTTAAATAAGGTAAGAGCAGAAGTTTAATAATATATAATAGCTTCTAGTAGAGCAGTCGAATCTTGGAGAATTTAGAATAAAGGACCATGATGATCTACAATGACAACATTGATATTCAATATGCATCTAGAAGTCACCTATGACCCGCTCATAAGTCGACCCCCCCCCAAACTTTTCCCCCTAGATTTTGTCCAAAAAAACGGCTTTAGAACGAGTATATACGGTAAATTCTCCCTCGAACACTTTATTTAAAATAAAGTCTCCATGGTTTAGATCAGGGGTCGGCGAATAGGGGTAAATTACCCAATTTGGGGTAAAAGGGAATTCTTTGGGGTAACGGAGACTAATTGAGGAAATATAACATCCACTAAATATATTTAAAATCCATCATTTGTACGTGTACGATTGGAAGATAAGCACGCTACTGGACCGGTTTCCTTCTAGAAAACATATTCTATAAATGCAGTAAATTGCGCACCTTATGGTATACTAGATGTTCTAGATTTATAGTCAAAAACTTTGTTTTTACGGGTTTGTTTTATTACGGGTTTGTTTTATTAAATCCCTTATATTAACTTCACCGCCGTCTCTCTCTCTCTGTCTGTCGTCATCTCATGGGCGGGCGGAAAAACAAAAGTAAAAAATGACCCACTTCCAGTGATCCGATCGAGCTGAAATTTGGCACACGGACCCGACTCACCTAACAATGCATCGTATCAAAATTTCAGATCGATCGATCGTACTGTAATTAAATTAATGCATTTTTAGTTTATCCTTATATGAGGTATGTAATTTAAATTCACGGTTTGTTATTGTTTTTTTCCACGTGAGTTTGAGTTGACGCTTAGACGTCGACCGTCTCGCCGACACCCCCTCACGACCCATCCCCCGTTAAAAGACAGGGGACATCACTCGGTGTCAGTCCGTAAATATTTGTGGCGTTGAAATATAATCAATACTTTTAATTATGACTAAAATATAAGGGATTTATAGTAGAAAACTTTGTTTTTACGGGTTTGTTTTATTAAATCCCTTATATTAACTTCACCGGCGTCTCTCTCTCTCTCTCTGTCTGTCGTCATCTCATGGGCGGGCGGAAAAAGAAAAGTCAAAAATGACCCACTTCCAGTGATCCGATCGAGCTGAAATTTGGCACACGGGCCCGTCTGACCTAACAATGCATCGTAACAAAATTTCAGATCGATCGATCGTACTGTAATTAAATTAATGCATTTTTAGTTTATCTATATAAACTATATGTAGAGGTCGCTATCGTTTACATTTTACGGGTCACTTGACTTCAGGCCAGCCACCGGTGTGAACACATCTCGTGCTTAAACCAGGTAAAGCGGCGTGCTTTTGTTTACATTTGGCGTTTCACGGTGAACTTGGCCCAGCGATCGGTGACAAGACCTTTCCCCTCTCCCACCCCCACCCCACCCTTTTTGGGTTAAAAGCAAAGGGGAGTAAAGACAGATTCAGTCTGTAGATATTTGTAAATACTTTAAGTTCTGTCTCATGTCTCCGGAAAGGGTTGGCCTCTACGCGGCCCGGGACACGAGTAAGGTGTGGAATTGACTGCACCTGAAACCAACAACCCTGACGCACACCATCAAACCATGTCTGTAAGGAATCCTTGCTTTAAGCAACAGACGCACAAAACCACGCATGAGTGGCGTAGTGAAAGGACTCGACTCACTAGTCTAATTCCCAGGGCAAAGGTACGTGTATGGCAACATGCACGGACCGGGAAAAGGTAATAAAATGCGCCCACTTCATTCATTAAATATGGCAGGAAAACCTCAAGATTGTCTTAATCATGGGAGGACTACGGACCCTCCCCTCCCCTATGTGTCGGTGACGGGGATCAGGACGACAAAAGGCATGTGTGCTACTGTAAGTCCGGAGAGACTAGCTGCCAGGGTTCAGTTCCCCAAAAACCTATCCATTTTACAATTAAATTGCTGTGGTGTCAGAGGCAAGATAACTGAAATAACTAAGCTGCTCCACGAGCAGATGGTGGACGTTGCTCTTTTGCAAGAAACTCTGCTGAAAAAGAACCCATTGCACATTACGGGTTACTCAGTATATCGCTGTGCATGCAAAAATTGCAGAGGTCTGGTTACTCTAGTAAAAAACAACCTCACAGCGGAGATTGTAGAGAGCAAAGTACTTAGTGGTACAGACACCCTGACACTCAGCGTAACTAAATCTGGTAAAACTTTTACCATTTCCAATATTTACAACACCCCGAGAAACACGTTGTGTCTTCCTTTACACAACACAACGATGTTTAAGAACTATGTAATTGCAGGGGATTTTAATGCCCATACTGAAGCATTAGGCTATCCCGATAAAAACGCCTCAGGGCGATACTTAGAGGAGGTCGAGCTTACTACCAACTTAATAAGGCTACAGGACAAAAATAGTGCTCCGACACTACTCCACACCGGCAATAGTGCCCAATCACGTCCGGACATAACCCTAGTCTCGGCTGAGCTAGAGGCGAAGGTAGGATGGAAAGTTATGCCGGAAGTTGGTAGTGACCACAAGCCTATACTCATAGAAATAGACATAGAGTTGGTGAAGGCACGTTTTGCCAGAAGACACTGGCTGTTCGGCAAAGCCGACTGGAAAAAATTCCGTGACGGGATTGAAAGCACGCTCGCGCGTTCAACTGAGGACCCAGAGAACCCCAAGTCAATCGAGAATGCCTATAACGACCTCGTGGGAGTTATATTGTCAATGGCTAGGAAATCCATTCCAAGAACGTGTAGACACCGAAAGTTCCGACCATTCTGGAACAAAAAGCTGGCGGGTCTCGTTCGTGAACGTAAGAAAGCAAGGAAAAAAGCAGGGACACTTAAAACGGCGGCTGCTCGCGCTGCCTATAATAAGCTAACTGCTGAAGTCCGACAGGAAACGCTCAAGGCGAAAAAGGAAGAATGGGTTAGTTCGTGTGGTAAACTTAACCTGGCAGACGGAAGAAAGGTGTGGCAATTGATTGATTCACTTTCTGGTATGGGGAAAACGAAAAATCCGAGCCCCTTGCAAACGACCACAGGCACTGTAACCACAAATACAAAATGTGCCGATGCTTTGAATAAGCATTTTGCAAGCGTGAGCCTAAAACAGAAAGAAACCAGTCAGAGCCGTAACCTGAACCGTCTCAGGAAACATGGAGAAAAGACCCAGAAGTGGGGACCGCATGCTGAGGTCTTTACCGCTCCTTTCACTATGACCGAATTGCAAACAGCGATCAGTAAGTGCAAAGCCGCCAAGGCACCAGGACAGGACAAAGTCAATAACGAGATGATTAAAAACCTTGGCCCGATAGCAATGTCCTCGCTATTGAATATCATAAACAGGACGTGGGCCACGGGTGCCCTGCCTGGAGCTTGGTTGAGCGCTAACATCGTCCCAATTCCTAAAGAAGGTAAACGTCAGGGACTCCTAAACAGCTACCGTCCGATCTCCCTAACATTGTGTTTGGGGAAGGTAGCTGAGAGAATGGTGAATGACCGGCTCTATTGGTACTTGGAAAGTACGAATAGTCTGAATATCAATCAGGCTGGTTTCCGTAAAGGAAAACAGCCGATTGATCAAGTGCTCCGTCTTCTGCAGTCCATAACAGACGGGCTCCAGAAAAAACTGCATACTGTAGCAATTTTCTTCGACCTCCGACAGGCTTACGATAGGGTCTGGAGGTCCGGTCTGTTGTTGAAATTACAAGCCCTGGGCGTAACTGCCAACATGTACAGGTGGATCCAAGGTTTTCTTACAAACCGGACGATCCAAACAATTTATGGCAGTGAAACCTCCAGTAAGAGAACGCTGCAACAGGGGCTACCCCAAGGGTCAGCACTCAGTTGCTCACTGTTCTTGGCTTTCATCAACGACCTCCCTGGAATGTTGCAATCCAGCGCGGCTATGTATGCAGATGACCTGGTCATCTGGAGCACCGGTAAAGATGCCAACCGACTGCAACAGCTACTACAGCGAGACCTTTCGTATATCAGTAGGTACATGCAGAGGTGGCAGATGGAAATTAACACCGAGAAGACGGTCTATTCCCTTTTCACTAACGGCAGATCCATTCTCAAACAGGAGATAGTGCTCAAAATAAACGATGTGGCGCTCAAATGGGACAAACAACCGGTATACCTGGGAGTCAAACTGGATCAAAAGGTGCAAATGCATAACTTTGTACAAGACCTGTGCTCCCAGGCTACCGCCAAGCTCAACCTGGTGAAAAAGCTTGCATGCACGAACTGGGGCGCTGGAGCAAGTACACTCAGAGCTCTCTTTCTGGGTAGTGTGAGGTCGATTATGGACTACAGCATGCCCGTCCAAGCCTTTGCCAGCAAAACGGCATTGGAAAAACTGGGTCGAATTCAGAACCAGGCCTTAAGATTTATCTGTGGCGCATACAGAACGACACCCACAGCTGCTGTGGAAGTCATTGCAAACGTAGAACCGCTCGATATTCGTAGGGACAAGGCAATCATAACGACTGCAGAGAGGTACCGCAGGTTAGACTTTAGGGAGCCCTGCTACCAGATGCAGCACAACTGGGGCGGACGTGGGTGTTTGAAACGTTCCTCATTTATGCATCAAGTAACGGAACTTGATAGGAACGTCAAACCCCCACAAAATAGAAGACAAATTATAAGTGTCCCACTCAAACCGCCCTATGCGGAATGCTCACGTCCCGAAATACGTTTGTCTCTGACTGACACGGCGGTGACGAAACGCAGCCCTGAACATGTACAGAAAGCGGCTGCCCTTGAGACGATAGAAGGGTTCGCGGGAACCCAAGTGAAAGTGTTCACGGATGGGTCTGCCAGTTCGAGTGAAGGAATTGCATGATACGGTGCGCTCATCTTATACCCAATAGGAGGGCCACCAAAAGAAGAACTTCTAGGTCCCTGTGGGACTATGGCATCGAATTACGATGCGGAGCTTGAGGCTATACACAGGGCCCTGGAAAGTGTGCACCGGACACTGCAGGGGTCGGAAATTTTTGGTTTCGACACGGTACTGTTCTGTGACTCGAGATCAGCCCTCGAAGTCCTGGCTAGTGAGAATCGTAGTACCCACTTGGTTGACGTCATCTTGGAAGACGTGGGTAGACTCGAAAGACTTGGAGGTAAGGTAACAGTGCAGTGGATCCCGAGCCACGTGAATGTTAATGGCAACGAAAAAGCAGACTCCCTGGCCAAAGCAGGTGCAGCACTGCCCCAACCAGAGACCCCAGTCACCTATCTCGGGGCTAAAACCTGGCTAAAGGACCACTTTCGGAGTAAGTGGTACCAGGAGTGGGCTGACAACACAACAGCCAGAGGGGTATTCGCTAACATGCCCAGGCCAAGCCGTTCAGACCAGTGGTGGAACCTGAGTCGCAAACACCAGGGTTTGGTGACTCAGATGAGAACAGAACATTGCCCAACCAACTCTTACTTTCACAGGCTAGACCACAACAGGGACTCGAACTGCCTTCATTGCAGCCAAGCCCCTGAGACAGTCGTACACCTGGTGACGTCTTGCCCGGCGCTTGATATAGCCGGGGGGGTGAGGGAGGCGGGGGAGTCCCATGTGAAGACAATGTTGTATGGCAATGCTCAGCAGATGGAGCAGATTGCCCAGGTTCTAGCCAAGGCCTTAAGAGATTAGTCTCAGGCCTACAGAATATGTGTTTAGTTTAGTTTAGTTCTGTCTCATATATAAGGGATTTATAGTCAAAAACTTTGTTTTTACGGGTTTGTTTTATTATTACTTATTTTATTTTGTATGGAGATGCTGTCCATGTTTTCGATTCACGTTAAGATAGAAACTCATGTTTCACCCAAAATCAATCTTGTTTAAATGGTTTATGAAAGTCTTGTTCATGTATTCGATGCATAGTTCAAAAGTTGAACATGTGACCTTAGTTATTATAGTTTTTGAATATGATTTTAAAATGTTTGGATACTCCAAGTAAAAAAAAACTAGTCATCGCGTTTGTTTACGTTCGAAACGTTTTTCCTTCAATGTTTTATACAATCTAATGTTTTTCAAAGGACGTTTTAAATATGAAAACCTTTGATACATGAAAAATAAATTTGCAAAACTATTTTGCATTGGAGGAGTGTCTTTAATATAAAAGATAAGATGAATTCATTAGTTATCATCATTAAGCACGAAAGCTCAGGGCTTAGCATACAACTGTCAGGGCTTAGCATACAATCTGTTGCTATTCTGACGTGTGAAAGTCTCTACAGAATCACAAACAATCAAACGCGTTAACGTTACCTCAAGACAAAAATAGCAATATTTAACACTTTTTAAAAAATATTTTATATATTTAGCCTATTCATTATTTTAATTGAGTTTCAAACAAATTGCCATCTATATATATATATATACTGGGCAGTGACAGAATGAGGAACAGTTTGTTCAATTTTTTAAGGGTATGCAAGAACATGGTTATGTATAGAAACTAACTTATTTTAGTTGTCAATAAATATAAATGGCGTAGGTAATTCTTTCGGTCTTTATTTCTATAACTCAATCCTCAATCATTTCAAACGGTGGCGAAATTTAGATTAGATCGTTTTCAGATCTTTTTTTTTATGTTGCCATAGATGTGCCACAGCCTTCAGTTCCGTTGTTTGTGAGAAGTTGTATTTTCAAAATGCCTAAAAATTTAAGGATCTCTTTTACAATCAGTTTAAGAAAATGCGACCAAAACAGCCTAGGGGCCGTCCATAAAGTACGTCACGCTATTTTTTTACCATTTTCGACCCCCCTCCCCTCTGTCACAATCTGTCACAACCAAATCTGGGGACCCCCCCCCCTATAGTACGTCACACTTTAAATTTTTTTTTAATTAACACCTAATTAAAAATACATGTATTTATTAATTTAATACTTAAAATACACTTCACTATTAAAGTGTATTAAAATATAAAAGTTCTACTTAAAAGTAGGGATGTACCGGATTCAAAATTTTGAAATCCGGCCGAAGCCAGATTTTGCTGGATTTATGAAGTGATATCCGGCCGGAATCGGAGTCAGATTTGTTAAAATGGCCGGATTTCGGATTTGCAGGAGCCATTATGAATATATATAAATTAGGGCTCTACCGGCCTGCCGGATTTATGATGTGAAATCCTGCCGAAGCCAGAGCCGGTATCGTAAAAATAGCCGGATTCCGGATTTGCAGGAGCCATTATGAATATATATAAACTGGGTCTCTATCGGCCTGTCGGATCTATGAAGTGAAATCCTGCCGAAGTCGGAGCCGGAATCGTAAAAAATAGCCGGATTCGCCGAAGCTGGAGCCGAAATCCGGTGCACCCCTTCTTAAAAGAACTATCAGATGATTAAAATAGTTTTAATAGTAGAATAGTTCATTGTCAACAGTTGCCATAGTTATTCAATGAAATAGTAACTCAATCTAGATCGAATTTGAAAACAAAAATTGCAAAAATTAGACTTGACAATAATTGTATAATACATATCATTTATCTGCTACCTTTTCATTTACATTTGGTGAGGTCAAGTTTTAGATAATCTTCCGATTATGCAATCTATTGACACCGGTTAAGAAGCAGATTAGCGAAACTTGACTTCACCCAGGGATTAAATAATAAAAAAAATAAACACAACAATCTGACTAAAAAAAGACTAGATTGACTAATTATGTGACCAACTCTTGTGCTATATTGAATCTGTTTATTATGGTCCTGTTTATTATGTTTATTTCAAAAATGTTCACTGGACATCATCTTACCATGGTGAAGTGAAGTGTTCATCAATAGTTACGACTGGAATCAATCTTTCACCATCATCGTTTCCTGGAAGGATAATTGCAGACAGATCAACACTTCCTCATCTGTCCTTGTATGTGCATTTTCTCTTCTGGCAATAACTGCCGTGGGTTCTCTTTGCCTTCTAGAAGCGATTCTCACAGGACGGATGCGGTTTAACGGTTTAAAAATGCATTAATTAAACTACGGTACATTCGATCCATCTGAAATTTTGATACAATGCATTGTTACGTGACACGAGTCTATGTGCACAATTTCAGCTCGATCACATCACGGAGAGAGTGTCATTTTTTACTTTTGTTTTTGCATTAAATTTTCATCGGGGAATATTTTGAAATGATGAATTTTTCCTTTTATATTTCACAAATAATAGTAACTGCCGTGAAACTGCTCAGATGAACAAATATCAATAATGATCAATAACGTATTGGAAAATTACTTCACTAAGAGTAACTTCTATAAACAATTTCATTTTAACAAAGATTAAATTCAAGTCGTACGAATAATACTAAGAAATAAAAGCAGCTCTTTTAATAAATTGTTGCTTCCAATCACTGTACCGGGAAGAGCTTTAAAAAAATATGTTCAAATGATTTCCGAACGAAAGAAAGAATGTGTAGTGCTTAAATTGGATTCATCATGACAGGATTTTAGTGGGATCTCTCATCAAACTGTAGCAGCTGATCTATTATGAACGTACATGTATGTAACTGTCGCGAATAGACACATTTAAGATGCATCAGTTTTTTTAAGTTTATAAGTTTATGTCGAAATTAACATTTTCTGGCCATGCCTGCAGAATTAATATTTTAATTCAAATTTTTTGGTATAATTTAAATAGTAAAAATCTAGAGTTAAATATGTTTTTATTGATTTACTTTTTCATTCATTGACATTTGATATTTATACTCTCGAAAACCACATTACTTTTTGAAAATTTTTTGTCGTTTTTGTGTGTGTGTGTGAGTGTCGTCATGGGGTTGTGTGTGTGTGTGTGTGTGTGTGTGTGTGAGAGAGAGAGAGAGAGAGAGAGAGAGAGAGAGAGAGAGAGAGAGAGAGAGAGAGAGAGAGAGAGAGAGAGAGAGAGAGAGAGAGAGAGAGAGAGTGTGTGTGTCGTGGGGGTGCATTAACATAAACGGCCACGGCTTTTTTACTGTGCAACTTCAACCAAGTAAGACAACGTAACAAAGAAATATTTAGGAACAATTAAAAGACTTTTAAAAAACTATTTAAGCTAAGTTTTGAAGATCAGAGCGCGGTAAGCATGCTGGACTAGCATGGTCAATTTATATCGATATAAGAGAAGCTTTCATCATCATCATCGCCTAGTTATTCATTATTCTTCGGAGAAACTAAGAGTGCACCAACTGTTTTGTAATTGTTAATTTTCAATAATTTTTCCTCTCGATTGTCTTCTTTTTTTATAAATACGAACAATCCTATTTTTTTTCCACATTATATTCATAGTATCTAACAACAAAACAACAATGTCATGTACCAAATTTATATGATTACTGTGTTCCTTGTGATGGTAGCAAAGACTCAGTGGTCATCGTCTGTCTAGCTGCACCTGGATTCAGAAACATTACTAGTGCTGCTTCAGGAGGACTAACACCAACGTTTATACAACAGCAACGTCCACCGAATATCTTACTCACCATTTGCATCTTACAGTGTTTCAGTAATAATTTTAAAAAAGTCACTTGTCTGTTCTCTGAGTGGGTAATGTCTTCTTACGTTGGTTCAACTTTCAGAACCATATTTTAAAATAAAACAATTCAAAGTAAACATATGAAAAAACATTTTCACTTTACGAAATTTCTTTCTGAACAACTATTAAATAAATTATTTAAAAAATTCTAATTTAAGCCAAATTATAAGTTTGAAATATAAAAATAGACTGACCTACTTAAAAAGCAGCTCTAGCACAGATGTTCTCCATAGCCAAACTGGTCATACTATTGTCAGTGGACAATTTATAAATGGAAACAGAAGAAGAGAATTGTTTATATATATTTTTTTTTAAAACTTTTTAAATACGACATCATTCTTGTAGCACTATTAATTTGTCAGATTTTAATAGAAAAAGACGTTTCATTATTTTGGTCAAGAGGCAAATAAATTGATTACAGATATCATGAATGTGGAGAAAGTTTAGATTGTAAGCTTCATTTAAAAACTATTAGATTGCTTGTTGTTGTTGTTTTTTTTATGGTGTAAATTAACCTACTTAACTTGAAAGATTAAAGTATGCGAATCATATATGTGCTTGCGGAGCCATATCAAAATGCCGTTTAACCCTAGTTATTCTTATTTAAAAACAACTCATGGAGAAGCAAAGAAATTATGAGCACACTACAAAATGCCGTTTAACCCTTGTTATTCTTATTTAAAAACAACTCACTGAGAAGCAAGGAAATTATGAGAACTCTACAAAATCCTAATTTATCCATTACTATAAAGTTTTAATTATGTTATATTTAATCTTGAATTTTAATATAAATCTTGACATACAAGTCTACCAAATATATTATCAATAGTAAAAAGTAAGTAAAAGTTACCTTTTCAGACCATGTTGGCCTATGGGGCAAGTGAAGCAGCGTTCACAAGTTTCAATAGCCACGGAACAAAGATCCAAAGAAGTTAAAGATAAATAGAAAAAGCTCAGACAATGGCTACACCACACTCTCATGGAATGATTGCAAACCTAAGTATGAAAGAGCTCAAGGACTCTTTGAAACTCCTCAAACCCAAACAAGCTCCAGGAACAGACAAGATCTCAAATGATATGCTCATTCACCTAGGACCCCTGGCTAAGAAAAAACTACTACAAATATTCAATGCCAGCTGGAAGTCTGGAAAAATCCCACTATTTGGAAAAAAGCTAAAGAGTTTTAACTTTATTTGGGGAAATTTAATGAAATAGTGTTTTTGAAATTTGTGAAAGTTGAAGTTTATTATTACATTGATTGGCTTGCTGTGGGTATTAAGTCATAGACACTGACATATAAAATACACCTCTATACAATAAAGGCTATTAACATATACACCTACAGATAAAATACACCTCTATACAATAACGGCCATTAGCATAGACCAACGGTGGCCAAACCGCGGCTCGCGAGCCGCATGCGGCTCTTCTGGGCTCACATTGCGGCTCGAGTACAATTTATAAAAGATAGGGTACAAGGATTATTGGAAGATTTCCTATCCAGGTTTAATGACCCATAGAGCTTTAATGTGGCTCTCAACAATTTTTAAATATTGGGAAATGGCTCTCAGTTACTACAGGTCTGGCCACCCCTGGCATAGACACTCACATATAAAATACACCTCTATACAATAAAGGCCATTAGCATATACCGAAAATGGTTATACTTTTTGCAGGTCAACTCCGCATTTCTTTGTGACTTTTATTCTAGGCTATATTAAAAATTAATTGGTTGCAATGCTCCTTTTAAGCTGCGTGGCTGCGCGGCGGCGTAGATATCTAACCGACTTTAGAAGTACCCCGCAGAAAATGTTGTAAAATATTGCGCAAAAAGGGATAGTGAGCAACTTTGCACACACGTTTTATTACTTTGCACGCGAACCAACGAACATTAGGGGGGACATTGCAGTGCCTTCTATCGTTTTTGATGGACATAGACTCAATAGGAGGATCAACAGGCCTCACTGGTATTTGACCCTTACATTATCTAATCTCTACAAACACGATTTTTGCGCTTTAAGCTTATCCGTGGTTTTGTTGACTCGAGATCCCCCCCTTTCCATTAGGGTGACGTCCATAAATGACGTCACGCACCGAGGGGTGGGAAGGGGGGTCGACCATTTATGTCAAAGTGTGATGAGGGAGAGGGGTGTTTAAGAAATGTTATGTCACATGAAAACGTGCAAAAGTTAAATATAATTTGATTGCTTACAATTTTTTAATGACGTTTTACGTGGCTTCACGCGTGTTACGATATTAGAGTGAAGCCTAACATTAAATACATGCTCAAATGACAAAAAAGTGATTTGAAACATGCTCATTTTCAAATAAAGAAGGTCTTTCATGGTGGGGGGGGGCGCCGCCGCAAGGCTTTGTGACGTCATATAGGAGGGGGGTCTAACTTTTTGTGACGATGTGTGACGAGGAGGGAGGGGGGAATCTGCCAAAATCGCGTGACGTCATTTATGGATGGCCCCTTAGATGAAACTAAAAACCTTGAGACTGTTGTCACTATTAAAAAAAATTTTAAAAACATTTTTGATATCACAGCTTGTTTCCTTGTTATCTTCTTTCCAAATTGTATTTTAGTCTATTCCCGCCGGAAGAAAGTGGGTTGTTGAAGCTTCCGGTGGGGTTGGACCAGGAAACAATCAAACGGACAACAGAGGGACGATAAAACTGGTATTTACCGTCAACGACGCCCGTAGCTCTGACGCAGGAAACTAAAACTGCCATCTCACCTGCTACCCAGTGCATGGGAGTACAATCAAAGTGGACTCGTCTCAAAGTTTAAATGGTAAGGCCCACGCTTCCTTGATACGACACGGCAAAAGTTAGCAGTCGCAATGTGGGGATAATTTTTTTTTATTCTCCAAATCGTCCTTTCTTTTTAAATCCCTTATATTAACTTCGCGGCCGTCTCATCATCTCATCATCGCATCATCTCATGGGCGGGCGGAAAAACAAAAGTAAAAAATGACCCACTTCCCGTAATCCGATCGAGCTGAAATTTAGCACACTGACCCGTCTGACCTAAAAATGCATCGTATCAAAATTTCAGATCGATCGAACGTAACTTAATTAAATTAATGCATTTTTAGTTTATCCTTATATGATGTATGTAATTCAAATTCACGGTTTGTTATTGTTTTTTTCTTCCACTTCCACGTGAGTTTGAGTTGACGCCGACCGTCGTGCCGACACCCCCTCACGTCCCACCCCCATTTACTAAAGACAAGGGACATCACTCGGTGTCAGTCTGTCAATGTTTGTAGCGTTTGAAAATAATCATTACTGTTAGTTATGTCTCATATATATAAGGGATTTATAGTCAAAAACTTTGTTTTTACGGGTTTGTTTTTTGTTTGCTTTTATTTTGACGCTCTGTTTGTTTCTGCGGGAGATTTCTGAGTTCAAAATTTGAAATTTTGTGTCAAGGATTTGGAATCACTGTTTCCAAATGTTGCTGAAATGTGCACACTGTTGTCAAATGTTGCTGAAATGTGCACACTGTTTCAAATGTTGCTGAAATGTGCACACTGTTGTCAAATGTTGCCGAAATGTGCACACTGTTGTCAAATGTTGCCGAAATGTGCACACTGTTGTCAAATGTTGCTGAAATGTGCACACTGTTGAAAATTGTTGCTGAAATGTGCACACTGTTGTCAAATGTTGCTGAAATGTGCACACCACCGCCATTTTTTTGTGTGAATATGTGTTGACTGTGTGAACATGGCTTGAGAAGGTCACGTGGGTGATGAGATACGGGCAATATATTTATAGCGTGTGTGTGAGATCGAGAGAGAAATGGAGAGAGAGAGAGAGGGGGTGGAGAGAATGGGATAGAGAGAAATAGATATCAAAGAGTCGAGATAGTACTGTATGACGTCCTAAGGACTATTGAGGGGTAGAGTGGCATCAGTTTACACGGTCTTTAAGACTATTGAGGGGTAGAGTGGCATCAGTTTACACGGTCTTTAGGACTATTGAGGGGTAGAGTGGCATCAGTTTACACGGTCTTTAGGACTATTGAGGGGTAGAGTGGCATCAGTTTACACGGTCTTTAAGACTATTGAGGGGTAGAGTGGCATCAGTTTACACGGTCTTTAGGAATATTGAGGGGTAGAGTGGCATCAGTTTACACGGTCTTTAGGACTATTGAGGGGTAGAGTGGCATCAGTTTACACGGTCTTTAAGACTATTGAGGGGTAGAGTGGCATCAGTTTACACGGTCTTTAAGACTATTGAGGGGTAGAGTGGCATCAGTTTACACGGTCTTTAGGACTATTGAGGGGTAGAGTGGCATCAGTTTACACGGTCTTTAAGACTATTGAGAGGTAGAGTGGCATCAGTTTACACGGTCTTTAGGACTATTGAGGGGTAGAGTGGCATCAGTTTACACGGTCTTTAAGACTATTGAGGGGTAGAGTGGCATCAGTTTACACGGTCTTTAGGACTATTGAGGGGTAGAGTGGCATCAGTTTACACGGTCTTTAAGACACGATTGGATACAGAGATATAAATAAACGTTGGTTGAGAATATTTCTTATACGAGTTGGAAAGGTCTCCATAATGAGGTGGAATTTTTATCTAAGAATTACCTGATGACGGTAATGCATGTTTGGATAGATATTCACTAGGGCTGTGGAAATTAACGATTAATTTCTCGATTAAACGTTAGATTTTTTTTATCGATTAAAATTATTTTAATCGATAAAAATTCGATTAAAATTAAAGAAAATATTAATAATATTTTTCAATTTTTTATTAATAAATAATTAATTATTAATAATCAATAATAATGTATATATTTTTTACGTACAAACTTCTCCCGCGTAATATTATAATTTATGTTATTACTTTATGTGGACCGGCAGGCGTTAACTAAAAAATGGCAGACAGCATCATCGCAGTTAAATTTAA
This sequence comes from Ampullaceana balthica, assembly GCA_944989445.1. Taxonomy (NCBI): domain Eukaryota; kingdom Metazoa; phylum Mollusca; class Gastropoda; family Lymnaeidae; genus Ampullaceana; species Ampullaceana balthica. The sequence goes on along the minus strand of CALYLW010000051.1, from coordinate 231,274 downwards.
GAATATAACTAGAAAAATGAGCAAAAATTTAGTTTTTTAGCTAACTGTGGATGGCAAAGTCGAAGAAGGTGAAAAAGTTAACTGTGTTCACTGCCATAAACAATTCTCTTTTAAAGGATCAAATGCATCGCTTATTGTACCACCTTAAGCACAAACATCCGATCAAGTATCAACACATTGTCATAAAATTTAGTTCAAAATATTCTTAATTTTCAATGTCCGTGAGAAATGTTCAGTTTAATGACGTCATACATTTCTATTTTTGGCTTTAATCGAAATTATCGATTAATTAATCGATATTTTTTCAAAAATTAACGATTAAATTTTAATTAATCGATAACAGTCCTAATATTCACCGATATTAGCTGTGACTCTCCTATGTGATAGAAAACATAGAACTCCCTCCTTTCATTTCAAAACGTACGTTTACCTGTTAAGTGTAATACCGTAACGGAAAAATGTAATTTTTCTTAAACGATTAACAAGGCTGGGCGAAAAAAAACAATAATATTTGTTTACTGTTGACCGCAGCGAGCTCAGTGGCACCAGTCGTTACAATAGACCAACAGAACGGTCAAGTACCGGGCGTCTCGACCCATACGCCGGGAAAACAAGTCAGACTGACGTGTAAATTATGAGGTAAGTTAAACCTGGGTTAATTGGGAATCAAATTAATTTGTTCCTGCTTGAAAGCACCCCGTTCAACCATTTTACTTATGCTATGTATTGATAACCTATGCGTTTCTTCTTTTATATATAGATGATATCTGCACATTTTGTTTTTGTGCCTCACGTATCTATGATATTTTAATTATTTTATTAAACAAATTCTGTATTAGAGTTTGATTTTCAGACATTTTGATATTGCGACAAATAAAATTACTTATAATGTAAATACTGGACCGCGGTGGTCTAGCGGTAGCGCGTTGGACTGACGAACCGAGACAGAAGAGAGTCACGGGTTCTATTCTCGGTGCTGTCAATGCCCCCGGGGCATTGTGCTAGCCACACAATCCGTTAGAGGTGGCTAAATAAAACTTTTGAACGCTACTTCACGCTTTAATAATTGTAAGAGCTATCTATTGGGGGAATAAAACGTTCATTAGTTTTTCTTAATTCACTTTTAAATTATTCTTTTTAGAAAGCTAATTTTTTAATCAAAATCCGGTCCTATTATTTAATCTGTATCTAAGCATTTCTAAATGGTTCATCTTTCCTTTATAGCCTATCAACATTGTTTCAGGGTCCCCATGGTCTAGTGTTAAGCTGGTTGTCCGGTCCCAGTGGTGGAACTAAGTTCAAGCCCCACCCATCTAAAGACGGTATCCAGACGGCGACTCCGGGTCCCAGTGAACGTACAGTTGGGTGTGGCCAATATGTGTCAACTCTTGACTTTTTAGGTGTAAGCTACAAACACGATGTACATATGTGTGGTGAAAGATGGCAAGAAGGAATTCAGCAGAAAGGATTTCAAAGTTCTTGCAGGCAAGTGCATTTTTTTTTCTTAAAAGATATGCAGGTGAAAATGTATTGTTTCGCTAAGAGATTTTTTGATTATATTTTTGCTTCTTATGGATGACAAAATTAACACTTTCCCATTAATAAATAAATAAATAAGAATCAACATACATCCAATTGAAGAGGTTGATATTATTATTATAAAATTCCTTTCCAAATACCCGTGTATATGATAATGTAGCATTTGAGAAGATAAATGCATGTAACTATTTCTTGAAGTTCCCCAATACAATGGATAAACATAGCACGTGTAATTTTAATACAAATTTTATAACTCGTGAATCTGAATGATTTGTGCAGTCTCTTCACAATCACATTTCTTTAACTCTATCACAGTGAAGTCTGGCACGGGTATGGGTGTCATGGATGCACATTTGCTTCACGGGACCCTGCTAGTAGTGACGGTAGTAATATTTGTGAGGCCCACTTTCGTCTCATGTCTACTTGTCTAAGAAATAAATAAATTGCAAGCTCGCCACATGATGAAGATCGACAAAAGTGTTAATGTCCTACAATAATCCCGCGGATGTTTTCACACAATTCAAAATACTTGTATCCCGGTTCATGAATTTCCAAGGCTATAATATCCTATTTGGTACTTTCCTTGTTTGAAAATATTCATTGGCCAGTGCACTTTCCAAGCTCCATTTCATTATTCAAGGATGTACATCTATCGCAATGTTTCAACTAAACAAAATAAATTGTTGCTGAAAGTTAAACATCAAATGAGATGGCTTTGAACCATTTTAAGTTTTTTAAAAATCGCATTTCTAAAATAACAATTTAAAAATACAAATAAATCCTTTGACGTTCTTTCAGACAATTTTAACTTGATTGTTGATGGCAATATTTTCAGTTTTGTCAGAATTTCTTAGGCAGTAAATTTGTAGAAATATTGTCAAGTCAAAGATGGCACTGTGTTGAATATTTTTCCATTGAATCAGATACCTCCCGATAGAATCCACGCCGCTGCTATGACTAAAAAGTTGGTCATAAGACATCTAGAGTACGAAAAGATAGGACACTGTCCAACGTTCTCTGAAGACTGCCAAAGATCTCCTGAAATACATGGGGAAAAAAGTTTATTTACATATATGCATGTTGTTTGTTTGTTTGTGTTTTGTGTGTTCTTGTTTTCTGGCTTGTTTAGTTGAGGAACCTTACGTTAAATAGTGACATCTATCTAAATGTATGTTACGTTGCTTTGTGTTTTGAGCCATAACAAACGCTATTGTGTAATAGTTAATATTTTTATACAATTAAAAGTTGTTTGTTTTTTTTAAATATTGTCCAGTATAAATAGTGAAGTTTAAAAAAAAACTTAGTCCAATAATGGTGTAAACAGCTTTTCATCTGGGTCATCTCAACTAGACTGAGTCTAAACTGGGTCATCCCAACTAGACTGAGTCTAAACTGGGTCATCTCAACTAGACTGAGTCTAAACTGGGTCATCTCAACTAGACTGAGTCTAAACTGGGTCATCTCAACTAGACTGAGTCTAAACTGGGTCATCTAAACTAGACTGAGTCTAAAATAACGTAGAATTAAACAAAAATCTTTTGATATTTCGTCAAGAAATACCCGGATATTTAATCGATATCTAAATTTTAAAATACCAACTCAATACCCGGATAAAATACCACCATGATAAGACTAGACATTTATGTATCTACACAAAAAAGCATTGAAGGATCAGAGTGCACAACCATTAAGGATTTGTTTTTAAATTAAAAACCATTTTTCTATGTCCTTGCACATTCCTCTTTGGCCTTTATTTCCACAAAATTCTAAAGGGGTTCCCCAATGACCCCAACATTTTTTTAAAAGATATATTCTTGCAAGAATCTTCCAGACTCAAGTAAACCAATTTATAGCATGACAACACCCCGCATTGCTGTCTGGGATATCACAAGACCAGAAACGTACTTGAGACCAAAAGACTCTCGACTCGAGACAGCTGGCGAGGGTCTCCATCATCGATAAAGTCAAGAAGACACTGGTAGTAGCCGGCATCGGTCACCTTGGCGTCATGGACGAGGAGCAGCATGGAGACTGTGTCACTGTTTCTGGTGCCATTTCCCAAGCCTCCTCTCCGAATGATACTCCACTGCCGACCATGTGGGATTTTCTAAAACGAAATGAAAAGATTTAAAAATCAAATTTTAAATAATTAGATGTTTTTACATAAAAGGCGCATTCTGTTATCTGCAGTAACGTTGGCCTTTGTCTCACCAATTTGAGGGATTGTCGATCATGATCTTTTGTACAGTCATGTCAAAGTCAAACTCTGTTTCACCAAAGCCAAAAGTGAAACATCGTTTTTCTGATATGATAGACGAAACTGGTTTAAATGAAGCATAACCCGGTAGTTATGGGAGATAAGACTTCAACATCAACGACTATCCAGGATCTTAAAATAATGAAAGATAACTCGTTCTACTGGACAGCAGATTCCAGCATCTAATGCACCCATGAAATCTAAAAACGTTATTAATATAAACGAAGAGTTTGTATTCTTTACGTGTTTGTAAAAAGTAGTAATTTAAAAACTTCATCACGCCAAAATAAAATCTAGTTACTAGCAAGATTATAGAGTAATTAAACAACCCGTAAAAACAAAGTTTTTTACTATAAATAACTTATAAATGAGACATAAATAAAGGTATTTATTATGTTAAATATAAGACGCACAGAGCGACACACTAGCATAAACATTTTTCTTTACAGACTGAACGTGACTGAACTCCCCTTGCTGTCAAACAAGGGGATGGGGTCATCGTTTGCTGGAGTGAACTCCAGTGACACGTGGATCTCAACAATAGCAGGCCCCTACATTGAGATACCTAGGGATAAACTAAAAATGAATTAATTTAATTACGGTACATTTGATCTCTCTGAGCGTTTGACACAATGCATTGTTAGGTGACATGAGTCTATGTGCCAAATTTCAGCTCGATAGCGTCACGGGAAGTTGGTCATTTTTTAATTTTGTTTTTCCCCCCGACCGACCGATCGCGAGCCCATGACAGAGAGAGAGACAGAGAGAGAGAGAGTGACAGAGAGACAAGACGGTGAAGCCAAATATAAGGGATTTAAAAATGGGCTTGAATAAATTAGAATGGAATGGAAATTATGGCCCATAAATACCTAGACTATGAAACGGACAAAATTATCTGCACCCATTCTGTATAGGGATAAATTGAATGAGAAGAGAAGCATAGATCACACAGAGAAATGGTTTTGTTGTATAGGGAGTAATAGAACCGACAAAGATGTCCATATTTAGGAAGCGAGTCTTCATGATTAAAAGAGCCTACCATGATCTTAAAAGTGAGTTGATATATTTTATAACTTTTTTTTAAAATTACTCCAAAGGTCCTGCTTGACTTACTTCAAATCTTTTGATGGACTTACTTCATATCTCTTGTTGGACTTACTTCATATCTCTTGTATGACTTACTTCACATATCTTGTTGGACTTACTTCATATCTCTTGTATGACTTACTTCACATCTCTTGTTGGACTTACTTGTATGACTTACTTCACATCTCTTGTTTGACTTAATATATATCTCTTGTTGGACTTACTTCATATCTCTTGTTGGACTTACTTCATATCTCTTGTTTGACCCACTTGACATATCTTATTTGGCCTATTACTTTTCAAATTCCTTGCTTGACTTTCTTTACATCTCTTGTTGGACTTACTTAAGGTCTCTTGTTGGACTTACTTAAGGTCTCTTGTTGGACTTACTTCACATCTCTTGTTGGACTTACTTCATATCTCTTGTTGGACTTACTTCATATCTCTTGTTTGACCCACTTGACATATCTTATTTGGCCTATTACTTTTCAAATTCCTTGCTTGACTTTCTTTACATCTCTTGTTGGACTTACTTAAGGTCTCTTGTTGGACTTACTTAAGGTCTCTTGTTGGACTTACTTCACATCTCTTGTTGGACTTACTTCATATCTCTTGTTGGACTTACTTCATATCTCTTATTTGACCCACTTGACATATCTTATTTGGCCTATTACTTTTCAAATTCCTTGCTTGACTTTCTTTACATCTCTTGTTGGACTTACTTAAGGTCTCTTGTTGGACTTACTTAAGGTCTCTTGTTGGACTTACTTCACATCTCTTGTTGGACTTACTTAAGGTCTCTTGTTGGACTTACTTCACATCTCTTGTTGGACTTACTTCACATCTCTTGTTGGACTTACTTCACATCTCTTGTTGGACTTACTTCACATCTCTTGTTGGACTTACTTCATATCTCTTGTTGGACTTACTTCACATCTCTTGTTGGACTTACTTCACATCTCTTGTTGGACTTACTTAAGATCTCTTGTTGGACTTACTTCACATCTCTTGTTGGACTTACTTAAGATCTCTTGTTGGACTTACTTCACATCTCTTTTTTAACTTACTTCACATCTCTTGTTGGACTTACTTCACATGCCTTGTTTGACTTACGTCATAGGTCCTGTTTCCGTTGGATGCAAGTGGTAAGAAACTTGCCAGTCGCTCCAGCCCTATCCCCCCTGACGGCGTGTAGGACAAGTGAAGACTCTCTACCCAATCGGCGCTCTCCGGGAAGTCGTCAAACCTTCTTGCGTCACATGTGGCCTCGAACTTGCCGGACGCCACGACCTTCGTCTTGTCTAAGATCGGCAGCCCACCACCCACTGCGCAAACGTCAATGAGAATAAGCAAAGAGATTAAAACGATTATAAAAGATGGGCTTAAGTTAAACCTTGATCTAGTAGAACCAAGTTCAACAAAATTTAACACAGGTTACCAGACGTTAACAGGGGCCAAAATAGATTAGCCAATATAAAAAGTTATCAGCATGGCAAAGGCTAAGATTGTTTACTCCATTACTTTACATTTCATCCCGTTGAAACGCTTGTGGAGCACACACACACACACACACACACACACACACACACACACACACAAACAAAAACACGCGCATAATAAAAATAAAATTTAAAATATATTTGAGAGCTCCTTCCTGGATTATCATTGCTCCGAGATTTCAATGCATCCCGCACTGTCAGCCTAGAGTGTAACATTAGAAAAATCACAATCGTTTAATTTCAAACGTTTCCCTTGTCCCCATGCCAATGGCGTAGCTAGGGGAGTGCAGGGGGGACATATGTCCCCGGGCGGCACGAAAATGAGTATTATTTTAATTATTTAATTTTATTTTGATGTAAACTAATGTATTTCAAATACTTTTGCAAGATTTAATTTTGGAGCTCCGCAAATATCTCCTTTACAAACCAGTTGGCAAGCATGATTTTGACGCCCCCATTGAGCATTAAGGTGCGCCATGTGGATTTTCAAACTAAAAAAAGTAACAAAAAGAATCATTTTTAGATTTTGTTCAGATACATTCCAAAGACGCAGCAAACCTTGAAAGGGTTATCGTAGAGAAACTGTAATATGATAACAATAATAACATACCTCTAGCCGACAGTCGGTCACAATAACATAACAATGCTGATGTAATGACTGGGCATATATCCGGCCTTCAACAGCGAATATATGCCAGAAATCACAGAGCATTGTTTGCAAACTGTGATAACCACAGCTTAAACTCAGCTAAACATAGGGTTGCCAGTTGTCCGGCAGAAGAAGGACATGTCATCCGTTTTAGCTCAATGTTCTCCGTCCGGCAGGCAAAGCTAAAATCGTTTAAAATGTCGGGCTTTTCTTACATTTTATATTATAATTTGCATGTATCATTTTTACAACTATTACATCCTATGTTAACTTTAAATAAAAATAGATTATGGCTATTTTTAAAATTTAGAAATCCAGACAAGGACGAAAAAATCTAGTTCTAGGTTAAAAAATATCGCAGTCATTGAAAATGAAATGAAAGAAACAGCAGTATTGGAGGTTATCAGCGGTCTTCACACAACCTTGTACGTTTTGAAAAATAGATTGGAGGAGACATTTATTTCACTGAAAGTCAAGGAAATGTTGAGAAGACTTAATGAAAGTGGTCAAGAAGAAGAGTTGGACAGATGTTAAGTTGGTGTATGAAGCATGCATTAGTTACTTAGAAAATTGGAGGAAAACCTGTGATGAATTTCAAAGCTTTAATTGGATGTACTTAGATAATATCAAAGAATGTAAATTTGATGACCTTTTGGCGTGTATATTGTATTTCAAAGAGAAGGGTATTGCATATGATGTGCAATTGTTTGACCAATACAGCAATCTTAAATCATTTTTACAAGACAAAAATGAACAGTTTTTAAGACTATTGCATGAACAGTGGCAGCTATTACAATAAAATTGTACTGACTTTAAGTTTAATCCGGGACGACTCAAATGAAATATTCAAAATTTCCTGCTTTGTTGTCCTCCTTATTGTTTTATTATGCCCTCCTTTTGGTGTCCACGTATCTGGCAATCCTAGCTAAACAGGATCCAGTTGTTATCACGTTTTTTGGAAGGGTTGAAAATATATATTTGTTTTTCTTTCGTTAACAACTCGTGGGCAAGAATTAAAAAGAATTTGTGCCAATCACAGTGAAGAGGGAGTCTAAAACATGCTGGAGTGCACATTAGAAGTTGTTAAAGCTATTTATGAAGTACTATATGAACTAGTAGGGCAGTTGTAAAAATTATCAGAAGATGCAACTATGAAGCCTGACAACAGAAGTGATGCAGAAACTTTACTGGCATGTATATTAAACTTTGATACATTTCTGGAACATCATACTTGGGAAAATTGATCGTGTACAGAAATGGTTGCAGGATCCTACTGTTAATTTCAAGGAAGCAGCATCTGATCTCGAATCTCTGGTGCAAGAACTTGTCAACATTCGTGATAATTTTAGCATATAGTTGCGATAGACAGTGAAAAAAGAAAATGCACAACTTGGGGAATCGAGGTTGACAGAAGGATTAGACGACATCGGAGGATACATTGAGAATTAACAAGATATGCAGGACTTTCAGCAGAAAAAGAAATTGCACGTGCTATGAACAGCGTAATTGATAGACTCCAACAGGAGATATCAATACGGTTTTTGTCTTAAAAAACTTAAACACCAAATTTTGATTTTCAACAAACGTCAAAACTCTTCTCGCTGAGACAAATGTCGATACACTTCCTCAAAATTGCTTAGATTTTGGACATTTCTGCGACACTGACGTCAATGGGCACGAATTGTGCACATAAATCGGAGACTGCAAAATGCTGTTCAGTTCCCGGACTGAAGTTCTACCGGAAACTCCTTTGGAGCTTCTTGGTTCTATTGTTTCATATGGAGATGACTGATTTCCAAATCTGTGCATTCCACTGCAAATACTTCTAACAATTTCTGTTTCAATTTCAAGCTGTGAGCGGTCCCTCAACAAACTGAAGTTATTTTGTCTTATTTACATGCTTCAATGCGACAATGTCGTCTTAGTGATCTTTGACTCCTTAGCATCTAAAGAGAAACACTTGAGAATATTAATTTTGACAACGTGATTGACGAGTTTGCAACTGTCAAATCAAGGAGGATCAATTTGTTGTTGGTTATGTCTATTGCAGTCATGTATAATTAGTAGAGTCTGTTGTGTTTTTTTTCAAATAAATTGTTTACAATCGCATAGAGAAATATTAGTCTGTATTCTACTTCATTAAAATACCAGATACTTCGAAAAAGAACCAAATAAACCCTAAAATTTCAAAAAATTACTTGTGGGCTCAGTGGGCCCCCACAATCTGTCGGTCCGAGAAGGGGCGCAAAATTTGTTTCATGTTCCAGGGCACAGATGACCCTAGCTACGCCACTGCCCCATGCGGGATATGAGAATAACGACATAAGCGAGATTTGATTTAATTTGATGTAGTTACCCAACGAGCCAAGTAATTGGAAAGAACACAAAAGGAGAAGAGTCATATTTCATCCATTGACTGCGTTCACATCACACTTCCTACTTCCGCTAATAACAACGCTGATTGGGAATACCATCAAGAGATGAGCACGAAACAAACGTCATTATGTATTTTATCACTAACTTTAAAAATATTTTTTAAGTAAATCTTTCTTTGCAAAAATTAAAGCTAGATTCCAATAGAACGCTAGTATGAAATTAGGATGCTTTAATAGATTAAAAGATTATTAGAAAAAATCAGAATAATAATTCTCTGCTTTCTGATACGGCAGTCATCAAGTTAATGTTAATGATTAATATTTATTTAATAAGATTCTAAATTAAACGCAGTATTTAAAAATGCATAATTAAAGTTGTTTTCTGGACATTAATCATATGATTTGTTCTCTTTCTATTCATCAAAAAATCAATTTTCAAAACATGGAAACAAACAAAAATAAACAAAGGAGTACGACTAACATTGAGCCTAATTTGGGACAATTTAGCACAATTTAGCATAATTTTGCACCATAAAGAGCTATCATTCCGTCTGAGTTGCTGAAACAAACATATTTGTGATCTCTTACTTTTACTCAACTGACCCAATAACCCAAGACTCTTTTTATTTAACTAATAAACGAAATAAATATCCCTTATTTTATTTTAGTTTTAAAAAATTCAAATATTCTATTTCAAGATAAAAATATTTTTATTCATTTTTTTATCCTGATTTCTTTCCATAAAATATAAATAAAAATCATTTCCAAATAAAGTGGAAAATAACGTTTTGAACAAATATATTTTTATAAATCTCTACATTTTCGGAAGCCATTTCTAACCGGAAGAAGCTTGATCTAAATAAATCATTTAAACTTTCAGTCGGAATATTTTCATGTGATAAAATTAAGTTAAGATGATGTTGAGGAATTCTTTCTGTCACCTTGGTACTGCAAAATGTGATGTTTCATCAACATGACATTTCTTTCGGTGAAGTTTATTATTTTTACACTGAAGGTCCTCAGAAAAAAATGAAAGCAATTTTTGTTACACATGAAAAGCCTTGAAAAATATATTTTGATATTTTAGAAATGTTCTTATTAATGTATGAATAATCAATTCGCTAAGTAAATAAATAATATAACTGATTACAACGTATATATTATGTATAGATGTTGTAAGGACCCGTCAATAATTTGAGATACCTACACCATTTTAGTCATTATGATAATAATTGGGGACAAGACTTATGAAGAACAGCTATTTTTTTATTCAGTGATATGTCATTATTTTCAATGATTCAAAGCTTAATCTAGTTGGTTCATTTCTGCCTTACATGCCTATTGATGTACACTTCTAAACATTTTTTTCAAATTCTTCATTTTGTTGAATACAGTAGCCAGTTAGATGAAACCGTTTTACATTTCTTATTCTATAATATTAAGGTTTAAGTCATACAGACATTGAGTTTAAATACAAAACTCATTTTAATTCAAACACATGATTTTATTTTCGTTTAAAGGAATTCACTTTTCTTTTTTTATACATCACATGTAACCAGACAACATATTAAATTATTGACACCTAGCTATTTTAGTTTCCTTTCTATTATAGCGTTTTTCCCCTTAATCTGATGGAAGTTAAACGTTAACATCAATTAATAATTTCTGTTTCTAGTTAAATGGTCTCGCCGAAGATATGCAGATTTATTAAATGCCAAAGGCGAGCTCTTCATTGCAAAACCAAACACCGAGAACAGCAACTTGTTTACTGATTATCTTGCGGCTTTTCCTGGTGACAGCGAGTGGTGACTCTGCTGTTGTAAACAAGACGGTCCAAGACCTGCAGCTGAGAGTTATCACGATGGTCGTCACAACTGGAACAAAGGGAGCGAGTGATGATCATTTGAAGCACACAGTAAACTTGAGACAAGCGATGAAACTGGCGGACGTTACAACTTGGACAAACGGAGCAAGTGATGATCATTTGAAGCACACAGTAAACTTGAGGCAAGCGATGAAACTGGCGGACGCTCTAAACACGACGAGCCCAGCGGTTACTCGGGATTCACCAGACTTTTCAAACAACGGCGCCTCATTGTGGGGTGGGGGCTCTATGGCGAGGAAAAAAGACGCCGAGATGAGACCCAGGACGTCTCTGATATCACTTGATGGGGTCTTGAAAGACACGCAACCTTGCACCACAACGGAGTGGAAGGTAAGTGCAGAAAAAGGCTGGAGTAAAACAATGGACGGATAATATCCATGTTACTCCATTGAAAAATTTTGTTGATAAAGTACTACTCCTTTTATTATGGTTTAGAACAAATGTGACTTTTTGGAGACCACTTCCCTACCACTTGTTTTAGTTTTCTGTGCAGCTTTCTGTTATTCTAACTTTTTTTTTAATTTAAATTCCACATCACAACTATCGGATTGTTTTAAAACTGATAACACAATGCAGTGATAGGAGTTGATGGCCACATTAATGCTTACACAGCTAGACCGATACTGCTATTGAAATTATGTTTCTCCTTCTATCTTTTCTAGGTAAATTCATATCATTTTTTACTCGTAACAATATTTAAGTTCTGCTTCTTTGATGATGGACTCCTGTCACTTTTACAGTTGGAAGTGTTCTATCTTTCGTATTTCTATAATTCAACAGGTGGACAATAAGGTTTTTGTGAAACCCTACCCGGAAAAACAGAAGAATGGTGAGGTTCACTACACGGGACCGAAGACCACCATCATAACCTGTGTGACACAAGTACGGTAATCATAACCCGCGTGGGAAACGTACGGTAATCATAAATTTATGTGGCACAAGTACGGTAATCATAACTTGTGTTGAACAAGTACGGTAATAATATTTTTTGGAACAAGTACGGTAATCATAACTTGTATGGAACAAGTAAGGTAATCATAACTTGTGTGGTACAAGTAAGGTAATCATAATCTTGGGTGGCACATTACGGTATTCATAACCTTGTGTAGCACAAGGACTTTAGTAAAACCATTGAGGCACAAGTACGATAATTAAAACTGTTTGGAAAACATGTGAATTCAAGTAGGGGCTAAATGTTTGTTAAATTATATAGGTCAACAATTAATAGTTTAGCGAAGTAAAAAAATGTTTGATTTAGATTTTAGTTGATAGAGTCACAGACAGATTCGTCATGCTTAGTTTTGCACTCTTACTTTTGATAAAAATGATGTCTTCTCCAATTTACTAACCTCAGTAAAAATGATCATTTCATATGACTGGGATTTTTTAGGCTAACGATGAATACGCCCAGTGGCAATGGTTGCTGCAATGCCCAAAACACAGACGACGGATACACTGGCCCTACCCTCAACTCTTCGGTGCCCACGCCCCGCGGGCATTTCCGGTAGAGAACGGCAGCTGCGAGTTGTTCTCCTATAAAACCAGCCTCATCTTTCGTCTCAACGCCACAACGAAAAACTGCATCATCTCATGTGTGCTAGGTTGGTGAATGTGTAAATGTAATTATGATTGTAGTCTGAAGAACTGTACCATGTGTTCTAACTTCTACGCTGTCGTATATAATGAGGTATTCTGAAGAGAATGGCAGTCCGGGGCACGGTAGTCGAGTGGCATGCGCGCTAGTTTAGCGTACCGATGGAGACGGGTTTGAATCTCCGTGAAGGCTGAGATTTGTTCCCAGGGCCAAGGATGCCCCTGAGTCCACCCAGATTCAAATGGGTACCTAATACTTGTTTGAGAAACAAAAGGCGGCTGGGTTTTGCGTGGAACCCTCATAGCCGTGGCCTGTGAACGCTGCGTCACTTGCCAAAAGACCAGAATGGTCAGTGGACGCGATAATTCTCTGTATAGAAGGAGCGCCCTTATAGAAAAGACATAAGACAAAAGTAAACTGCCAAAAATATGTCTCAACTAAGATTTATTTTTAATATTTTTTTACTGAAATATTTAGATCAGACAGGCGAATCTTTAATTGATATTTTTATTGATCAAAGTTTGTGAGTTTTTTTATTACGTCATTCTTTTCTCGTTTAACTTGTATACATTGTAATGATCTGTTTCTTGTTTAACTTGTATACATTGTAATGCTCTGTTTCTTGTTTAACTTGTATACATTGTAATGCTCTGTTTCTTGTTTAACTTGTATACATTGTAATGCTCTGTTTCTTGTTTAACTTGTATACATTGTAATGATCTGTTTCTTGTTTAACTTGTATACATTGTAATGCTCTGTTTCTTGTTTAACTTGTATACATTGTAATGCTCTGTTTCTTGTTTAACTTGTATACATTGTAATGCTCTGTTTCTTGTTTAACTTGTATACATTGTAATGCTCTGTTTCTTGTTTAACTTGTATACATTGTAATGCTCTGTTTCTTGTTTAACTTGTATACATTGTAATGCTCTGTTTCTTGTTTAACTTGTATACATTGTAATGCTCTGTTTCTTGTTTAACTTGTATACATTGTAATGCTCTGTTTCTTGTTTAACTTGTATACATTGTAATGCTCTGTTTCTCGTTTAACTTGTATACATTGTAATGCTCTGTTTCTTGTTTAACTTGTATACATTGTAATACTCTGTTTCTTGTTTAACTTGTATACATTGTAATGCTCTGTTTCTCGTTTAACTTGTATACATTGTAATGCTCTGTTTCTTGTTTAACTTGTATACATTGTAATGCTCTGTTTCTTGTTTAACTTGTATACATTGTAATGCTCTGTTTCTTGTTTTCTCTTGTCAGGATTCATGAACGGTTCAAGATTTGAGAAAATCCAGGAGATGAATACGCTCTTTAAAATAGTCCGTTAGTTGATGTTTGTATAAGTGCGCTGATTTTTAAAAATGATGTTTTTAAGGGTACAACTTAGTTTCATGCAGATAGAAGAGAAAATGATTTCAGCTAAATATTTTACTGCAAATACTTAACACGCATTAACATAGGAAATATTTCTAGTTTAGTTTTAATACCATATTATTTTTGTTTTTGCCTAGTAAGAATTTGTTTTCCTTATTCTACTTACGCTTTACACTTCCCAGTAATAGAGAGTTTATGTCTACGAAAGTTTAGTATTGTTGATGTAATAAATAAAACCTTACTCTCCAGCTAACACACCAACGCTCTACCTTACTCTACAGCGTACACACCAACACTCTACCTTACTCTACAGCGTACACACCAACACTCTACCTTACTCTCCAGCGTACACACCAACGATCTACCTTACTCTCCAGCGTACACACCAACGATCTACCTTACTCTCCAGCGTACACACCAACGATCTACCTTACTCTCCAGCCTACACACCAACGATCTACCTTACTCTCCAGCCTAAACACCAACGCTCTTCTTTACTCTCCAGCCTACACATCAATGCTCTACCTTACTCTCCAGCTAACACACCAACGCTCTACCTTACTCTCCAGTGTACACACCAACGATCTACCGTACTCTCCAGCCTAAACACCAACGCTCTTCTTTACTCTCCAGCCTACACATCAATGCTCTACCTTACTCTCCAGCTAACACACCAACGCTCTACCTTACTCTCCAGTGTACACACCAACGCTCTACCTTACTCTCCAGCCTACACACCAACGCTCTACCTTACTCTACAGCGTACACACCAACGCTCTACCTTACTCTCCAGCGTACACACCAACGATCTACCTTACTCTCCAGCGTACACACCAACGCTCTACCTTTCTCTCCAGCGTACACACCAACGATCTACCTTACTCTCCAGCGTACACACCAACGATCTACCTTACTCTACAGCGTACACACCAACGCTCTACCTTACTCTCCAGCCTACACACCAACGCTCTACCTTACTCTCCAGCGTACACACCAACGCTCTACCTTACTCTCCAGCCTACACACCAACGCTCTACCTTACTCTCCAGCCTACACACCAACGCTCTACTTTACTCTCCAGCCTACACACCAACGCTCTACCTTACTCTCCAGCCTACACACCAACGCTCTACCTTACTCTCCAGCGTACACACCAACGCTCTACCTTACTCTCCAGCCTACACACCAACGATCTACCTTACTCTCCAGCCTAAACACCAACGCTCTTCTTTACTCTCCAGCCTACACATCAATGCTCTACCTTACTCTCCAGCTAACACACCAACGCTCTACCTTACTCTCCAGTGTACACACCAACGATCTACCGTACTCTCCAGCCTAAACACCAACGCTCTTCTTTACTCTCCAGGCTACACATCAATGCTCTACCTTACTCTCCAGCTAACACACCAACGCTCTACCTTACTCTCCAGTGTACACACCAACGCTCTACCTTACTCTCCAGCCTACACACCAACGCTCTACCTTACTCTCCAGCGTACACACCAACGCTCTACCTTACTCTCCAGCCTACACACCAATGCTCTACCTTACTCTCCAGCGTACACACCAACGCTCTACCTTACTCTCCAGCCTACACACCAACGCTCTACCTTACTCTCCAGCGTACACACCAGCTCTCTACATTACTCTCCAGCGTATACACCAACGCTCTACCTTACTCTCCAGCGTACACACCAACGCTCTATTTTACTCTCCAGCGTACACACCACAGCTCTACCTTACTCTCCAGCGTACACACCAACGCTCTACCTTACTCTCTAGCGTACACACCAACGCTCTACCTTACTCTCCAGCGTACACACCAACGCTCTACCTTACTCTCCAGCGTACACACCAACGCTCTACCTTGCTCTCCAGCGTACACACCAACGCTCTACATTACTCTCCAGCGTACACACCAACGCTCTACCTTACTCTCCAGCGTACACGCCAACGCTGTACATCAGCGAAGAGCTGAGATGTCTCAACTACATGGAGTACATTGGCATGTTGGGAACATTCGCTGGCGTGGCTATCTGTCTGCCGTACTTGTTCTGGTATCACCGAGTCAAGAAGGGAATTCATGGTGAGTATCTGAGTGTAGCTTATAATGTGGCTTAACTCTGGGTATTTGTGTGTAACTCATAGTGTGGCTTAACTCTGAGTATCTGAGTCTAACTCATAGTGGGCTTAACTGAGTATCTGAGTCTAACTCATAGTGGGGCTTAACTGAGTATCTGAGTCTAACTCATAGTGGGGCTTAACTGAGTATCTGAGTCTAACTCATAGTGGGGCTTAACTGAGTATCTGAGTCTAACTCATAGTGAGCTTACCTGAGTATCTGAGTCTAACTCATAGTGGGCTTAACTGAGTATCTGAGTCTAACTCATAGTGGGGCTTAACTGAGTATCTGAGTCTAACTCATAGTGGGGCTTAACTGAGTATCTGAGTCTAACTCATAGTGGGGCTTAACTGAGTATCTGAGTCTAACTCATAGTGGGCTTAACTGAGTATCTGAGTCTAACTCATAGTGGGCTTAACTGAGTATCTGAGTCTAACTCATAGTGGGCTTAACTGAGTATCTGAGTCTAACTCATAGTGGGCTTAACTGAGTATCTGAGTCTAACTCATAGTGGGCTTAACTGAGTATCTGAGTCTAACTCATAGTGGGCTTAACTGAGTATCTGAGTCTAACTCATAGTGGGGTTAAGTCATCACGCAAAACAAAACAAAAAAAAACAAAAAACAATGAAAAACAAATACGATTGGAAATGTATACGAATGTCATTTTTTTAATCATCTGGCTCATAAGCCCTAGTTCTATTTTTAGTATTCGTGAACTACTACTTTTTTTTTACTGCCAACCTGATAATTTTGACGCCACGTAAAGATGGTCATACAATATATCGTCGCCACATTAGCCGTGCATAGTCGGGATAAGCTAGAGGTACAACAAACTTGGACGCCCTTTGACGGTAGCTGGATTATACACTATTTTGACCTGTTTTGAAAGAGTGAGGGAGAGTAAGCCTGAGTAAGGGAACTGCTAGATCTCAAATATAGCGTTCCGGCCTTTTCTCACTTACAAACTGCACAGTACATTTTCATGTGGCATGAACAAGGGTTTAGGGTATAGTTAGGGCAGAGATTTTAACCCACCCTGTTTGGCACTAAATCTGGCTGCGTTAATTCCATGGCTCCTACATTTTGTGACGTAAGACAGCAAATTTGTAGGGTTTGCGACTGCGTAGATTGTTTATAAAGGTATTTAAAATTGTTTTGATTATAGTTTTAATTTAATTGTACTTAAACATGTCTTCAAAATAAAATACAGTTACACAAAATGTGAATTAAACATTTAATATTTTAATTTGCTATAATTTTAAATCAATGAGAACCCTGAGCTTGTTTCTCTACAACGAGACGGTTCCATCTGGGGGTAATGGGAGACAATGACACCCGAATTTTTCTGCTTATGTCCATTTTATTCCGTTGTTTTGTCTTCGTTGCGGTCACTGCAGAAAATCCCACTTCACACAGATAGGGTGACGGAAATGGCATTTGGGATTTAATTGCTTTGGTGGCAATCTCAGGATATTCCGCCATGACTTTAATCCAGAAGACTGGAAGAGTTGTTTTGTCAAACGTAGTTTTAAGGCCACAGTCATTTGCAATCTCGAGCAGTTCCCTTCTTCTTGCAAAGTCATGCTAGATCGCCTGGTTTGTTGACAAATGGATCACGAATCCATTCCCTACCAGTTCTTTTAAAAGCAAAGACAGGTGATCGTTCACCAACTGTAACAAAGAGTGTTCAGGCTCAGTCTCGCCTAGAATCCCCGCTAATGTTTGAAACATATCCAAAATGCCTTTGTTCACGCGCCGTTTCCACAACTCTAGTTTGGCTTTAAGTGCAGCTATACTTTGTCAGCCAACTTGAAAACAATTGTCATTTTCCCCTGAAGGGATACATTGATTTTATTGAGCTGGCTGAATATGTCACACAGGTAAGCAAGTTTTGCGACCCATACCTGGTTACTGAAATCTGAGGCAGCTGTGCTCTGCTTCCATCTCCTCACAAAGTTGCCCAAACAAGCGAGAGTTAATGGCGTGTGCCTTGATGTGGTTAATAACTTTGACGACATCAATAAATACACTGTTAAATTCTGGTGACATTTTTCGGCTTACCAACATTTCCCTGTGAATGATACAATGCGTAGATTCACACTCAGGTGCAACCTCCTTAATCCGAGCTGTTAAACCAGACAGTCGTCCGCTCATGACAGCAGCTCCATCTGTGTAGATGCCGACACAAAAGGACCATTTAGGTGTCCTGACATATAACCATCCAATGACTCGAACAGCTCAGCTCCCATTGTGTTGGTTGACAAAGATGGAGCACATAACAAATCCTCATGTACATCCTCATAATAAATATACCTCACATAAACAAGTAATATTGCCTTTTTGTCGATGTCTGTAGATTCGTCAACCTGGAGTGCGTACCACGGTGATGAATTAATCCTCTCCAACAATTGTATCTCAATCTATTTGGCTATTTCCTGAATGCGCCTAGTTACAATGGTAAAGACTAAATAGGAAAAAAGCGGAAATAGAATTAGTAAAGTAGATCAGCTTGCCCACATGGGCGACCCATTAAATCGCGCAAAACAAAAGAGCGCCTACATAAAAGTGCCGTGATAAGAACGCCGACATAAAAGCGCCGACACATAGCACAAAGAATGATTGTAGGCGGTTGTCCGCTCTCCGCTATGTTTCATTGATGTTCTTTCGACCTGTTGCCGCCAAAACGGTTAACAAGTTTTTCCAACTGGTGTATGGAAATCACAATCCGTTGAGAAATACAACATAAAAAAATCAATACTTTAATGTTCCATTTGCTCGCGGACCACCAGGCACATCTCAGCGGACCACTAGTGGTCCGCGGACCCCAGGTTGGGGACCACTGTGCTAGATGACGATTGAAATACATTCATTCATGTGACTCTATAGACCAGAGTGTCAAACTTGTTTAATGAGTTTGACTGACAGACTCTCGTTTTCTTTCATTATATGATGGGCTCTCCTCTTGTTTAAAAAGATTGATTCTTTTGTTTCATACGATTTTTTTAAAAATTCCAGAGCGAATGAAATTACACACTTTACACAGAGACACCTCTGACCAACCAATTGAAATACACATGGCTGACACGATATGTTAAAATAAGCTTTGGTCTCAATATTTTGCTGAACGACTTTTCTGGCCGGCAATGTGTGAAACGAGATATATTTAAATCAGACCACAAACCTGGCGTGTCACAGCACACACCTTTACACTGAAGCTCCCACAGACCTGTTGTGTCACGGCATACAGACCTGGTGTGTCACATCACACAGACCTGGCGTGTCACAGCACAAAATTTTACACTGAAGCTCCCAATTGTAGATGTTAAATCAGACCACTGACATGACGTGTCACAGCACACAACTTTACACTGAAGCTCCCACAGACCTGTTGCGTCACGGCATACAGACCTGGTGTGTCACATCACACAGACCTGGCGTGTCACAGCACAAAACTTTACACTGAAGCTCCCACAGACCTGTTGTGTCACGACATACAGACCTGTTGTGTCACGGCATACAGACCTGTTGTGTCACGGCTTACAGACCTTTTGTGTCACGGCATACATACCTTTTGTGTCACGGCATACAGACCTGGTGTGTCACATCACACAGACCTGGCGTGTCACAGCACACAACTTTACACTAAAGCTCCCACAGACCTGGCGTGTCCACAGCACACAACTTTACACTGAAGCTCCCACAGACCTGGCGTGTCAGAGCACACAACTTTACACTGAAGCTCCCACAGACCTGGCGTGTCACAGCACACAAACCTGTTGTGTCACAGCACACAGACCTGGTGTGTCACAGCACACAGACCTGGTGTGTCACAGCACACAACTTTACACTGAAGCTCCCAATTGCAGATGTTAAATCCGACCACTGACCTGGCGTGTCACAGCACACAACTTTACACTGAAGCTCCCACAGACCTGGCGTGTCACAGTAAACAGACCTGGTGTGTCACAGTACACAACTTTACACTGAAGCTCCCACAGACCTGGCGTGTCACAGCACACAGACCTGGTGTTTCACAGCACACTGACCTGGCGTGTCACAGCACACAACTTTACACTGAGGCTCCCACAGACCTGGCGTGTCACAGCACACAACTTTACACTGAAGCTCCCACAAACCTGGCGTGTCACAGCACACAGACCTGGTGTGTCACAGCACACAGACCTGGCGTGTCACAGCACACAACTTTACACTGAAGCTCCCACAGACCTGGCGTGTCACAGCACACAGACCTGCTGTGTAGCAGCACACAACTTTACACTGAAGCTCCCTCAGACCTGGCGTGTCACAGCTCACAGACCTGGCGTGTCACAGCACACAGACCTGGTGTGTAGTAGCACACAAATTTACACTGAAGCTCCCACAGACCTGGCGTGTCACAGCACACAGACCTGGCGTGTCACAGCACACAGACCTAGCGTATCACAGCACACAGACCTGGCGTGTCACAGCACACAGACCTGGCGTGTCACAGCACACAGACCTAGTGTGTCACAGCACACAGACCTGGCGTGTCACAGCACACAACTTTAAACTGAAGCTCCCACAGACCTGGCGTGTCAAAGCACACAGACCTTGTGTCACAGCACACTGACCTGGTGTGTCACAGCACACAGACCTGGCGTGTCACAGCACACAACTTTACACTGAAGCTCCCACAGACCTGGCGTGTCACAGCACACAGACCTGGCGTGTCACAGCACACAACTTTACACTGAAGCTCCCACAGACCAGTTGAGTCACGGCATACAGACCTGTTGTGTCACGGCATACAGACCTGTTGTGTCACGGCATATAGACCTGGTGTGTCACATCACACAGACCTGGCGTGTCACAGCACACAACTTTACACCGAAGCTCCCAATTGCAGATGTTAAATCAGACCACTGACCTGGCGTGTCACAGCACACAACTTTACACTGAAGCTCCCACAGACCTGGCGTGTCACAGCACACAACTTTACACTGAAGCTCCAACAGACCTGGCGTGTCACAGCACACAACTTTACACTGAAGCTCCCACATACCTGGCGTGTCACAGCACACAGACCTGGTGTGTAGCAGCACACAAATTTACACTGAAGCTCCCACAGACCTGGCGTGTCACAGCACACAACTTTACACTGAAGCTCCAACAGACCTGGCGTGTCACAGCATACAACTTTACACTGAAGCTCCCACATACCTGGCGTGTCAGAGCACACAGACCTGTTGTGTCACGGCATGCAGACATGGTGTGTCACAGCACACAGACCTGGCGTGTCACAGCACACAACTTTACACTGAAGCTCCCAATTGCAGATGTTAAATCAGACCACTGACCTGGCGTGTCACAGCACACAACTTTACACTGAAGCTCCCACAGACCTGGCGTGTCACAGCACACAGACCTGGCGTGTCACAGCACACAACTTTACACTGAAGCTCCCACAGACCTGTTGTGTCACGGCATACAGACCTGTTGTGTCACGGCATACAGACCTGTTGTGTCACGGCATACAGACCTGTTGTGTCACGGCATACAGACCTGGTGTGTCACATCACACAGACCTGGCGTGTCACATCACACAACTTTACACCGAAGCTCCCAATTGCAGATGTTAAATCAGACCACTGACCTGGCGTGTCACAGCACACAACTTTACACTGAAGCTCCCACAGACCTGGCGTGTCACAGCACACAACTTTACACTGAAGCTCCAACAGACCTGGCGTGTCACAGCACACAACTTTACACTGAAGCTCCCACAGACCTGGCGTGTCACAGCACACAGACCTGTTGTGTCACAGCATACAGACATGGTGTGTCACAGCACACAGACCTGGCGTGTCACAGCACACAACTTTACACTGAAGCTCCCAATTGCAGATGTTAAATCAGACCACTGACCTGGCGTGTCACAGCACACAACTTTACACTGAAGCTCCCACAGACCTGGCGTGTCACAGCACACAGACCTGGTGTGTCACAGCACACAACTTTACACTGAAGCTCCCACAGACCTGGCGTGTCACAACACACAGACCTGCTGTTTCACAGCACACAGACCTGGTGTGTCACAGCACACAACTTAACACTGAAGCTCCCACAGACCTGGCGTGTCACAACACACAACTTTACACTGAAGCTCCCACAGACCTGGCCTGTCACAGCACACAACTTTACACTGAAGCTCCCACAGACCTGGCGTGTCACAGCACACAACTTTACACTGAAGCTCCCACAGACATGGCGTGTCACAGCACACAGACCTGGTGTGTCACAGCACACAGACCTGGTGTGTCACAGCACTCAACTTTACACTGAAGCTCCCACAGACCTGGCGTGTCAAAGCACACAGACCTGGCGTGTCACAGCACACAGACCTGGTGTGTCACAGCACACAGACCTGGCGTGTCACAGCACACAGACCTGGCGTGTCACAGCACACAACTTTACACTGAACCTCCGACAGACCTGGCGTGTCACAGCACACAGACCTGGCGTGTCACAGCACACACACCTGGCGTGTCACAGCACACAACTTTACACTGAAGCTCCCACAGACCTGTCGTGTCACAGCACACAGACCTGGCGTGTCACAGCACACAGCTTTACACTGAAACTCCCACAGACCTGGTGTGTCACAGCACACAGACCTGGTGTGTCACAGCACACAACTTTACACTGAAGCTCCCACAGTATTGGCGTGTCACAGCACACAGACCTGGCGTGTCACAGCACACAGACCTGGTGTGTCACAGCACACAGACCTGGTGTGTTACAGCACACAACTTTACACTGAAGCTCCCACTGACCTGGCGTGTCACAACACACAGACCTGGTGTGTCACAGCACACAGACCTGGTGTGTCACAGCACACAGACCTGGCGTGTAACAGCACATAGACCTGGTGTGTCACAGCACACAGACCTGGCGTGTCACAGCACACAACTTTACACTGAAGCTCCCACAGACCTGGGTGTCACAGCACACAGACCTGGCGTGTCGCAGCACACAACTTTAAACTGAAGCCCCCAATGGCAGATGTTTAAAAGCCTGAAGTACATATTTAACGCATGTTCTCATTGAAGCACCAGTAGACCGGAAGTCATCTGACTCCGATGAACAATACATCTCTTTAAAAAATGTTTTAAAAACCATTTTTAGAGCTGAGAATAACTATTTGTGATAATTTGAATTAAACAACTGATGCCCGGCTATAAGCCTCGTGACGTCAGTTTATTTCTCTTCTTAGAAGTTATCAGAAAATAAGGTGGGCTAAGTACATAGGGACTCTAAGGGATCCAGTGGGCGCAAATGTAATCTTAAGTAAGTGTCGGGGGACTTATTGTAAAACAATTCCTTTGTTTATATTCAAAGTAACCTCCTTGCCCCACAGTGCACGCGGCTGTGTCTAGGAGTAAAGTAGACAGAGATTTTTTCTCTTTTGTATATTATACACACAAAGAAATTTTCAGTTTTGTTTAAATTTGAAGCGAAACTTCGTCTCATTTCTTTACCGATAATAGTCTGCTTACTATTTCACATTTGAAAGTCATATTTGAATAAAATTAAATTGTCGTTTCCAGAAAAATAAATGTTTTTTTTTAAAATTGTTTAATGTTCTCAATTAACGTTTTTATTTTTTAATAATGTTTTAACTACTTTCATCAATTTTATTATTTTTGTAACTCGATTCTACGTACTCACATTGTGATTCTACGTTTTTACATCGGGATTCAACGTATGCACATCAACATTTCAACGTATGAACATCAAAATTTCAATGTATGAACATCAGCATTTCAACGTATGAACATCAACATTTCAACGTATGAACATCAACATTTCAACATATGAACATCAACATTTCAACGTATGAACATCAACATTTCAACATATGAACATCAACATTTCAACATATGAACATCAACATTTCAACGTATGAACATCAACATTTCAACGTATGAACATCAACATTTCAACATATGAACATCAACATTTCAACATATGAACATCAACATTTCAACATATGGACATCAACATTTCAACGTATGAACATCAATATTTCAACATATGAACATCAACATTTCAACATATGAACATCAGCTTATGAAAATCAACATTTCAACGTATGAACATCAACATTTCAACGTATGAACATCAACATTTCAACGTATGAACATCCATATTTCAACGTATGAACATCAACATTTCAACGTATGAATATCAACATTTCAACATATGAGTATCAACATTTCACCATTGAACATCAACATTTCAACGTATGAACATCAACATTTCAACGTATAAACATTAACATTTCAACGTATGAACATCAACATTTCAATAACAACAAAAATCAGCGGAAACAGCGTCATTATGAACAATTTATTCCACAGCATTAAATAATGCAGAGTTAAGAGAGTGTAATAATTTAATGATAACAGAAATGCCCATAACAAGGTACGTTATCAAAAGACTAAATGCGTAGTTTAAACTTGCGAACAAGTAAAGATTTCCGGAGAAATTTTGTTCAGATGTTAATGTTGTTTTGTTTTTTTTCCTCATCACATTGGTTTTAAAAAAAATATTATTTCTCTCCCCTAACCCTAAACTAATCTTTTGATGAGTACTTTCCCTTTCATACTTGTCTATCAATTTATCCATAAACATTTTTTGAAGAAAAAAAAAGAATTTAAAATTAGCTAACTAATTGAATTAAACAGTGAATCCATTGACATTTAGCTTCATTTTACGTTGCACTTTAAAATTTATTATAAATTAAATTTAGTAATTACTTTCTACTAATTATGTTTTATAAAAAATTATTATAATATAAATCTTACCCACATAAACTTTCTCTATTTAACTATATTTAAATTAAACGTATCTTAACACAAATAAAAGTAATTGCGGTAACATTTCACTATTTTTGTCTTCCAATAAACATAATCTTCCAATTATTGCGAATTTTTCAAAACCATATCCAAATAGAGACTATAATCTCAGATCAAGATCTGTTAAGGTCGGTCCACACCTCACAAATCTTCGTGAGCATTTGCCCAAGCATCACACGAACGCACTATAAAATTCGCCAATAAGCTTTTTAGCATATGTATTTGCATTTTTTTAAAAGACAAGACATAATAATGGTAATAATTATATTTTTTAAAATGTATATAGTGCAGTACCCCAGTCAGCATCTGGGCTCACATCGCTTCCCATAAAAATAATATCCCTTCCGTAAAGGCGGCTACAGGGGTAAGTGTCACATCATTGAGTTGTTTTAATTTAATCTGATGTTCACTTTCCAATCATAAAAAAAAAGTGCACACCTTCAAGAAAGGGTCGTTGCATTCACTAAGGAGTGCGCACACCCTAAGTAAGAAAAACATTGTGTGACGCGGTTAAACAGTCCAAAACCATGAATACCCTGAAGTAGAAACAATTTTTTCTTAAGATGAGAAGAAAATTATTTTTTTTTAAAAACACGACATAAAAATTCACCCGTTTTGTTTGTCCAAAACATTATATTTGAAATATATTTACAAACCAAAACAGTAAGATTCTAGCATCTACTTTACTTGATAACTATTCACAAATATTGTCTACTTTGGTTGCAACAAAACCGATCTTGAAATTCCAACTAAATTAGGCTACACTTTGTTAACATGTTTGAAAAATGGATAAGAGTCATTCAAAAGCAGGTCTAACATACAAATATACGGATAGCACAGCACTTCCACCAGCATAAATTGATTCTGTTGTCTATAAATTATAATCTGTCACGGCGATGACCCCTGACCCATGCAAAAAATAACTTGGCCTGCATCATATCCTGACCTGGTTGTGACGTTATGGAGGTACGACAGTCGGCTGGGTTAAATAGTTTAAACCTCTAGTTTTGACGTCATCAACTTTTCCCGTTGCCGAGGCAACAGCATAAGAAGCAACGGGAGAGCACTCCGTTGTTGTACTTGGTGACGACTTTCCTGGTTGGCGTCAAAGGTGGCGCGGACAAAGACCGCGCCGGCAAGAAGTGGTTGTTCGGGGTTTCCCGTTGGGAGAAGTACGGGAATCTCGAGGCGCCCGTGAAGATGGGGATCAGTTTCCTGGAAGAGGTCTTTTCCGCGTAGATTGGCTCCGCGCAGGGACCGAGCACCACTGGGACCTGGGGAGACATACAAGTTGTACTGGTGTGAGATGTAGAACACAGATGTGAGCAGTTTGGTGTACGCGTTTTCATTTTTATGTCACTCAACGATATTTCCCTAGTGACGCCATTGTTTTAATGTACGTTTATTTGACAGTTTAACTAAGTGGCGGAGAATTTAATTGAGAATTGTCCAATAATATCGTGTTTCCAACTCATTAGCTTTATGATTGCATGTCCCCAAAATTTTTACATGCGTAAGGAACTGAATTTATTTTAATGAATTATTATTATTCAACTTGGGACTTGAAAAGGTTTTTTAAATTTGAAATTGACATGTATGCGAATTTTCCTTTTAAAAAAATTCGGGGGTGAACTTTACTCCCAATGAATGATTTGGAACCCGAATTCCACTAGGTGTATCACAGACAATAGAAAAAATAACAGAGATCACATGGAGTTTTCCAAACGTTAGCATCATCATAGACTGGGTTGAAGGTTCAATATTTGTGTTTTGTTTATTTCTGACCAGCTGGTTTTATCAAGCCAATAATGAACGATTTTAAACGTAATAATTTTTGTTAATTGATTTTTTTTTAAATTAAAGCCTACGTCAGAGATCCGCCTTGTTCTGATTTGGACAAAATTTCTTACTGTTTGGATCTCATATAAAATCTGTAGGCTATTCAATTAACACGTCGAATTTGGTATGGACTAATCGCTGTTTTCGAGATCATTTAAATGGTTTATATTGACATTAAGACAGTGATTTAGCGCAAATAAGGTAGTGTGGAAAAAAAACAACGTTTTTTTTTAGAATACGTGAATGCTAATACTAATAGCATCTATTGCATCAGAGAAATTATATTAGAGCCACTTTGTAACTTTTTGAAATTCATGTCACAATTCGTTTTCAAACAAAAAAAATTGCATAAAAAGATGTAAATAAAATTTGGGCTCTTTAATTATGCGAGGAACACAGCTGTTACAGTGTCAGACAGATGGTCTTTGAACCGGAAGTTCACCTTGAAAATCATTTTCCCGCCCGCCGGGGCGAACTTGACTTTTATCGTAAGGTAGTAGGCAAGTTTGATCTGGCTGCAACCAAGGTGATATGACGTCAGCAGGTCCGTCTGCGTGGGGATGATGACGTCATATGAGGCCTTGGGAGACTGGTGCTCGTCGTGGCTGATCACGTGCGCCATCGTCATGACAACGGGCTCCTGGCGAGCTTCCAGAGTTACCTGCCCGTGGAGGACGCATTTTATTTCCTGGGGTTGGATGAGAGAGAATTGAACACAATAAAAACTGTGCGTGTTCGTGATGGTTACATCTTTGTCGAGGCATCATCGAGGTTTTCTAAATCACTTTGTTTACCGAGTTATATCAGACTAAATCGTTGAATCTGAAATCTTACACAATTATTGGCAAATCAAGTATCGAGAGGGCGTTTTGTAGTTAAATTAACTAAGTATTCTTAGATGGGCGTTTGTTCAAAATGTACATAGTTGATGTAAATAAGTTGTTATTCTTAAAGGTAACAGTGTGGTCAAAAAAACATTATATTGCAAAGATGACATTTTTCATAATAACGAAATTCAAGCTAATGCTTACCACATCTCAAAAGACGTAACCGGCTATGCCTTGGGTTTTTTTAAAGGTATTTTTAGTTCGCAAAAGAACACTATGAGCTACAGTAAACATAACAAAACAACACACACTCACACAAACACGCGAACACTCACACACAAGATCTCTTGTTCATTTACATAACAACAAGCTGTGATGTCATTCAGGTGTACCGTGCACAACAGTAGATCGACAGACATGGAATACCTTCAGTCTTTGTGTGCCGGGCAGCGACACATGCAGCTGTAACCGGATGTCGTCACCTGCCAGGTACGCGGCACGTTCTAGGTTGACGGAGACAACGGCTGGCTCTTCGTGTGCACAGGACAGGTAGACCTGGTGTAGACAATATGTTATTCAGTTTTATCTCTGATAATTATAAGTTAGAGATGGTAATATAAATATATATATATATATATGGTTCCATGACAAAACGACAATTGACAAAACGACAAGCTGACAAAACGACAAGGTGACAAAAGCGACAAGGTGACAAAAACGACAAGATGACAAAACGACAAGGTGACAAATCGACAAGGTGACAAATCGACAAGGTGACAAATCGACAAAGTGTTCACCTTCATTAATGCCTTATATACAATAAAGTTTTAATCAAAACTGTAAGATATTCTAAGTCCCGAATGGTTGGATAAAAAATGGTATTGGGTTATCAGACTTGCTTATGATTACATTAACAAGTTATATCCAATTGATTTATTGTACCTATTTTTTTAAAATATACACCATTACCATTACATGTACTTCATTCAAAGGTGTAATTAAATGTCATTTCAACATTCGCCTAAGGAACCACATTTCACTGGCTTCCAAACGTTTCTATAATTCATTTGTGACTGTCCAGGCTTCACATCCATAAATATGTATATATAAAGAGCAGGGTCGGATTTAGACTTGATGGGGCCCTTAGCAAGGATGCATTTTAGGAAAAACTTAAAACTTTTTTTCCCTCCAAAAACGTTTTGTGGATATAAAAGTAGGTGATAAAATATTATTTATTACAACTAAATAATTTTGAACTCTGTGACATGGCAAGAATTCCATTCACGAATTAAAAGGGAAAGTTTCACTTTTTGATGTCTTCCTTAGCCGCTCGTACAAACTGGTACAAAAATACTTATTATTATACTTCAAGACTGCACTTAAGACACATCACTTCAAACATTATTGTCAAAATTAATTTAGCAAAATTTCCTCAAACGATAAATGTAGCTTATGTGTACTGTACTGTCATTATTGTGGTTTTTAGGTAATGAATGTTTATGTAACACTTATATTTATGTTATTGTTCGTATGTAAAGCGCAATGAGCCCAATTCCTTACTGCGGTAGAGCGCTATAAAAATTGTCAATTTATTATTTTTATTATTATTTTTATTTAGCTACTAAAGAGGAAGCACTCAGGATCTGTGGGCGCGTTAAACTTTTGTGACATCTGCCTCTCTTTGGTTTGTGCCTTCTGCATTCGTAAGGATGTTACAGATTATACCAGTCAAAAATGTAGGTCCCCTAAAAAATCTGATTCTACCCACCCACCCCACACCCCCACCCCCACCAAACACACACACACACACACACACACAGTCGCAGCCACCTGGCACTAACTGTCAGTTTATGTGACCCAAATAACCTTGAGAGTAATCAAAATGTTGTCTACCAATTGTCTGATCTAGGTGCCGCCTCTGCCAATATTAAGTGTCCCTGTCCCAACCGCTGGCTAAGTGAGCCTTCGATCAAAATGTATTCAACTGATCAATGAATAATGTCCTTACTCGATGATAAATGGATGATAATCTCATAAGCTGATCAGTGGATGATAATCTAATTTTCTGATCAGTGGATGATAATCTCATAAGCTGATCAGTGGATGATAATCTCATAAGCTGATCAGTGGATGATAATCTCATAAGCTGATCAGTGGATGATAATCTCATAAGCTGATCAGTGGATGATAATCTAATTTTCTGATCAGTGGATGATAATCTCATAAGCTGATCAGTGGATGATAATCTCATAAGCTGATCAGCGGATGATAATCTCATAAGCTGATCAGTGGATGATAATCTCATAAGCTGATCAGTGGATGATAATCTAATTTTCTGATCAGTGGATGATAATCTCATAAGCTGATCAGGGGATGATAATCTCATAAGCTGATCAGTGGATGATAATCTCATAAGCTGATTAGTGGATGATAATCTCATATGCTGATCAGTGGATGATAATCTCATAAGCTGATCAGTGGATGATAATCTAATTTTCTGATCAGTGGATGATAATCTCATAAGCTGATCAGTGGATGATAATCTCATAAGCTGATCAGTGGATGATAATCTCATAAGCTGATTAGTGGATGATAATCTCATAAGCTGATCAGTGGATGATAATCTCATAAGCTGATCAGTGGATGATAATCTCATATGCTGATCAACTGATGATAATCTCATATGCTGATCAAGTGATGATAATCTCATACTCATATGCTGATCAAGTGATGATAGTACATCTTACCGGTAGATTACCTTACCTGCTCTGTGTGTGACACAGGTATTCTAGACTCAGATATAGAGAACAAGTCAAAACTGCGTTGAACATTGAAATGTATCTGAAAACAACAGGTGGAAATAATTTATAACAGTCATCGAAATTAAATGCTACGGATTTTCAGCAAAGTATATTTGCGACAGGCTTAAAAAGGATTTCGGACTTTACTTTGATCCAGTTTAGAAATACTTCAGAGATAATAATATATAAATATATTGGGTTTGGAAAAAAACTAAAAGCATACGAAATTTACATATTATTTTTATTACTTAGAAGAGTTCAAGGGAAGAAACGGCTATATGTCATTTTTTATAGTTCTGATATACTTAAGTGTTAAAGTTGAAAACTATACAGATTTATCATTAATTAACTAAATACATTTGAACTTTTTCATATGGTTAGAGAGTACAATCTGTAATTTCACATAGACCTCATTGAGAACATTCTATTGTTGACCCTCTATCAGATAAGGTGAATAATAAACTTCATTGAGAACATTCTATTGTTTACCCTCTTTCAGATAGAGAGGATAATAAACCTCATTGAGAACATTCTATTGTTGACCCTCTATCAGATAAGGTGAATAATAAACTTCATTGAGAACATTCTATTGTTTACCCTCTTTCAGATAGAGAGGATAATAAACCTCATTCAGAACATTCTATTGTTGACCCTCTATCACAAAGAGGGGATAACTGAACAATATCAAAAATGTCACATTGCCGTTTCTCCCCTTGAGATCTTCTAAATACCAAGAATGTTACGGCAAATAGCCTTCGCCACCTGCTGTTTACCGACCAAACCAAAAGCAATCAGAATACTTATAAAAACACAACAAAGAATGATAATATAATTGCTGGTCAAAAGTAAATGAATTGCATTGTTTTCATTTAAAACTAAAAATCGGGTCTATTTAGGCTTCGTCTATAGCGTCAGGCTCAGCCAGCCCTCACCCTCACCTCGCCCGATGACGAATTAACCAACAAACCACATACATCTTTGTGCTCCATTCAGCGTAGTTAAATTTTAGCTTGCACGGTTTACATTTTTATTAGTTATTTATTTTTCATTATGAAATTTTCTTCGCTGTGCAGCATTCATTGGGCCAGCGTGAAGGTAAAAATTCTTTGATCCAAGTAACCAGTTAGCTGTTGGGAGGGGGCACCTCTACAGTACCTCTAAACTACGTCTGTGACGTACCTCTAAACTACGTCTTTGACGTACCTCTACACTACGTCTTTGACGTGTTCTCGTGTCAATCACAGCACACACATACCGCCACGTTAACAACCGGCTCGACCGGTTGATGAGTGATCAATACGCGACCGTTCGGTCACGTTAGGTAAACAATACCAGTAATACTCGACCCCCCCCCCACTCATT
This sequence comes from Ampullaceana balthica, assembly GCA_944989445.1. Classification (NCBI taxonomy): domain Eukaryota; kingdom Metazoa; phylum Mollusca; class Gastropoda; family Lymnaeidae; genus Ampullaceana; species Ampullaceana balthica. The sequence goes on along the minus strand of CALYLW010000051.1, from coordinate 199,151 downwards.
ACCGCACGCCGGCCCTGGATTCTGGGGCTATGAAATAATGGTACAACGTTTTATTTCTCTATTATGCCCCCCCCCCGCGTTTTCCCACTCGCTTTCATCGGCGAACCTGGCAGGAAGCACGAATCACTGAAAAAGTCGCCTACATGTCAATAGTTGACAGAACTGCCAGTTATATACCTGTCTTCTTGTACTCCTTCTTGTCGGGGGCCATTCAAACGAAGTACAGGCACTTTGCGTCAGGTGGGAAGGGCTGGGTGGGGCCAAAAAGAGTGGGTGGGGTGGGGTGGGCGAAAAGGGAAAACCTTTATTATAAGGCGTGGTGTGCGGTGTATACTTTTATATCAGTTTCTGTTTGGGAATTCAGTAGCTTGAAAGTCTGGTTCACTGAATATAAAGAAGCAACAATCGATACAAAAGGTTGAAACGTTTAAAGGGGCTTAGTGTACGCTCTACAGCAAGGGTCCAAATATTAATAAGGCAGTGGTTTACCCTTGGGCCATACTATCGTTAGGTTGTTTAGTGCTGTTTTTTTTCCTTCAAAACCTCAAACTACATGTCGAATTTGTTGAAAAAAGAATATATACAACGGAGAACACATTTTATCCCTATCGGCTAGTCGATAGTTGAATGCAGAGGCGTCACTAGGGTTGGTGTCACCCGGGGCGGTAGCTCATGGTGTCACCCCTTCACGACTGAAGGGGCCGTCCATAAATGACGTCACGCAAGGTTGCCGATTTTTACCCCACCCTCCCCCAGCGTCATACTTTGTCACAAAAACTTAGACCCCATCCCCTATTTTACGATATGACGTCACAAAACTATGACACACCTCCCCAAAGCCGTATTTTCTCAATAAAAATTAGCATGTTGCAAATTATTTTTTGTCATTTAAATATGTATTTAGGGTAAGTCTGCACTGTAATATCGTAACACGCGTGAAGTCATTGAAAACGTAATTAAATAAATGGTAAACAATCAAATATTTAAGTGGAACTTTTATTTAAAGTTTCGCGTTTTTGATGTGACGTCACATTTCTTAAACACCCCCCTCCTCGTACCACATCGTCAAAGATGCGTGGACCCATAGGGGGGAGGGCTAAGGCGGATTAAAAAGGGGGGGGGGTTCTGAACGGGCTAAAATCCCCAATAATTTAAGGGCCCCCAAACTTTTTATGAATTATAGTGTATAATAAAGATGCAGGCCATTATGTTTGTACGAATCCCGGAAAATGCCTTGGACAGTCATACGGCAATGCTGCAAATGAGTAGGAAGTATAACGGAAACCAGGCTATTCTTCGTGAGAAGTGCATTGTAGCTCATTATGTGCCGTGTACAGCTCATTCCTTTAATTTGGTTGGGAATAGAGCAGCAGGTTGTCCTACTGCGGTCAGATTTTTTTGTCTTATGCAAAATCTTTATACCCGACTTGTTACATCTACTCATCGTTGACAGGTACTTCAAAAACATATGAAATTGATACATGCTAACAAAGCCTTGTCTGACACAAGATGGTCAGCCTGACATTATGATGTAAGGTCTGTTAATAGCTCATACAATGAGAATATCGCAGCACTGGAAAAATTAGCAACGAATGAAAATCAGCCACGTGACTGCCGACTTGAAGAAAAAGGCTTTCTAAAGGAAATTGAACAACTGGAAGTCGCTATTTTACTTGAAATTTGGGAAACAATTTTAGAAAGGAAGTCTCTCATTGAGTTTGTTTAAAAAATAGCATTCTTAATTTTATTCCTATGGAGACAAAGGAAAGGAAAAGTCCGTGGTAAAATCAGTGTAAACAATCTTCAATACTATCAAACAAAAAAGAAAGCGTCAGTTTGATAAAGAGACATCAACAAAACAGTATTCTCCTGGAGAAAAAATTCAAGATTGAGGTATTTCTGGTAATCATTGACAAACTTTCTTAAGCCCTACAACATTGGTTAGGTGCATATAAATACATCCATGAGAAATTTGGCTTTCTTACAAACCTAACTGAGCTCAGCACTTTCGCCACCCGATGGGCAGCAGCCAAGTTAATGGAAGAACATTCAAGTTCAAGGGATTTCGAAGAAGGGGTTGGGTAAATCCGAAGCAACCGTTTCGTCCCCCTCAATTTACTAGCAACGCCATTGAGCCGTGCCGGTTTAGGGCCAGGAGCGCCAGTACGGATTAGCAAAAAGTGCCGCGAAGAACGCATTGGACGCCAGCTCTGAGGAAACCTTCCAGTGGGGGTTGCACCCTAGGTAGGTCTTTGATGATCCCCCGGTCTGCGGCGGTCCTAACCATGGAGACCCGTGTGCTTTGCCGGGATGGCGCCAAAGTGGTAGCGGGTCGTAGTAGGAAATTCCACCACCTCCTTTTGAGGGCAACTTAGTGGGAGGCATCTTCGACTGTATGTCCTGGGTGCCAAGGTGGCCGCTTCAGAAGCGACCGCTTTTTTTTTGTCCTCAGCTGTTATGTCCCTTTGTTGGCACTAGGCTCGGGGCTTCTGATTTTCTTCCACATGTAGGTTCATGAGTGATTTCGAAGACTGCTTACCTTCAGAATTAGTCCAATTTTCAGAACTCTTAAAAAAGTTATTGTCCAGCCCCAGGCTCAGAGTAAGGAAAAGGAATTAGCACAAAGCGAAACTCAAAAAACTTGCACAGAGCTAAAAAAAATTGCTGCATTTGAATGAGCTATATTTCACTCAGTCCTTTACAAATGTACACATCGCACTTCGCATCTATCTTTCAATGATGACATCAAACTGAAGCTGACAGCGATCCTTTTCAAAGTTGAAAAGAATATATAATGATTTAGAATTTGCATGGGACGAAAAAGGCTGAATATGCTCTCTCTAATGAGCATTGAAAAGGAACGTGTAAGCTTACTCAGCTTTATTGACTTGATTGAAAACATCGCCATTTGAAAAATTCGCAAATGAAAGTTGTAGGTTGAAATAATAATCATACATATTTTTCAATAATTTTTGTTATTTCAAATAGAGAAAAGAATTCGTTACCTCATGAATACTTTTTTTTAAAAATACGGAATAACGCGTAATTCTATTCTTTACGGGGGCGCGTTCGTAAGCACTAAACAGCGTAAGTCTGGATGGGACCGTCGTTACCGGAGGACTACCTGTATATAAATATGCATATCTATGCTTTCAATGCCTTTAATAAATATATATATATATATAAAATATTAACTCAAAGACATTGAAATCATAATTTTCCTCAAGAAAAACATCAACAAAGAAAACCCATCTTTAGAAATTTTTTTCTTGGGGGGGGGGTGATAAAAATCGTATTCCCCCCACCCCACTGTGGTGGAGGGAGTCGTGAGGTGGGATTCGTTCATGCTGTCGGTGTGTCCAAGCCTAAATGGCTTTATAACTTTTAAAACAGAAGACACTGCCTCTTTCATTCCAGCCTTTTTTAAATGATCTGTCTGCTGCGACTATTTCTTTTCTTTTTTTCCTAATCTGTTTTAATGTTGTTCGTGTGTTGGGACTGTTTTATTATTGCAAGTTAACTAATATTTTTTTAATAAGAATTTTCGCGCTTAACGTATTTCATTGTATTTCTTAATTTCTTTCTAGATTAAAAAAATTTGTCATCTTTTGTTTTCTGACATAAAATCGTACACAGTAAAATTGTAGGCTCGGGTGTCGCCCCCTGATGGGTGTCACCCGGGGCGGCCCGCCCCCCCCGCCCCCCCCCCTAGTGACGCCACTGGTTGAATGGTATTATGTGCTAAGAGTTATCTTTCTCTGCCAGTATTTATGCTAATGAGATGTTCAAGTCCTGTCACATTTTGGTCACTGCGTGGTCTGGTGGCTATATGACGTATTCACAGCGTATTGGAACAAGCGTAGACCTATACCCCCTCCCCCCTCAGCCCCCTGCACCTTTTTTGCATAAAATGTTTTATAACCATTTACGAGGATGAGCGACAACACGTGTCCGATCAATGTTGGACGTTCGCGCCTCCATACAGTGGAGATCCCTAACAATCTGATCTTTTTTTTTAAATTCCAATAAATAATATTGCATTGATACCAATAGTGTTTGTTGTGGTCTTCGCTGTAAGGATTTATCACTGATGATTTTTATTGTATTTATTAATTTTGTTGTTATGAAATTCAAGTCAGATTTTATAAAACGATCACAAAGCCGAGAGTCTTAAATAGTTTTTGTTTTAACTTACACTCAATGAACTGGTTTAGGTTAAGACGAAAAGCTTTGTCCACGCTGATTGTTCGATTCCCCACTACAAATGAAAAATTATTGGGGATGGGTTGGGTTCACTGACCTGTTTTGACCTCAGCACTCTGACCCTGTTCGGAGACGTCAAACTTTTCGCCGGGTGAAGGTCATCGCATATCCTAGCCGTGATGACGTAGGCCACGTCAAATGAGAACCCGTTCCTCAAATCCTTGTATGTGAGGGTCGATGGGATGTCTTTGGGAAGTTGTATTCTGAAATTCGTCAACTACGTATTTCAAGTATTCAACGGTCAAATAAACTAATTCAAATTATCTGGAATCTTGAGATTTCTCTCTTAAGGCTTTGACTAACACACGGGCAGCCTGCTCCGTCTGCTGGGCAGTGCCATACAACATCGTCTGAGCGTAGGACTCACTCGCCGCGGACAGTTAAGTTACAACTGTCATCATAAATCTGAGTTTTTAGCACGTTCCTGTATGCCTAAACTCAACATTTTTGCTATCGATAACAAATGATTCTAGGTAACCGTAACCAAAGCCTAAACTTAAGAATTTCATTTGGTTCAAATTTTCATATGGTCATTAATGGGGTGAAAGAACTTTTGTAAAATCCAAACAATAATCAACTTTATAAAATTGGGGAGCTTGAAACAAATAAATAAAATATCATAAATACATTTTTTAAAGTGTCAGTGATGAAGATTCTATACATTATTATCAATATATTATATTGATAGGAAAAGGAAAATCAGAACAACTTCTATTGATATAACATTTTTCAGTTTTTAACTCCCTTAAAAAAATGAAATGATAATAAGAAAACCAGATTTAATTGGATCAACCTAAAAATATGGCATTCCTATAAATCCTCAAAATCTAATTAACGATCCACACAATTTAAAAGTTATTAAAATGATCCACGAGATAAAGGCACGATGCGAATTTCAGTTCTCGCCTGAGAGGAACAACAACGTGTTCAAAGAATTTGATTCACTGCGGCTACAAACAACGTTTACCGTAAAGTTAAAAGAAAATCGTTTAATACCAATGAAGATAACTGTAGATTTATCTTATCTTATCTATACAGACGCTCCTTCTATGCAGAAGATAGTTGCGTCCACAGACCATGACAGATGATCTGTTTGGCAAGTGATGCAGCGCTCACAGGCCACGGCTTTGTGGGTTTCACGCATTACCCAGCCGCCTAACTACATGTAGTGTTAGGTACCCATTTGGAGCGGGGTGACTCAGGGACGCCCTAGGCCCCGGGAACAAACCCTTGCCTTCACACGGATTCGAGCCCGTGACCATCGGTACGACAGTCCAGTGCGCTGCCACTCGACCACCGCGTCCCCTATTATTTTATTTGTATTCTCCGAGGTCGGATCTGGTGCTGTCGTTACAAGATGTGCGCTGCGATGTTACAGAAGATCTTCTCCCATGGTGTAGCTAAATATGAAGTTTAATATTATTTTTATAATTATCAATGTTATAATTATTAGATTGTGATTTTTTAAAAGATTCTTAAAGTAAGAACAGTTCAAGCACATTTGGGGCCGTCCATAAAGTACATCACGCTATTTTTAACCATTTTTAACTCTCCCCCCTCCCCTGTCACAAACTGTCACAAATCTCGGAACCCCCCCCCCTAAAGTACGTCACACTTTCGAATAAAAATGTTGTTTTTTATTAACAAAATAATTAAATTTAATATAAAACACCGTGACGTCACACATGGCCGGACCCCTCCCCCTGTCACAAACTGTCACACACTGCCACACTTTCTTACACCCCCTCCCCCCTCTGGAGCGTGACGTACTATATGGACGGTCCCTTTATTGTGTTTAACCAGTGATGGCGAACCTTTTGGGGGTCGCGTGCCCGAAATTCAACCAAAAACTTATTTATATAGCAAAGTGCCAAAACACTGATGGGACCCGAAAATGGGGTTTGGCTGGTTTGATTAAGAAAGTAATATTTTAGTCACGTGCCGGCTGATCAGGCTCTGCGTGCCGACTGTGGCACTCGTGCCATAGTTCGCCATCATTGTTCTTACGATTTGAAAAATAAAATTTAAAAAAATTAATGCATGGAAAAAATAAAGAATAAAGAAAAGAAAGAATGCAGCTTTTTAAAGTCTACGTTGCTACATACTTGAATTTTGATGCATAATGGCCAGGGGTCAAGAATGACGTCAGCGTATAATCCCCCGACCCGATGACGTATTTCTGCTTCCGCAGGTAAGTCTCTCGTATCGTCTGGGGCAGCGCGTCTGGTGTTTTCCGAATGACCACGTGACCTTTGCCAGACACGGTGAGCTCCACGAATCGTATGGCCAGACCTTTCCTGATGACGATGTTGATTGACCCGGAGACCTCCTCCCCCGGACGGTACTGGTAACTGGACACGTTGTCCGTCACCACATCAAAGAAGGTGATGATCGCACCCTCGTCCGGCGGGGGGAAAGCTCCCCGGGCGTCCCCATTAGGGACACGCGACGCCACCGTTGACCCCACGTACGTCCTTATCTGAGAGAGCGGGACGGTGTTCGGGCCCAGGCTCTGGGACCTGTAGAAGCTCTTACTCCCCGCCCCGCCCCACGGCTCGTAGTACACAGGGGCCAGCCTCGTCGTGGCGTACTTCTGTATCCGTTTGTTCCCGCTGTACTGCATTCGGACGGGCGCCCGTCGGCCGCTGTTGCGCGAGGTGTCGAAGATGAGGTGGTTGGCGTAGGGCGACTGGTCGCTGGGGGCGGGTGTCACGGGTTCCGGGGTGGAGGAGTTCCTGAAGGCGGGGTTGTCGATGCCGGTGACCTTGGCGCTGGGGTAGCCCTCCTGGAGCGACAGGGAGTTCTCATAGGCGTCCGGCGAGGTGTCGCTGAGGTCACGGTCGTGGAGCTCGCGGTAGGCCGGGTGAGACGTGGGGGACGGGAGTTCGACGGTGTAGTACTGGTCCATGGTCTGATGGGCCAACACGTTGGACAAGACCTAGGGGGAATGGCAGGGAGGAAAATTAATGAGAAAAAGTATACATAATGTAAAAAATAATGTGTTTATGATAAATACTTTGTGTTACTTGATAATATATGATTACAGGCATTGTCAATATAATAATCTCTCTCTCTCTCTCTCTCTCTCTTTATCCTTATCTTTCTCTCTCTCTTTCTCTCTCTCTCCCCTCTCTCCCCCCTCTCTCTCATTATCCTTCTCTTTCTTGTTTTCTCTCTTTTTATCCTCTTTTTTTCTCTCTCTCTCTCTCTCTCTCTCTGTTTATCCTCTTTTTCTCTCTCCCTTTCTCTCCCTTACTCTCTTCTATACTTCTCTTTCTCTCTCCCCTCTCTCTCTTTCTCATTCTCTTTTTTCTCCGTCACTTCTCTCTCTTTTATCCCTCCCTTTTCTCTACAACTCTTTCTCTCTCCCTTTATCTCTTTTATTCCCCCCCTCTCTCTCTCTCTCTCTCTCTCTCTCTCTCTATATATATATATATATATATATATATATATATATATATATATATATATATATATCTCTTTCGATCTCTCTCTATATTGATGAAAGATATAATTTCTAGCTAAATGTCATTCAAGAAGCAGCTGAGTACTAGCAGACTAAAGAATGATCTCAATTTGATACCATTGGCCACATGTTAAATTATATTGTTCAATCCTTTAATACCATATAATCGATCTGAATCACCAAGAAGATGCCATCAGAGAATCATATTAATATAAAACTTGTAGATTGAAAGGAATTGTTGTAATCCAAATTGAGCTATCGATTCAATGCAGAAACCAAAGCAGGCAGTAAATATTTTACTTGATATAAAAATTTCAACAATGATGGAGTGCCATCATCAAACGGTTTCTTAAAAAATTTGTTTTGGGTCTTTTAAATGCTTACTCGATATGCAGTTACCGTTATAATATCCTTTCTCAAAATAAAATTAATATTTACAAAAGTTCGTAATTTTGGTGTGTGTTTTTTTTTAGAAAGTACTGTCTATGCTAGTCATCATTTAAAAACGTAGTTAAAATATTTCAACTAAATAGAGCAAGCCTAAAAAAGACATAAATACAACACACAGTTTTTCTCGTATTGATTGTCATCAATTTGAAAGAAGCGAAATCCGATAACAGCTTCGTTTGAGAGACTGAATAAACAAAGGTTATGACAAGGGACGCAAGGCAGTGTTCAAGGCACTGCAATGCATTGGGATCTTTGCTTGCTTTCAATAATTTCTTCATATTCAATTTTCTTTATTTATTTCCCTTTGTCATCCCGTACAAGCGCTAAATCGATAACATTTTTTTAGTACGCTGTGTAGCTGCTCTGATATTGCTTGTGGCACTAAGAATAAGAAATAGGGAAAACCCTGTAAAAATCAAACATTTATCTGGGCGTATTTAATTTTTTATAATTCCCATGTTACAGTTTTGGTTTACAAATTTAAACATTTACATCTCAAAGCAAATGTGTTTATTTTATTTATTTTTTTTGGTGGGGCTAGGATACATAGGTACCCGACTGTTGCTACCCGCATATCCTCGACACCAAAGCCATTAATTTAGTGGATGAATTTAATGGCGGTATTAGTGGCGCCATCTCTGTGTCCTGGATGAACCACGCCCACATAGAATCCTGAGCACGTGTGATTTTTTTTAATTCATTTTTTATTATATCATGTCAACTAAGATGTTCTCGCAGTGCTATAGCAAATAAAATGTAATTAGAAAAACGCCCAATTTCGGTCAATTTTTTCCCTCCTTTGTTCAACAACAGCATCAACAACTTCAGATACACGGACAGTCTCCTATTTCAAAAAATTGAAACTCATAAATTCTTGTATAAACGTCACATAAAATTTGCTTTTATAACTGACTGCGATTTTTGGACGTGTTTTATTTTGCTATCATCTACAGCCAACTAGATTTACAAAGAAAATACAAAATACACAAACAAATTGTGTAATGAAAACAAAATAATTTTGAGCTTTATTTTTAAAAGCTTTATCGCAGTTCGATCCTATATGATAAAATATGATAAATTTACGAAGTTCAAAATTGTGTTGTCGAATTTTTATTATTTTATTTTTTTATTTATTTTTTTTGTGATAATTTTAAAACAGTGAAAAACATTTTGAAATTTAGAAATATTTATTAAGAAATATATTTCATTTAATTTGTGTAAAATATAGTATAAAATATAGTATAAAATATAGTATAAAATATAGTATAAAATAGCCAATGTCTAAATCCTAAAAAGAAAATTTGGCTAAAAAGACAATTCTACCTTTTTGCTTCAGATTTATACTTCACATTAATTATTTATATTCCATAAAAATTGACAAGATTATGAGCTGTGATTTATCTTGACTATTCTCATAATGTACATGTCAAGTGTATGCTCATAATGTACATGTCAAGTGTATGCTCATAATGTACATGTCAAGTGTATGCTCATAATGTACATGTCAAGTGTATGCTCATAATGTACATGTCAGGTGTATGCTCATAATGTACATGTCAAGTGTATGCTCATGATGTACATGTCAGGTGTATGCTCATAATGTACATGTCAAGTGTATGCTTATAATGTACATGTCAGGTGTATGCTCACAATGTACATGTCAAGTGTATGCTCATAATGTACATGTCAGGTGTATGCTCATAATGTACATGTCAAGTGTATGCTCATAATGTACATGTCAAGTGTTATTACATATGCTCATAATGTACATGTCAAGTGTATGCTCATAATGTACATGTCAAGTGTATGCTCATAATGTACATGTCAAGTGTTATTACATATGCTCATAATGTACATGTCAAGTGTTATTACATATGCTCATAATGTACATGTCAAGTGTATGCTCATAATGTACATGTCAAGTGTTATTACATATGCTCATAATGTACATGTCAAGTGTTATTACATATGCTCATAATGTACATGTCAAGTGTTATTACATATGCTCATAATGTACATGTCAAGTGTTATTACATATGCTCATAATGTACATGTCAAGTGTTATTACATATGCTCATAATGTACATGTCAAGTGTTATGACAAAATAATTCTTTCGTCTTTGTGTTAAGGATAACAATGAAATTGTTTGAATTAATTCCGCAAAATAATCTGACAACTTCATCGTATGTAGTCGAGCAGTCTCAGGACGAAAATTTATCAGGGGCTCCATCTACCCCATTGAGAATCTCTCTCACTCTCTCTCTCTCTCTCTCTCTCTGTGTGTGTCTCTCTCTATATATCTCCTCTCTCTCTCTCTCTCTCTCTCTCTTTCTTTCTCTCCCCCCTCTCTCTCTCTCCCTTCTCTCTCTCTATCTATATCTCTCTTAATTCCGTTATCTGCGGGTTTGGTGAATCTGCCAGAGCTAAAAACAAAGTCAACAAATTGACAAACAAGACATCAGTGTAGATCAGCACTCAGCGTAAACTCTCACGGCGACAGATAACGAAAGTCACCGAATACATTGGCAGATAACGACTTTCTCCAATACATTGGCAGATAACGACTTTCTCCAATACATTGCCATATTTCATAAACATTTGGGGAGAGAGCGGCAGAACCAGTGTCAAATTAAAATCTTTACCCACTTAGGTCCTCAAATACGTCCCAAAAATAATTGCAGTCACTGTAGGGCAGTGTACCATAATCTCTAACCTTTGCACTCTCTTCAGGAAGTTGTATGTAATTAATAATTACTCCCCCCCCCCAGGAGATCCTTATGACCTAAGACCTAAAAAAAAATATATTTAAAGTTTCATTCAATACGTATTCATTTTTTTTTCACTGGAGCGGTCATTAACACATGCAGGGAACCACTGTTGTAGACGGTCATTAACACATGCAGGGAACCACTGTTGTAGACGGTCATTAACACATGCAGGGAACCACTGTTGTAGACGGTCATTAACACATGCAGGGAACCACTGTTGTAGACGGTCATTAACACATGCAGGGAACCACTGTTGTAGACGGTCATTAACACATGCAGGGAACCACTGTTGTAGACACCCTGGTGCTTTTTAAGGGAGATAATCATTGACATGAGATCTGCTTGAATGGTGGCCTTCTCAAGACCAACATCATGGTAAGCGGCTGTAACGGGAAATAAGTATCGATGTGGGAGGGTAACTGTTGACGTGTTATATTTGGAAGATTAAATATATCAAACTGTATTCATTCACACGAAGTTGGCGATAAGGGCGGACGATTCACTGAATGGTGAACTTGTGGGATGGGGGGGGGAGTCGTGGGGGGAGTCGTGTGGGGGGGGGGAGAGGAGGGGTGAAGATAGAGGAGTTTACGTTGTCACGGGATAAACTGGTTTGCCATCTATGTTTATTCACATCAAGAAGTAGAAAGATATCGAAGGACAAATCTTTTTTAATTTACAGTATAAACATTATAAGAACTAACTAATGTTCAGCATCAGAGCAAGTGTCAGCCAGTCGGTATATGCTATACGTTTCAATGTGATGGTTCACATATTCAATTGTGACAATGCGAAGGAAAAAAATGTTGTTTATGATGCTGATTCTTGTGCTAACGTAGGGAGTGCTATAAGATTTGTGTTCAAAGGTGATAGAAAAAAAAAGTGAAGACCAAGATCTTTACAACCCCTTCCCGCTCTTCTAATATTGCATCACTCTATACTGAATTGCAAATCCATCTCCGACAATGCTAAAAGTCCACGAGTAATTATTTCATAATTTTAAATGTTATCAAAGCTGTAGTTCTCTTCCATCATAACAATATTTGACGAGACTTTGCATTAGTTTTAAAACACAAATGGGATGGTAAATCAAGTTTAAAATCGCGAATCGAACATCGCAATCATTTCTTAGACCAATTGAGTGTTGAGTGAGGGGCATAGTCTAATAACGTTGAGTTTGTCAAACCTGATGGTTTTAACTGAAACATGGCTATAAATAGATTTGTTGATGGTTCAACTCGTGGTTAATTTATCTTTGCCCAAACCCGGTGCAAGATGAAACAATGGACGCGAAAATATTTCGTTATATTGATGTATGTTCTTAAATTCACTCGGCTCTCGCGTCTACAATCCTAGATCCACTACAAAAGAGGCCGTTTTTTCACCTTGATTGATTGAGAACAAATAAACTGAGAACCACTGGTGATAGCGATCTCCATTGTATCGATCTGTGCTTGAGTTATGTACAGTTGATTAGAAATATCTCCTATTATACCGGTGTCTTTTAGGACCCGCCTTTGTACCGAGGAATACGCTGGAGGCGGGTCTTTCACTACAACCCAGCCGAGCAAAAAAATACACGCTATCAAAAGAAATGGCAAGCAATTGTATACCACTCCAGGAATGGGCTGTACGAAGGAAACGCCCTTAAATAATAAGGCCCCTTAGAACACCGGCATCAATCCGTGATGTTGTGTGCAAAGTTAATGGTAGGGTCAATGATTGACTTTGTCTAGAGGACACACATTTAAAGATATCTGAATCTATAATATTAAACTGAATAATTAAATCTGATTTTGATGTCGGGGCTTCGAACTAGTCACCTAAGGGGCCGTCTATAACACAATGACAGTTTGTGACAGGGGGGAGGGGGGTCCGGCCATGTGTGACGTCACCCTTTTTATATTAAATTTTGATTGTTTTGATAATAAAAAACTAAATTTTTCTTCGAAAGTGTGACGTACTTTAGGGTCCGAGATGTGTGACAGTTTGTGACAGGGGGAGGGGGGAGTTAAAAATTGTCAAAATTAGCGTGACGTACTTTATGGGCGGCCCCTTAGGTCATTATCCTTAAAATGGGTCAGTCTATATTTAACGGATTTTTTAAATATTAAAAAATGTTAAAATTATACATTTTATATCCAAATAAAATAAATAAAAGACAAACAACCAAACAAACAAAACCAGCTGGTTTTATCAGCAAAAAAGCAGAAAATACTTTAAATATTCCTTAAGGGTATAACCTAAAGAAAGGTATTGAAGTATTGAAGGTATGAAGATATGTGTACTATATTATATGGAACTGAAAAGTGTTGGAACTGAATGTAAACAAAAGGGATGCATGTTTAATGTTAATTATATTTGTTAAGATTATTTTTAGGCTTAGCATAACTCAAAATAGACGTAGAACTTGACGCGTTTAACGTTTAGCAGGTAGCTTATTGTGTCTTAGAGTTTAACGTTTAGCAGGCAGCTTATTGTGTCTAGAGTTTAACGTTTAGCAGGTAGCTTATTGTGTCTAGAGTTTAACGTTTAGCAGGCAGCTTATTGTGTCTAGAGTTTAACGTTTAGCAGGCAGCTTATTGTGTCTAGAATTAAACGTTTAGCAGGTAGCTTATTGTGTCTAGAGTTTAACGTTTAGCAGGTAGCTTATTGTGTCCAGAGTTTAACGTTTAGCAGGTAGCTTATTGTGTATAGAGTTAAACGTTTAGCAGGTAGCTTATTGTGTCCAGAGTTTAACGTTTAGCAGGTAGCCCTTACAGCTTATTGTGTCCAGAGTTAAACGATTAGCAGGTAGCTTATTGTGTCCAGAGTTTAACGATTAGCAGGTAGCCCTTACAGCTTATTGTGTCCAGAGTTAAACGATTAGCAGGTAGCTTATTGTGTCCAGAGTTTAACGATTAGCAGGTAGCCCTTACAGCTTATTGTGTCTAGAGTTAAACGATTAGCAGGTAGCTTATTGTGTCCAGAGTTTAACGTTTAGCAGGTAGCCCTTACAGCTTATTGTGTCCAGAGTTAAACGATTAGCAGGTAGCTTATTGTGTCCAGAGTTTAACGTTTAGCAGGTAGCCCTTACAGCTTATTGTGTCCAGAGTTAAACGATTAGCAGGTAGCTTATTGTGTCCAGAGTTTAACGTTTAGCAGGTAGCCCTTACAGCTTATTGTGTCCAGAGTTAAACGATTAGCAGGTAGCTTATTGTGTCCAGAGTTTAACGTTTAGCAGGTAGCCCTTACAGCTTATTGTGTCCAGAGTTAAACGATTAGCAGGTAGCTTATTGTGTCCAGAGTTTAACGTTTAGCAGGTAGCCCTTACAGCTTATTGTGTCCAGAGTTAAACGATTAGCAGGTAGCTTATTGTGTCCAGAGTTTAACGTTTAGCAGGTAGCCCTTACAGCTTATTGTGTCCAGAGTTAAACGATTAGCAGGTAGCTTATTGTGTCCAGAGTTTAACGTTTAGCAGGTAGCCCTTACAGCTTATTGTGTCCAGAGTTTAACGTTTAGCAGGTAGCTTATTGTGTCCAGAGTTTAACGTTTAGCAGGTAGCCCTTACAGCTTATTGTGTCCAGAGTTAAACGATTAGCAGGTAGCTTATTGTGTCCAGAGTTTAACGTTTAGCAGGTAGCCCTTACAGCTTATTGTGTCCAGAGTTTAACGTTTAGCAGGTAGCCCTTACAGCTTATTGTGTCCAGAGTTAAACGATTAGCAGGTAGCTTATTGTGTCCAGAGTTTAACGTTTAGCAGGTAGCCCTTACAGCTTATTGTGTCCAGAGTTAAACGATTAGCAGGTAGCTTATTGTGTCCAGAGTTTAACGTTTAGCAGGTAGCCCTTACAGCTTATTGTGTCCAGAGTTTAACGTTTAGCAGGTAGCTTATTGTGTCCAGAGTTTAACGTTTAGCAGGTAGCCCTTACAGCTTATTGTGTCCAGAGTTAAACGATTAGCAGGTAGCTTATTGTGTCCAGAGTTTAACGTTTAGCAGGTAGCCCTTACAGCTTATTGTGTCCAGAGTTTAACGTTTAGCAGGTAGCCCTTACAGCTTATTGTGTCCAGAGTTTAACGTTTAGCAGGTAGCCCTTACAGCTTATTGTGTCCAGAGTTTAACGTTTAGCAGGTAGCCCTTACAGCTTATTGTGTCCAGAGTTTAACGTTTAGCAGGTAGCCCTTACAGCTTATTGTGTCCAGAGTTTAACGTTTAGCAGGTAGCTTATTGTGTCCAGAGTTTAACGTTTAGCAGGTAGCCCTTACAGCTTATTGTGTCCAGAGTTAAACGATTAGCAGGTAGCTTATTGTGTCCAGAGTTTAACGTTTAGCAGGTAGCCCTTACAGCTTATTGTGTCCAGAGTTTAACGTTTAGCAGGTAGCCCTTACAGCTTATTGTGTCCAGAGTTTAACGTTTAGCAGGTAGCCCTTACAGCTTATTGTGTCCAGAGTTTAACGTTTAGCAGGTAGCCCTTACAGCTTATTGTGTCCAGAGTTTAACGTTTAGCAGGTAGCCCTTACAGCTTATTGTGTCCAGAGTTTAACGTTTAGCAGGTAGCTTATTGTGTCCAGAGTTTAACGTTTAGCAGGTAGCTTATTGTGTCCAGAGTTTAACGTTTAGCAGGTAGCCCTTACAGCTTATTGTGTCTAGAGTTTAACGTTTAGCAGGTAGCCCTTACAGCTTATTGTGTCCAGAGTTTAACGTTTAGCAGGTAGCTTATTGTGTCCAGAGTTTAACGTTTAGCAGGTAGCCCTTACAGCTTATTGTGTCCAGAGTTTAACGTTTAGCAGGTAGCCCTTACAGCTTATTGTGTCCAGAGTTAAACGATTAGCAGGTAGCTTATTGTGTCCAGAGTTTAACGTTTAGCAGGTAGCCCTTACAGCTTATTGTGTCCAGAGTTAAACGATTAGCAGGTAGCTTATTGTGTCCAGAGTTTAACGTTTAGCAGGTAGCCCTTACAGCTTATTGTGTCCAGAGTTTAACGTTTAGCAGGTAGCTTATTGTGTCCAGAGTTTAACGTTTAGCAGGTAGCCCTTACAGCTTATTGTGTCCAGAGTTAAACGATTAGCAGGTAGCTTATTGTGTCCAGAGTTTAACGTTTAGCAGGTAGCCCTTACAGCTTATTGTGTCCAGAGTTTAACGTTTAGCAGGTAGCCCTTACAGCTTATTGTGTCCAGAGTTTAACGTTTAGCAGGTAGCCCTTACAGCTTATTGTGTCCAGAGTTTAACGTTTAGCAGGTAGCCCTTACAGCTTATTGTGTCCAGAGTTTAACGTTTAGCAGGTAGCCCTTACAGCTTATTGTGTCCAGAGTTTAACGTTTAGCAGGTAGCTTATTGTGTCCAGAGTTTAACGTTTAGCAGGTAGCCCTTACAGCTTATTGTGTCCAGAGTTAAACGATTAGCAGGTAGCTTATTGTGTCCAGAGTTTAACGTTTAGCAGGTAGCCCTTACAGCTTATTGTGTCCAGAGTTTAACGTTTAGCAGGTAGCCCTTACAGCTTATTGTGTCCAGAGTTTAACGTTTAGCAGGTAGCCCTTACAGCTTATTGTGTCCAGAGTTTAACGTTTAGCAGGTAGCCCTTACAGCTTATTGTGTCCAGAGTTTAACGTTTAGCAGGTAGCCCTTACAGCTTATTGTGTCCAGAGTTTAACGTTTAGCAGGTAGCTTATTGTGTCCAGAGTTTAACGTTTAGCAGGTAGCTTATTGTGTCCAGAGTTTAACGTTTAGCAGGTAGCCCTTACAGCTTATTGTGTCTAGAGTTTAACGTTTAGCAGGTAGCCCTTACAGCTTATTGTGTCCAGAGTTTAACGTTTAGCAGGTAGCTTATTGTGTCCAGAGTTTAACGTTTAGCAGGTAGCCCTTACAGCTTATTGTGTCTAGAGTTTGAGCAGAACTGATTTTAAAAAGCACAGCTTCTATGAATAAGGATTTAACACAGACAGACAATTTTGTCGCTGCGATTTTGGCAAAGATAATTATAATATTAATCATATGAACGAACCTTAAAAAAGGGGGAGGGGCATACTACAAGCAAAAAGGTTTACAATATAATGTTATGGTTGGTGGGTCACAATTTGTGTCAGTTCAAAATGTGCTTTAAATTAGGATTAAGTTCTGCATGAACGTATGGAGAGCACAAAGAAATGACAGATAAGTCAACTAGACCGGGGAGTAGAGGCAGCTAAGTCAACTGGACAGGGGAGAAGAGGCAGCTAAGTCAACTGGACAGGGGAGAAGTGGCAGCAAGTCAAATGGACAGGGGAGAAGTGGCATCTAAGTCAACTGGACAGGCGAGAAGTGGCATCTAAGTCAACTGGACAGGGGAGAAGTGGAAGCTAAGTCGAATGGACAGGGGAGAAGTGACAGCTAACTCACTTGAACACTACCCATGAGAAACATGGCGCACACTCGAGACAATGAAAACATTGAAAGAAAACACGCGGTGCAAAAATCGATGGACACATAAAAAAAGTCCTCCATTCTTATTTTTTAAATCCCTAGGCACACTTTGATGGATCCCAGAATTTTCTGGCACAAAGTAATAATTAATAGGTACATGAAGAAAAAATTAGCTCGGATTATTTAGTTATTTTCACACCTACGAAAAGTTCACGTATATTTTAGAATAATCTGTATATTGTAAATTAACGCTAGTATTTAGAATTAACTATTGTAACTCAAGTTCTATTGTTCGTCGTAACTGGTGAGATGGTAATTATGGTGGATGTTGTTCAATATTTTTAAATCCCTTATATTAACTTCACCGTCTTGTCGTTCTCTCTGTCTTAATGTCGTGGTCCCGCCCGCCCGCGGAAAAACAAAAGTAATAAATGACCCACTTCCCATGATACTATGGAGCTGAAATTTTGCACATAGACTTGTGTCACCTAACAATGGATTGTAACAAAATGTCAGATAGATCGAACGTACCGTAATTAAATTAATGACAATTTTTAGTTTATCTCTATGTATCTCTATGCAGCATGTGTAGCGTCTGTTATTGTTGACCTCCACGGGTCACTGGAGTTTTACTCCAGCCCTCGAGATTTCACAGGGGTCTGTCGCGCGGTGCGTGTTATATTGAACATAATCAATACTTAAGTTATGTCTCATATATAAGGGATTTATAGTACAAAAAATAATTTTTACGTTGTTCTTTTTTTTAAAGTCGTGTTTATGCGTTGCCCAGCGTTGGGTTTGTTTATCGGTTATTAAAGGAGAATCTAGTAACGTTTTTTTTTAAATAAAAAATATGAACAACTAAATAATTCAAAGCTACAACGATATTATGACAGCTTGGACCGAAGTCCAAAAAAGGGGGACTCGCATAACTTGTCGCTTCAGAACAATTTGAGATTCACTGGTATTCTTTTTTTTTAAATAATACAATCGTTATTTTTTAAGCAAAATAGAAAGTCAGCCGGTTTAATGAACGCATTCAATTTTGTCTCCGCTGTTTTTGTTCACGTTGTAGTAGTTAAGCATCGGAGCACCGAACGACCTCTCTCGTCTTCCGACGAATGCAGTTAGCAATCGATAATTTCACTGTTGAAGCTGCCACACAGCAACTTATCAGCGGTACAAATGGTCTGTTGACGTGCATTTAAAACCTCAGTGTGGTTTTCGCATATTGTTTTCATACGTCGACACGCACATTCTGGTGGCGACATGTACATTCTGACGGCGAGGACACTACCTCCATCCACCCACCCCTACTCCTCACAGTTCACATCAGTCTGCAATATCTCTAAAAACAATACACACATCTTTCTGTGAGTGAAACTTAGTTTGCCAATAACTAAGTTCATGTCCCTTTAATTTATTCTAAAGACGTAACCACGCACAATAATAGTTAAATAGCGTGAACACAGTTAAGTTAAGAAACACACAACACACATGAACTGCAAATGTAAGTGTACGTTTAAGACGCTCGTAGTCATTAAATGACCTTAATCGTTTATGGCTATTTTTAATCCCATAAACTTGTTTACAAAAGATTAAGATAATATGTGTTAAAGATATCAAAGCTTACTTTTTTTCAATCCTGTGTCGTTGTTGTTGTTGTTGTCGTACTACATGTGATGTAATCCATGGATGGGATTAGGACAGGTGTAGTGTAACACCACCCATCAGGGCCGATAACTCAAAGAGTGGCTATCCGCCTCAGGGGAGATAATGAGTGCGCAGGAAACGTCATAGTTCAGGCCATTACTAATGGAACATGCAAAGGTCATGGTTCGCAGACTCTCTTTCACAAAGCGACAAACTAAGAGCGCGTAACACGTCCGACTGGTAGAGCGGGTACGCGGCATTTATCTCCCATGTGACACTGGGCGGGTAGATAGCTTTAGCATGAACGTTGAAATTTGCCTGCTGTCAAATAAAGATTTTTTCAAAAGTAAATATGCCTATCAAATTCGTTAAATTTTTTAACGTGTTATTTTTAAACCTTAATCTTTTGAAAAAATGGTACGTTATGCTAAACTGTTAGTAGTTATATCGAGAGAAAGAAATTGTAGGTATAAGAACGTGATATCTTTCTCTCAATGGGTCTCACGTCATTTGAATGCTATACCAGATGGCGTTTGATATTTCTAGAAAATTTAAGGACTTGTTGCAATGAGAGAAATCGAATGAACTCTGCAGTCTCAGTAATTCCCAAACCTGTGTTGTATACAGCACATCATCAACATTAATTTCCTTATATTTCCAACTACGAATTTATAAGCACACCGTACGTATTCATTCTAAATTTTAAAAGCTCATTTTAAAACAAAACAAAAAATTCAACATTTATGGCTTAATCTTTTCCTTGCAATATAAATATAATTATAATATAGCATTTTATTAAATCACAACCTAAGTTACCACATTGCATTAGTTGGTTACCCTGATCTGCGAATATTCTTCACACAAAACTGCAGCGTATAATGCGGTAAGCTTATAATAACAATCCAATTGTTAAGCTTAATAGTGCACCACAGCTAAACCACATGATCTTTTACCACCCACAAATTCTACGCAATACAAATAAGCTTAATATACAAACTCTGGAAAACACTTCAAATGTCTATAATTATTCACCGATTCACTCAAAAGTTGTGATATGTCAACTCACACGTTATTTAAGCTTATAACTTTTTTTTTAAAGAACATATCTTTTACTTCATTTTAAGACTTTATTTTAACTAAGAGGAGCACACGATGACGTCACAAGCCTGTCATCTGGCCTTGCACATAGCTGTCGTCTGGGTCCCACAAACCTGACATCACACCTGCCACGACACAAAGCTTTAACAAAAATAAACGGAGCTTTTCATCTTGGCCCTACACACCACGTAACGGTGTAATAGAGGCCCACCAAACAGCGTGGCTACAATGGACCCTTACTACTACTACTACTTTATACCCTAGTTAGTCTTGCTTAAAGGTTTTCAAATGCGCCGACTCATAAAAATTTCAATTCAATTAATAAAAATGGCATTGACTATTCAGTAGGTCACAACACGCCCGACTAAAATGCAATGAACGTCAAGCTTTGATAAAAAGAAATTGAAAACGAGACCAAACCTTTTTTGTCCCTCTTCCGCTTTAAATTCTGTACAAAATCAAAACATATTCAAATAGATAAATGTGGGAAAATTTTTATAAGGGTTTTTCAATGTTAAGGATTCTTAACAACATTTTTTTTTAAATTTCAGCGTTATTTTGATTTCAAAAATATACATGTAAAAAATATTTTCTCACTATTATTTACATTTATTGGTGTTTTGTATGAAGTTTTCTTCTCTTATATTGGATCATGTCGTGCATCTCAACAAGGCGATGGAGAGGTTTTAAATGACGTTGCGTAATCACAGGCTCGGGGCAAGAGTTTGTTTTGAAAAACATTTTAGTTCCAATTCATTTGATCCTGGGATAAACAAGGGCGAGAGGCTCTTGTTTTGGATCCAATGAGAAGTCGGGACATAAAGTAATTAATCGCTAAAGTACGCATCACTACTACCAGAGTTATTACATGCGGGGAACCATTGGCGTAGAAAGATATAGTGGGGTTACGCCTTTGAGACTCTTATATTTCGTAATTGATTAAACATCCTCTTGAAATCTATTTTTTTAAAATAAATTGTATTTATTTTTAATTTATTCAGTCCAGTGGCCTAGCACGCGGTGGCGGCGGTCCGCCCTGGGTGGCACACGATTTGGGGGCGGCATTTGGGGGATTTTGAAAAGTACAGCCCTTTCGGACAACCGCCCTTTTTCTTTTGAAAGAGGAAAACCCGGGTGAAAATAAAATATTCGTACTTTCGAGTCGTAATTAACAGATTCTCAAGACATTTTTTTTATTACATACTGTTTGTTATAACTAACGCATAACCGTTAAGAAATTTAAAATAGTTTAAAAATTGTATCGATTTGTTTTGAAAATTAAGCGGATTACATCACAGATGACGCTTTTTATAAGAAAACAACACAAAGAACACATCACTGCTGGACGGAATATACTATTAATATCGTCGCGTTCGTTATTGCGTGGATTTTCGACATGCACAGAATGATACGTGAAAAAGTACCCACATGGCATTGTGGTTCTAATATTGTGTTTAACTTGCAAGTAGTAATTTATATTACTGTTTAAGTTTAAGAAAATTATTATGTTGAATATGTAAGAAAATTATTATGTTGAATATGTACGAAAATAATCGTGTATAATCCCATGTAACCTACTAAGTGAAGAAATTGAATTTCAAATAAATGATTTTATTGACATTGATAAAGAACAGTTCCATAATGAAAGAAAAATGATCCAGGTTTTGTGGCTGTACCTATACTACAAAAAGAGGCATTGCGTTGGGAAAATGGAGGAAAAGGTCCGCTTGTCGTATTAGTTTATAAATAAAGCTTAAATATATTGTTTTCATTGCACAATTTGTTTGTGTATTTTATATTCTAAGAATTTTTATAACAATTATTGTTATCAGTGTCACTAGTTGTGAAAGGAGCTTCTCCAAACTGAAGATGATAAAAAATTATCTTCGTTCCACAATGAGTGCATGATTTAAACATGGGTTGGGAAACCATGGCTCGCGAGCCAGATGTGGCTCTATTGATGGCTGCATCTGGCTCTCAGACAAATGTTCGACTATTCTTTAAAAAACGTTTATTCAGATTCCTTTGAATTGCATAAACAATAAATAGCATAACAATGATATTAAAAAGAATTAAGAGACATAATTATGGTACTTTTAGTGTTGAAATTAAACATAATGCACACATTTACTTGAATTTTTAGTTTTAAAAATAATGTATGGCTCTCTCAGACAAAAAGTTTCCCGACCCTTGAACTTGATTTAACACTACAAAATCTTGCAATATTGTCCATAGAACAAAATATAACAAATTATTTAAATTTTGATAGCATAATACACGATTTTTCTACTATGAAAATTTGGAAAATAAATGTATAAATAATATGTTTACATACTAATGTAAACAATTTGTTTGTAAAAATATAATTAAATCATTTATTTATAAATACAAAATTGGTAATTTAATTTTTTGGTGTAAATTTGGAATACGCTTGTCTCATGGGGGTGGGGGGGGGAGGGTGCAACCTCAGTAACTTTCTTGTAACCTTTAAAAAAAAAGTATCTCGTATTTTTATTTTAAAAAATATGTATTTATTATTTATAGGTATAACATCTTATTTGGCCTCCTTTATTGCCACTAACTTAAATATGGCATTCAATGGTAGAAATATTCGCCACCTTTACTTTGTTTCAATTACAATTATTTATTTATGTTTATTAATTTATAAAAGTCATGATACTATTTACCTAGAAAGGGCGGCAAATTGGAGACGCCCCGGGCGGCAAAAGGTCTAGCTACGCCATTTTGGTGATTGACGCACAAAAACCCAGCAGCTAGTCAGGCAGAAAGATTTGCACAATAGACAATCATATAGGCTTGGGCCGCTCTGGCTTTTATATTCACAACAAGTACAAGAGCATAAGAAAAAAAATCAAGCGTGAAGGAGATCCCTTCTGTTTAGGACCTGGACGAGATTGCCGCGAGCCCTCCGCCCCGGTGATGGGACTGAATCTGGACCACACAAATACATTCTACGTTGGTGCGAGAAAATAACGAGTTGTTTTTTTTAATGATATATTTAACAACAAAAGATATAAATATATTATTTTAGTAAAAATGACTACTGTCTCTAAACATTGATTTTAACCGCGATATAATAATAATAATAATAATAAATTGATTATTTATATAGCGCTGTATCCCAGTAAGGAACTGGGCTCACAGCGCTTTACATGAAAGAAATAACATACTTATAAGTATTAAATTAACTTTCATATCACAACAAACACAAAAAATTACAATACATTATACATAAGCTACGTTAATCATTTACAAGAAATGTTGTTTCATCAATTTTAAAAATAAATTTTGAAAAGATGTGTCTTAAGTGCAGTCTTGAAAGATTTGGTTGTTTGAATACTACGTATGTGTAATGGTAGAGAATTCCATTGTTTGGCTGCACAAAAAGAGAACGACCTTTCACCAAACGTTTTGGTGCGTGTCGTAGGAACAGAGAGATCGCGTGTGTCTGCAGAAGATCTTAGCTCGCGAGTGGGTGAGTAGACCGACAAAAGTTCAGTAAGACACGATGGGCATGAGTCCGAAAAGAAATTGTGACAGAGAACGGCCAGTTTGTAATCAATACGGGCTTGTATAGGCAGCCAATGAAGTGAGCGAAGAAGTGGAGTAACATGGTCATGTTTTTTTGCCTTGAGCACCAGTCTGGCAGCTGAATTTTGAACTTTCTGTATTCTTTCAATGCATTGTTTTGGCACACCTGACAGAAGAGAATTGCAGTAATCCATATAAGACATGGGTAGCTGCCGAAATACGCATAAACTGCTCTATAACATTGTTACGACTTTGAGATGTGATATGACGTTATTTGTGTGTATGACCAACCCGAGTATTTCAGGTTTTTTTTAAATATAAAACTTGGTACTGGGTACTTGTTACTGGATACTTGGTACTTGATACTAGGTACTCGGAAGTTGTTACTTGCTATATTTTGATTATCGGAACGTGGTACTCGATACTTGGTACTTTTTTACTTGGTACTCAGTAATTTTTCCTTGTTACCCCTCAAGCTTGGGGACAGAGAAGTTACCAATGCAGTGGCTTCTGACAAGGCTGATCTAGATTTAACTCCTCCAACCATCCCCAGCCCCCCCCCCATTTCCGAGGTAGAGAAAAATTTTATCAGCCTATAGTTATAACTTTCCTTATAAATTCACCCCGTTTGGTCGAAGCTGATGTTTTTATATTTAATTTGTGTACAGAAACGAGTCATTCCGGATGGCCCAACCACGTCATCAATCAAGAACTCAACACAATGTCATGTATTACATGATACATATTTTTGTTTGCTACAATCCGTATAAAAATGAAAACTTGTTGCGCTCAATATAGTGGCTGTTTTTGTGCACCTCTTTTTGTTGCGCTTGTTCATTGGCGAAGCCTTCTCGTCGACAATTTCCGTAGTTTTGTTATGAGCTTTTTCCCCTTCTTATGGTCTGCTCATAGACTCATAGCCTCATGTAATAGCCTATTTTTCTACCTAGTGATCTTTATTTTAAAAGGACTTTCCAATGCCCCCTCTTAGAGCATATGATGTTACAAGTTCTTGTTTTCTTTTAAGATAGCTTACAGGTTTGATCTGAAGAAGACATAATTTTAAAATTCAAATAATCAACTAAAAAAAACTTTTCAACTTTAATGCTTATCACGAAAGGATATAATAAAACATTTTAGGCCTATTCTTAAAATTTAATGAGTAGTCTACTTCTTTTTTTTAAATTGCATTGTATGCATACGAAAATTATGCAGTTTGTGGCACTTTCGTTTTATTTTATATTTCAATTATGTAAAAGATTTACTACGAAAATGGGGAGAAATTTATAAATAGGAATTTTAAAAAGAAAAATAGTTAAGTAACAATGTAATAGATAACTCATGACAACATTAAAAAACGTAGAGTGACCCTTCTTGAAAGGGGATATTACTTCTATTTTATTATAAATCTTTAATCGATACATTGTTGCAGTACGAACGAAAATAACATTTTCTTATATTTACTTTCAGATTAACCTAAGGTCATATATATATAAACCATTGCATTATATATTTTATTTTTTTTCCTTAATTTAAAGGCAATGATATAAGAAAGGCATTGGATTTCGATCACAAAATTTGAAATGGAAGTAATCGATTATTCCTTTTATTTCTCTTCAATATGTTGACAAAACGCAACTCACAACTGTGTTACAAAAGATGAAAAGATTAAATTTCTTTTATAGATCAATTTAACTATTTATTAAATTTTAAATTAAAATTTGCCTTCTTATGAAATGAACCTCAGAGGAAGACCAAATCTTATTGGTGCTGTTGATCAAGGAACAAGCAGCACTCGATTTCTGGTGATTAAATCTGACTTTAACGCTCTGTAATCTGTAAACTCTGTTACTGTTACAGTGTTACAGTAACTTAGTAACTTACAGCGTCTGTACTCTGTCCTACTTAATTATACTTAATAACTTGACTTAAGTCACTAAGTGTGATTTAAGACTTACGATACTAAACAGACAGTGACAGTGTACTGACCGAACGCCCTACAGTGTCTTACTAACTAAACTCAAACTTACTACTACTACTACTACTCTTACAGTTTAATACTTCCAGCCCTCAAATGCCACAATGTTTAAATTTAAATCTTGGACTTGGTGTAGTCCAAATCAATGATAAATATTTGTCAAAGATTCAAAGTCATAGGGATAGTATGATAACTCACTTAATTTACATAAATTTACTTTAAAATGCATACACTAATTGTCTTATCTTATATTCTAAACCTCTTTTAGCCTATAAGCTATCACTATGATTAAAGTTAAAGAATTCAGTCTTTAGAATTTCTAAACTATACTTTATAAGAAAGACAATTGGGCAATCCTGGACATTCTGGTACCTTAGCCAAGTGTCAGTAACGACTGTTGTCCCTGGCAACACATGATTTATTCAAACAAATTTATGAAAATAAGCTGAAATATGTACTCATTAACAATAATGATGTAATTGTTTATGACTGAGATGTTTCCGTAAACCGTAAGTAACTAAGTAAGCATATTTATGTGATAACACAAAATAATTTGGGACCGAGATTTGGAGGATTGCCAACAATTGATTTGCCCAGTCAAAATACAAAATATCTTTGACTACCACCCAGATTCATTTATTCAGACAGCACGAGTGTGTTTCTCAACAGTTGGCCAGTGCCAAAATAGCATGTGACCAAATCAGGCAGTAGTAACCAGCACTGTGGGATAGTAGTCATAGTTATGTTAATTCACAGAAGTACTGTTCCTTTTTTTATATTTTTATGATATTTAGGACTCTAGCAACTTGACATTCATTCAATTTAATGTTAATTTTCTGTTAGTTACTAAAATCTGATTTTTATTGGGAACAATAATAATTAGCAACATCATGGGTAAGTCTGGCCTCAAGAATTAATATTTGACATATGCTATAATTTGATATATTTCTACCACCTAACAGATTTTTAATGCAGACACCGCCGAAGTTGTCACCTACCACCAGCTAGAAATCAAGCAAAGCTATCCTAAAGGAGGGTAAATAAATATGCCTTACTTACTTTTTTTAAATTCAATAAATTCCAATGTGACATTTGAAACCTTTTTTTAAAATTAATGGTATGCACCCTAAATTTTAATATTCATTTTAAATAAATTATAAATAAACTATGCATGAGACTTTGAGTTAGAAGATTGATCTTATAGTTATAACAAATTTATTAGGAAAACATTTTCATTTTATTAATATATATATATATATATATATACAGATGGGTGGAGGAGGATCCTATGGAAATCTTGTTATCAACTAAAACATGCATTGACAGAGCTACAGAGAATCTTGTAGGTCTAGGGTTTGAAACAACTGATGTTAAGGGTAAGTCCTTGATTAATATGTTGGATAAATAGTCTTTGAGGTGTCATGTGTTCAACTCTTATGTTACACTATAGCTGTGTTAAAAGAAAAATGTGTGAGATGTGAAAGAAAGTATTATACCTTACTTTGTGATAGATGCAAATGTTTTGGAGTACAAATACTATATGTGTATTTAGACTTATATTCATAAGCGCAACTAAATTTGTTCTTGTATAATTTTACATTCTATAAGAAATATATATTTGATTGAATAAATTACACCGCAGCTAAGTTTTAATTCATTTTATTTGTTTTTGTCTATTTTGTCATTGAGAAAGTCTCTTAGCCGAAAGGTTTGATGTTTTGTGACGTCTGGTCAGGTTCATACATACCCTGTTTTCATGACATATATCTACGTATTTATTAGCCTGATTGCAGTCTCACCCATATTATGTTCTTGTATATTTTAATGTTGAGAAGTTAACTAACAATGTATCATTAAAACTTTAAGGAGTATGACGGTATGGCATTTTGACATCCATACATTTTACATTCTATAAGAAATGCATATTTTATTGATTTTATTCTGTAAAATTAACAAATTCAAATTTTAAAAAAATTGAAATAATTTTTTGAAAGGTCAGGGATAGTTCTTTATCTGTGTGTTGGCACATACACAAATTTGTAAATGTTTTCCTTTACTTTTCAGCAATTGGTATCACAAACCAAAGAGAAACAACTATTGTATGGGATCCAACTACAGGGAAACCACTTTACAATGCCATTGGTATTTTTTTAAAATGCTATGTCTTGAAGCTTAACATTTTTGCCTACTTCACCAAATAGTGATAGCAAATATTTTTAACTGGTTAACAATTTCTAACATAATTCCAGTTTCAGTAGTAATGTTAATTAGTTTTCAAAGCTGTAAGATACAGAAGTATTTCAAAGCTACAGTAATTTATTCCAAGTGTGCTTAGTTAACATCTGATGACAATTTGAGCATTTGCTCGTATTAAAAAAATTTGTTTAATCTCACTTAAAATAAATGATATTTTAACTTTTTTTTTCTTGTCAGTTTGGTTGGACCTGCGTACTGCCTCAACTGTGGAACAGCTGATCAAGAAAACACCTGGTCACAACAAAGATCACTTGAGGGTATTCATTGTATACATTATATTGTTTTTGTTTAGTAAATAAATATAAGGTACTATATTCATGAGAAAAAACACTAAAAATGGAAATCCAAAATAACATAATCAAAATAACATTATTTTTAACTCAACATATTTTTTAGTATTTTTATTGTTTTATTCGTTTAGTTGAATTCAAATTATTTTTTTTTAAATGGTTTATCTCTTCCAGGCCTTGTGTGGTCTCCCCTTGGCCACCTATTTCAGTGCTTTAAAACTTCGATGGCTACTGGACAACTCTGAGGCTGTGAGGAAAGCTGTGGAAGATGGCAGGTGTTTGTTTGGTACTGTAGACTCCTGGCTTCTCTGGGTGAGTGTATACAGCTTGGTGTTTGTTTGGTACTGTAGATTCCTGGCTACTCTGGGTGAGTGTACACAGCTTGGTGTTTGTTTGGTACTGTAGACTCCTGGCTACTCTGGGTGAGTGTACACAGCTTGGTGTTTGTTTGGTACTGTAGACTCCTGGCTACTCTGGGTGAGTGTACCCAGTTTGGTGTTTGTTTGGTACTGTAGACTCCTGGCTACTCTGGGTGAGTGTACCCAGTTTGGTGTTTGTTTGGTACTGTAGACTCCTGGCTACTCTGGGTGAGTGTACCCAGTTTGGTGTTTGTTTGGTACTGTAGACTCCTGGCTACTCTGGGTGAGTGTACCCAGTTTGGTGTTTGTTTGGTACTGTAGACTCCTAGCTACTCTGGGTGAGTGTACATAGCTTGGTGTTTGTTTGGTACTGTAGACTCCTGGCTACTCTGGGTGAGTGTACCCAGTTTGGTGATTGTTTGGTACTGTAGACTCCTGGCTACTCTGGGTGATTGTACACTGCTTGGTGTTTGTTTGGTACTGTAGACTCCTGGCTACTCTGGGTGAGTGTACATAGCTTGGTGTTTGTCCTTGTTCAGTATGTTGTAACTAATGCTAGGAAATAGTAAATAAATATTAGAATGTTTGTGATGATCTTACATAAAATTCATATGTGTGTAACTTATATGTTGCATGTTGTTTCATTTAGAGTATGACATATTGGATTTTAACAAAGTATTTATATTTTATCAAGTGCTAGGGAATACATTTTTTAGTTTTTTTTAAATTGTAAGAGTATATTTAAAAGGAGAGCTGCTGTAAAAATACAATATTCGCAAAATAGACTGTTCATTCTGCTTAAAGATGATTAATATTTTTGTATTGACTTGCTAAAAAAAATAATGGAAGGTCTTACATTTTATAGCACTTTATTATTATAGCTGCTCTGTTTGTTGAATACTGTGAAAATAATGTTAAGAAACTGCTTGTATTTTACACGCTTTTTTATAATTATAAATTTGGTAATGACAATGATTATTCTAATTGTTATCTCTAGGAAATAGAAATAGTAAATAAGTTCTGTCTTTCTTTGCTATCAAATGAGTAGGCCCTTAGTTGTTTGGAGCCAGAGAGAGCAGAAATTATAATTTTTTTTAAAAATCAGCATGAAAAGCTGAGAACAATAATTGCAGACTTAATTTAGTGTCAGAGAGCTTGATATGTTTTGCTACAGCTAGAAAGATTGAAGATAAAATATATTTTCCAGAATTTGACTGGTGGAACAAAAGGTGGCCGCCACGTAACAGATGTAACCAATGCCAGCAGAACGATGCTGATGAATCTTGCCACATTGGAATGGGATGATTATTTATGCAGGTAAAACTCATAACACAACCACAAAAAGAAATATTAAACATGTAATCCTGGACAAAGTATAAATTCCAAAAATGTAAAAACTATTAAAATTAGGGCTAGTAGTATTTAAATTCAATCTTAATTCTTCCCTATTTACAAAACTTAATGTCAGTATATTTTGAAGTAGTGATTTTCTTTGTTTCCTGTCTGTTATTAAAAATGAAAACAGCCAATGTTTTAAAGGCCTGTTAACTCATCTTAACCACAGCTGTTTGTTGCAATGACAAATCTAATTAATGATGATGAAGAAATAATTTTTCAAATTTTCCCAGATTTTTTGATATTCCAAGGAATATATTACCCAACATTCATAGCTCATCCGAGATTTATGGAGACCTAGCGATCACTGCCTTAAAGGGGACCAAGATATCAGGGGTATGAAACAGTTGATCATTTCAACTCCTTCAATTAGATGATTCATTATTTTGTATGTTCCTAATGTCATCAACAGTTCATCACTTATTTGTAATATATTGTAACATTTGTACAGCTTGTGTGAAGCATGCACTGATTTTTAAAAAAAATTTTTGGTAGTTCTTGGAATAATATTTAAATTGAAAGTCAGTCTTCTGTTCAGTGTGTTGGTTATTATAAATAAAATTGAAAGCAACAATCGTGGTGGTAGAGCAGCTTGCGTGATCGGCTGGCATACCAAGAGTCACGGGTTTGAATCTCTGTGAAGGCAGTGATTTGTTCCTGGGGCTATGGGGTCCACCCAGCTCCGAATGGGTACCTGACACTAGTTAAGAAAACAAAGGCGGCTGGGCATTGTGCCACACAATCCCCTCATAGCCGTAGTTTGTGAACGATGTGCCTCTTTCCAACAGACCTGCATGGTCTGTGCGTGTTCTTATCAAAACGAAGGACGCAATAATTATAATCTTCTAGATAGAAGAAGCATCTGTAGTAGATAAGAAATAAGAAAAACCCGTAAAAAACCAAGTTTTTGACTATAAATCCTTTATGTACGAGACGTAACTAAAAGAATGTTCATTATAATACGCAGCGCCAGACCATCCAGAAATACAAAATTGCAGTTGTGTCGTAAAACATGTTTAATATAATGCGCACCGATCAGGAATATGTTTATAAAAAGAGCTGTCAATAAAATACGCACCTTATTGCGCGACAGAAAGGTTGTTCAATATAATACGCACCGCGACGCTCTATCTCAAAAAATAGCATGATACATAGGAATAAATAAAATAACCAAAAAAATCAATAATTTAATGACGGTACAGCATGCGATCGATCTGAAATTTTGATACATTGTTTTTATCATCGGTACGAAACTGCCTGCAAAATTTCAGCTCGCTATCTTGCGAGCAAGTGGGTTAAAAATCGATCAAAAGTTTTGGCGACAAGCAAGCAAGGTCGGCCGCAGACACCACGAGTTAATATAAAGGATTTTTAAAAAAGTAGACTATAGTTTGTTTTTTCTATGAGTCGTGTCCAATGTTCCCTTTAAGCTGTGGGGCCGCGCAGATATCTGACCAAGGCAGCGCAGCAAGTTTTGTAAGATATAGCACAAAAAATGGATGCTGTGCAAGTCTGCTCATGAGTTTTTTTTACTTTGCACACAGATCAACGAACCTTGAAGGGAACATTGGACATGTCCCATCAACAAAGTAAATAAATAGGGAAAATTAGTTTTAAAATTTTAAAAGAGCACAACAGTTAAAAGGACATGTATGCCAAATGTCCTTTTCAGCACACAGTATAAAACAATGCATAAAAAATAATCTGAAATAAAAAATATGAAGTGTTCTCGGATCAAGATAAAGCTTTAGCTGTCTTAAAAACAAAGCCTCTCTTTGAAAAATCAAAAGCTGTTCATAATGTGCCTCAAAAGAAACTGAAATTTTTTTGTATATAAACATGTTAACTTTGAAACTACTTTAATTGGTTTGAAGAAGATCACAACTAGAAAAAAACAACTAAATTTCATCCCTCTCCCTTACATTGCAACATTTTTCAGATCCTCGGAGACCAACAGGCAGCCCTGGTTGGACAGAGCTGTTTTAAAGTGGGTCAAGCCAAGAATACCTATGGGACTGGATGCTTTCTGTTGTATAACACTGGCCTTACTGTAATTATTATTCCTATATATGTTTGGCGGACCATTAATTTTATTGTAATTGTGATTCAACATAATTTTACCCCCCAAAAATATCAAAGAATCATACATTTATTCTTCACAAATGATTTTTATATTAAAAGAATATTCAATTTTTTTTAATGATGAAAACTTCAGCTTAAGTAATTCATTTCAAATATAATCTGTGTTTAAATCTTTTTCCCCTGGCCCCCACAGCCTGTTGAATCTAAGACTGGGCTCTTAACCACTGTGGCCTACAAGTTGGGGAAGAACAAACCTGCAGTTTATGCCTTAGAGGTAAGTTGTTCTACAATTATGCTGATGACATTTAGCTTTGAGTTTCACGGTAGAGCAAATGACAAGATAAAAATATGCTCTTTGGAAATCAGTCAATTTGTTAAATAAATTTTACATGATAAAGTTTATTTGGTTCTAAGTAACTTATTAAATATTTCAGAGAAAATTTTCATTTGATTAAAGATGAATAAATAAATTACTGTCTAGTTTTGAGTTAGGAACTTGTGAAATAAATAGAAACATAGTATGTTATTTAGATGTACTAATTTAGAATGGAAACACAAAATAAAACATTTGAAACATTAGTTTGACTTTAAATCTTGGTAAAAATGTGTTTCCCTTAGGGTGCTATAGCCATTGCTGGAGCTTGTGTAGCGTGGCTCAGAGACAACCTTGGAATTATTTCGTCTTCCTCTGAAATAGGTAAAACAAAATTGCAAAAACATTTGGACATATTTTCTGTTTAATAAACAGCTTATTGCTTCTAATGTTTGTATTTTATGAATTCGTCCCATTCATTTCACCACATTACACCCTTAACAGAGACTGAGAAGTTTTATCTGTGTCGTAAAAGAATGTCAGTTTTTCTGATTCAAATAGTTTGTTTTTCTTCTATTGTATGCTGAAGAAGACAAACATTTCCTTTTTTTATTGTTCTGTCTAATTTTTAAACTTAATACATATCTTGGTTCACTACTTAACATTACTTTTTAATTAAAAACTTCACTTGTTATAGAATGTTGTTTTTTTTTGTTCACTTAGAGCAACTAGCGTCTGAAGTGGACAGCACTCATGGGTGCTACTTTGTACCAGCCTTCTCTGGTCTGTTTTGTCCATACTGGCAGAATGATGCTAGAGGGTAAGTCATTTCGTTGGCATGGTGACCTCTTTTTTTTCTTTGGTCTTTTGATGAGTTTCAAATATCTATCAAATATTAGCCAAAATAATTGAAAAAAGTGTGTGTGTTTTTTTTTGTTGACAGCATCATCTGTGGATTGACTCAGTTCACCAATAAGAAACATATTGCCAGGGCGGCACTTGAGGCCGTCTGTTTTCAGACAAAGGAGGTAACACATTTTTTTTTCAAATTGAGAAGCAAAAGATTTTAAGATTTTTATTTTCTTTGGGAGGATTTTGATTTTATGAGCTGCCTGCCTCAAGGAAACAAACATGAACCCTTTGTGTAGCTGACAGCTCATGATAAACGTAAACCCTTTGTGTATCTGACAGCTCATGATAAACGTAAACCCTGAGTGGTCATGATAAATGTAAACCCTGAGTGGTCATGATAATGTAAACCCTGAGTGGTCATGATAAACGTAAACCCTGAGTGGTCATGATAAACGTAAACCCTGAGTGGTCATGATAAACGTAAACCCTGAGTGGTCATGATAAACGTAAACCCTGCGTGGTCATGATAAACGTAAACCCTGAGTGGTCATGATAAACGTAAACCCTGAGTGGTCATGATAAACGTAAACCCTGAGTGGTCATGATAAACGTAAACCCTGAGTGGTCATGATAAACGTAAACCCTGAGTGGTCATGATAAACGTAAACCCTGAGTGGTCATGATAAACGTAAACCCTGAGTGGTCATGATAAACGTAAACCCTGCGTGGTCATGATAAACGTAAACCCTGAGTGGTCATGATAAACGTAAACCCTGAGTGGTCATGATAAACGTAAACCCTGCGTGGTCATGATAAACGTAAACCCTGCGTGGTCATGATAAACGTAAACCCTGAGTGGTCATGATAAACGTAAACCCTGAGTGGTCATGATAAACGTAAACCCTGCGTGGTCATGATAACGTAAACCCTGAGTGGTCATGATAAACGTAAACCCTGAGTGGTCATGATAAACGTAAACCCTGAGTGGTCATGATAAACGTAAACCCTGAGTGGTCATGATAAATGTAAACCCTGAGTGGTCATGATAAACGTAAACCCTGAGTGGTCATGATAAACGTAAACCCTGAGTGGTCATGATAAACGTAAACCCTGAGTGGTCATGATAAACGTAAACCCTGAGTGGTCATGATAAACGTAAACCCTGAGTGGTCATGATAAACGTAAACCCTGAGTGGTCATGATAAACGTAAACCCTGATTGGTCATGATAAACGTGAACCCTGAGTGGTCATGATAAAAGTAAACCCTGATTGGTCATGATAAAAGTGAACCCTGAGAAGTCATGATAAAAGTAAACCCTGAGTGGTTAGGATAAATGTGAATCCCGAGAAGTCAGGATAAAAGTAAACCCTGACATGTCAGGATAGTTGTAAACCCTTAATATAGTTGACAGGTTAGAATAACGGTGAAGCCCATCACAGAAGAAAGTAAAATGTGAAAGAGGGCCAACCATAAAAGCCACCTAGGGGTGTGCATTCCCATCTAAACTATACTCATATTCCGGATGCTTGACATTACACTCTTAAAGTTTAGGTTAACACCTGGGCAACCCGCTCCATCTGCCGGGCAGTGTCGTGCAACATTTTCTGAGCGTAGGACTCACTGGCCGCCCTAACCACCCATGCTATGTCCAGCGCGGGGCACGAAGTCAACCGGTGCACCACTGTGTTAGAGGTTAGGCTGCGATGCCGACAGTTTAAGTCCCTGTTCTTTCCCATGAAACCGGTCAGTCTGAGTTGCTCATGGTTATGATCTCTCATACTGGCTATTCAAACCTCTCCAATTTAACTGATTGGCTTTGAACAAGATCCTTCCCCTTGAGGAATATAACAACAGTCGAGTAGTTTAAAGCTTTTAAAAGTTTTTAAAAATTTAAACTAGGGCTGCGGAAATTAACTATTAATTTCTTGATTAATCGTTAAAACATTTTAACAATTAAATTATTTTTTAACGATTAATCGACCCATCACTTACAAATTATTGGCAGTCAAAAAGTAAATAAAAAAATAATAAAAAATAGCGTCTGATAAATAATAAATTTCCTGACGATTACACGAACATTTTGGTTTTAAACTA
This sequence comes from Ampullaceana balthica, assembly GCA_944989445.1. Taxonomy (NCBI): domain Eukaryota; kingdom Metazoa; phylum Mollusca; class Gastropoda; family Lymnaeidae; genus Ampullaceana; species Ampullaceana balthica. Next base: position 163,901 of record CALYLW010000051.1, on the reverse strand, counting down.
TTGACTGATGGGAATGTTCAAAATGTTGATAAAGTTTGCCTACCATGTTCTAACACTTTGCCTACTTTTCAAACCAAATGAAAAGCGTATTAAGCTAATGGCAGTAATGGAGTCTGACTCAGAGACAGAAAATGATGACAGCTCTTGTGTAGAATTACTGGGTTACAAAATGGAGATGAAAGTTCCTGAATCCATTAACCCTCTACAGTGGTGGAAACTTAATGAACACCGATATACGATGTCATTCCTTGCCAAGACCGTTTTGTGCATACCAGTTACCTCAGTTCCATTTGAATGATTGTTCAGCTCTGCTGGTTATATTGTCAATAAGACCCGCTCATCACTTGAACCAAATAATGTCAACACACTTGTCTTTTTGCGTAGATGGTTAAAAGATGACATATAAAGGAGACATTACAGTGTAATCTAGATTTTCAACAAGAACGTTTAATAAGTGTTACTTATGACATCATAAATTTTAATTTTTAGCTTTAATCGAAATTAACGATTAATTAATCGTTAATTTTTCAAAAGTTAACGATAAATTTAAATAAATCGTGAACAGCCCTAATTTAAACATATTCAATTCCCAAAGTTAAAAGAATAAATGTTATATTGTAAATATTAGGGATTGATGAAGCTTCTTTTGTCTCACATTTGTAGCTGCTGGATGCCATGAATAAAGACAGTGGCCTTGACCTTACCAGCGTCAAGGTTGATGGGGGAATGACTGGAAACTCCCTCCTAATGCAGATACAAGCAGACATTCTGGGAATTAAAGTGGGTGCGTTGACTGTTCTATATTCAGATGCATTAATCCGTCTCTTATTCCTTGAAACATGTTATGTTTTGTGTGACACACAATTAGTACAATGCAATGCCATCTTATTTAAAGTTTTATGTTACATTCCATTGTGGCGTTTGATGATAAGATTAGGGAGACTGCCACAAGGTTAGAAAGAGTGCCATAAAAAAAGTCTAAAATAAACCAATTGTGGCGTTTGATCATAAGATTAGGGAGACTGCCACCAGGTTAGAAAGAATGCCATAAAAAAAAGTCTAAAATAAACCAATTGTGGCGTTTGATCATAAGATTAGGGAGACTGCCACAAGGTTAGAAAGAATGCCATAAAAAAAAGTCTAAAATAAACCAATTGTGGCGTTTGATGATAAGATTAGGGAGACTGCCACCAGGTTAGAAAGAGTGCCATAAAAAAAGTCTAAAATAAACCAATTGTGGCGTTTGATGATAAGATTAGGGAGACTGCCACAAGGTTAGAAAGAATGCCATAAAAAAAGTCTAAAATAAACTACTAGAAAGTGAACACTCATGAAAGAAATACTAAAAAAAATTTTTTATAAATATGTTCATGCTTGCTAACTTGATTTCATGTTTTTGTATAGACTGCTTATAAAATTGTTCATCCTTGCTAACTTGGTTTCATGTTTTTGTATAGACTGCTTATAAAATTGTTCATGCTTGCTAACTTGGTTTCATGTTTTAATATAGACTGCTAATAAAATTCGTGATAAAAATACTTACTGATTGGACTTATGTCTTTATGTTGTAGTGCGGCCATCCATGACCGAGACCACTGCCCTTGGGGCAGCAATGGCTGCTGGAGCTGCCCAGGGCATTGATGTCTGGACAAACTTAGAGGCAGACAGCCAGAGTGCAATCACATGTGATGTTTTTGAGCCCACAATCACTTCACAAGGCTAGTCCTCATCCTTGTTGTTTGTCGTGATCGATGAGGACCATTCTCATTATACTAGCTATGTCCTTATTCAATCATTAAAGGAATAGGTCCGAGAGGAAAATAATTGTTTACAGTAAAAATTCTTTTTTATAATTTTTTTAAAGAAGAAAAAATTGGGTTTTTTGTTTTGTTTTTTGTTTAAAATTGTTTAACCTTTTGGAAAATTTGGGTTAAAATCTAAATAATCTTATTAGTGCTCCTCTAATTTGGGTTAAAATCTAAATAATTGTATGAGTGCTCTTCTAATTTGGGTTAAAATCTAAATAATTGTATGAGTGCTCCTCTAATTTGGGTTAAAATCTAAATAATTGTATGAGTGCTCCTCTAATTTGGGTTAAAATCTAAAAAATTGTATGAGTGCTCCTCTAATTTGGGTTAAAATCTAAATAATTGTATGAGTGCTCCTCTAATTTGGGTTAAAATCTAAATAATTGTATGAGTGACACAATGATTAAAAAATAAAGTTCTCCTCTTACTCAGAACGTTCAGAGCGACTGGCCAGATGGAAGTCTGCTGTTAGCAGGAGTATGCACTGGGAGACCTCTGGCAGATCACCACGTAATCATATTTTGTTTTCAATTTTCTTACAAAAACTGATAACGATAGTGTTAAAACTACACTGTGCTTTCACTATGCCATATGCTATGTTTTGAAATTTCCAGGTTGGTAATAAGTGACCCTTTGTACCTTGCAGGTGTGTCCTCAGGTTTCTGGGATGTGTTGGCGCCTGGCCTGTTCATGTGGACAAGTTTTGGTTTAATCATTGTGGCTCACCTGGCAGCACTGACCCTCAGGAGGTGAATGATGGATGGATGTTTGTCGGCCACCAGAAGAACCTAACCTACGACCCGGATATGATAATACAGTATAACCTGTGACCCAATTAGATTTCAAGCCATGGTTCCCAAATTTTTTGGTACACAACCCTTAAATTTGAAGGATTTGATCAATTTAATCTGTTAAAAATATTTCATCTTAAATCCATGTATTGTTACACTGCTTCACTAGTTTTATATCAGGGTCATGTGACAAAAACATACTTTTTGCTTATCCATTGATATTTTTTTTTAAATTCATGTTTTAATCTAGGTCACACCTGCTCTAAAAATGTCTAATTTTTAAAGAATAAACTAAATTAAAGATTAAATTTATCTTTTAATCTAAGAATTAGAAAAAACAACATGAAATTCACTGCAAATTATTATTTTAAAACCATTATCTGGTTTAAATAAAATATTCAGGACATTGGAAATGCAGGAAGACCTGAATTGATTTGTAAAACTTCACTTTCAAATATGTTCCACCTTGGCAAATTGTTTAACTTAGAAGCTATAGTAGTATACGCAAACTCGAATTTATTTGACGCAATCATAAATGACATCTTACCTGTTTTTGTAAACTTTAACATTTCCTCAAAATTTGTGAGTCTTGCCACAGTGTTTGGGAGCCATTGGTGAATTCAGATTTGTTGAAATTTGTTGAAATGTTTGTTCAATAATTGATGTGATCAAAAGCATTGCCATCTGATTCTTGTAAGGCCAGTCAGTGATTATTTGAGAACTTTCAATGTGTAAATGGGATCAAATTAATTTAAATTTTCTCTTATTTGATTTTAATGTTTTTTTTTCTTGCATTTTTAAAAATGAGGCAGATGGCCCATGGGGGGTGGAGGGGAGGGGGGAGAAAGAAGATTTACAGTAGAAGTCCGATAATCTTGCACGTTCGGGACCGGCTCGGTGCCGGACTACTGAAAATTACGTTCTATCGGGCGGTGCCCCTTCTTTTTAGTGTAGGCTTTGCTGTAAAACCAATGTACTTTGTTTTTTTAACTACATACATACATAAATTGATTGAGAGTCAGTGTTACGTGTTTTCATTTCTCTCCTTTTGAAATCGAAAGGCTTAGCTTTTGAAAACATGGTCACTGTACAGTTAGAACAAAACTCACTTTGTTTATAAACAGTTTAAAAAATTACGTACGTCACTACAGATGTACTGTATTACAGTAGAGAGTACTGAGATACAGTTTACTGCGATGTGAAAGGACACAAAACAACAACGCACAAAAAAATGGCGAAGACGCTTCGTGATTGATTAGCTGTGCTGCACCTGTATTTGTTGTGACAGCTGAGACTAGCAGGCCGCTAATTGTTTCCGAACAATACCAAGCGCTTCCGGATGATTCCGAACTACCCCGAAAACTTCCGAATAGCTCTCGAGCGTTTTTATCTGCTTTAAAGTAATTAAAGACACACTTTTGGAGAAAACCAAAATTTTTACAATTTTACGGAGCGATGCCGGACTATCGGGCATTCCGGACTGTTAGATGCCGGACTAATGGACTTCTACTGTATTCAGATAAACTCAGAAGAAATAATCATTTTTAAATCCTTATATAAAACAAAGAAGTTTTTTTCTCTTTGCTAACTTGTCTTAGTCTAGTGGTGTAGCACGTCATTGTAGGACATGCCGTGGGTCCTCATCCAGTGGTGTAGCATGTCATTGTAGGACATGCCGTGCGTCCTCATCCAGTGGTGTAGCATGTCATTGTAGGACATGCCATGGGTCCTCATCCAGTGGTGTAGCATGTCATTGTAGGACATGCCATGGGTCCTCATCCAGTGGTGTAGCATGTCATTGTAGGACATGCCATGGGTCCTCATCCAGTGGTGTAGCATGTCATTGTAGGACATGCCATGGGTCCTCATCCAGTGGTGTAGCATGTCATTGTAGGACATGCCATGGGTCCTCATCCAGTGGTGTAGCGTGTCATTGTATGACATGCCATGGGTCCTCATCCAGTGGTGTAGCATGTCATTGTAGGACATGCCATGGGTCCTCATCCAGTGGTGTAGCATGTCATTGTAGGACATGCCATGGGTCCTCATCCAGTGGTGTAGCATGTCATTGTAGGACATGCCATGGGTCCTCATCCAGTGGTGTAGCATGTCATTGTAGGACATGCCATGGGTCCTCATCCAGTGGTGTAGCATGTCATTGTAGGACATGCCATGGGTCCTCATCCAGTGGTGTAGCATGTCATTGTAGGACATGCCATGGGTCCTCATCCAGTGGTGTAGCGTGTCATTGTATGACATGCCATGGGTCCTCATCCAGTGGTGTAGCATGTCATTGTAGGACATGCCATGGGTCCTCATCCAGTGGTGTAGCATGTCATTGTAGGACATGCCGTGGGTCCTCATCCAGTGGTGTAGCATGTCATTGTAGGACATGCCGTGGGTCCTCATCCAGTGGTGTAGCATGTCATTGTAGGACATGCCGTGGGTCCTCATCCAGTGGTGTAGCATGTCATTGTAGGACATGCCATGGGTTCTCAGTGAACTAAGCCTATAACCCATGGAGCTGCTACTGACCAACTAAGACAAAGATGTTAACGCCGCCACTGTTAACATGTGTAGTAGAGATATGAGCAGAATGACTTAATTTATTTATATTGCTGAACGTAAACATAACCATATATATTTGTTTAAACTGCTCATATAAACTGAATAATTTTGTTATTTATCAATTTCATTATGACATGCTTTCTTTTTTTTTAAAAGAAGTTGTGAGGCTTTTATAATATGCCACTTTTAGGTTCTGTTAAAAAAACACTTTAGTGAATGCTGTGTTATTGTGTGAATTAAATGGTTTTCCATAACTTTGCATGGCAGTGATAACAATCACTTCTGCTGCTCACTTGTTTTTATCCACTGAAATCAGTTTATGTTCATTTTCAAAATTAAGGATTCTCAGGAATTTAATTCAGGATGTACTTTCCAACTTACAAGACCCAGTTTTCCGTAAACTCCTCAGTTTTAGACTTACACACCATTGATGGGTATCATTAGATTTTCTTATCAGTCTGCTAGAATAAATAAATGAATTGTTTGTACAAATCAGCTCATCTCTTATTATCTGATGTAACTGGTTATATTAGTATTGTGGAAGAGAATGACTTTAATAATATCGTGAATGAATCCTCATTCTTGTTTTATCTATACAGACGCTCCTTCTATGCAGAAGATAGTTGCGTCCACAGACCATGAGAGATGATCTGTTTTGGCAAGTGATGCAGCGTTCACAGGCCACGGCTTTGTGGGTTCCACGCATTACCCAGCCGCCTAACTACATGTAGTGTTAGGTACCCATTCGGAGCGGGGTGACTCAGGGACGCCCTAGGTCCCGGGAACAAACCCTTGCCTTCACACGGATTCGAACCTGTGACCACCGGTACGACAGTCCAGTGCGCTGCCACTCGACCACCGCGTCCCCATTCTTCCTTACCATGGTTGTCTTATTTCACTGATGATATAAAGAAAGTTTGACGTCTGTAGTTTAGATTTCAGGTTGTGCTTCTCCCACTGTAATAAAAGAGCTCATGAAAGTAGGTCAAACAGTAGTGCTTCTGTCAGGAGCCTTTGGCAGCATTACTTTTCAAATGTTTGTCAACTGGTATTATAAATTTACATAGAATTATTCTTCAAAATATTGAATTAAATCCTCATTAAATTTGAAAGAAATAAATGCACGAGTATTTCAAGAAGACAAGGCCTTCTCTCCTTGCTGTCAAATGTATGCCTAAAGGCGATACGATCAACCCTCATGTATTGCTGTTTGTCTGTTCCAGACTCTCATCACAATAGGTGAAATTATGCAAGTAGAATTTTTTTTATTTATTAATGGGATATTTTCTTAGTTAGAGTTGAAACCTGGCCGTTTACTACCTAAACACATTTTTAACATAATTACCTGGCTGTTTACAACCTAAACACATTTTTAACATAATTACCTGGCCGTTAACTACCTAAATACATTTTTAACATAATTTAAGCCTTATGAAGTGAAATAATACCCTTTCCTTAGTCACCATTGCACAAGTTTCACCCAATAGATGATATTAGTTAAAATTTGATAACACATCAGTGTACAACACAATCTGATTGGCTTGTTCTCACTAGAGTTGACAACCAAGTTCTGTAGTATTTTCACTGTCTCGATAAACTTTTAATGAAGATACAGTATTTTTAAAATGTGATATAGAGTGAAGCAAAAGTCAAAGCGCAAAGGGACATTTGTACTTTGTAGTTCCCAAAATACTTTGTTTATGTGTGATTGTATTTGAAAAACAGATCATTTCATTTTTAAAATTTGACAATATTCTTCTTGTTTTGTCCATTTCTTCTTCGCCCGAAGAAGGTGAATGTCACAAAAATAATTTGTGTTTGCCTTTGTTTAACATATAATCTTTTGTTAACTCAAGTAACTTTTATTTCAAATAGCTTTAAATAAATTATGTAAATGTGTAATTAGAAATATATTAAAGCATTTTATGATTCAACTTTGGCTCTGATTTGGCAATTGTCAATTTTCTTTTTTTATGAATGTTAAACATGACAAAATATCAGTAAGTATTGAAAAACTGATTTGAAACTTATTTGAATTTTTTTTTACAAATGTACTTATTTTTTAAAAAGACATTGAAGAAGAACAAAAACATCTTTAAAAAATAATGTTAACAATTTTCATTATTTTTTATTTCTTAAAATGGGGGCACAAGGGCTCGGTTTATGATTGTTAAGAAGGGCAAATAATAGAATGTTCCTTTAAAGCCATGCATGTTTCTCTAGACACCGGCACACAGAGACGATTACATCAATATTCCCTTTAAGCTGCACGGCCGCGCAGATATCTGGCTGACGCAGCGCAGCAGTTTAAAATTACAGCGCAGGAAATTAGGTAAAATATTGCACAAACAATGGATGCTGTGCAACTTTGCACCTGGACCAACGAACTTTAGAGGGAACATTGGATGTCATGGGACCTAAAAGGTTACAGCTGAAATATTGGAAAAGGGCTGATTAAATTAAATTTTGATTAGACATAATAGTATTAATATTAATAGAGGAATTTAGCAAGACTTACATACTTTTTTAAATCCTTTATATTAACTCGTAGCGTCTGCATGTCTGTCTGTCGCAAAGACTTTTGATCCATTTTAACCCACTTTCCATTATCCTATCGAGCTGAAACTTTGCAAGGAGACTCACGGCAATGAAAAAAATTATGTAAAAAAATTTCACATCAATCGAATGTTCTGTAATTTCATTAATGATTTTTTAGATTATCTCTATGTACCATGTTTATGATAGTCTGTCGCCCGGTGCGTATTATACTGAATATTCTTTTATAATATTTTTCCGATCTGTAAATGTTTATTCTAGTCTGTCGTGTGGTGCGTATTACGGGGGTGCGTATTATATTGAACATACTTTTAGTTATGTCTCATACATAAAGGATTTATAGTCAAAAACTTTGTATTTTAGGGAATGTTTTTAATTAAAATTCTCTTTCTTCCAAGGGGTGGGGAAAGTGAGTATAGGAACAAGAGCTTGAAAGTTGAGCCTCTCTTAAAGCACACAACAAGAAGGTAAAATTTGAATGCAGAAGACTCCATAGTATTTCTAAGTCTGTGGTAAATTCACAGTTCATTACCAGAATATATTGAAAATGTGTAGATCACATGAGCTAATGTTCAAGCTTTGCAAACAAAAATTATTATTTTTTTTTAAATTCCAAAATCATGTTTTTTTTTAAAATCCCTTATATTAACTTCACAGCCGTCTCTGTCTGTCGTCATCTCATGAGCGGGCGGAAAAACAAAATTAAAAAATGACACTTCCCGTGATGCGATCGAGCTGAAATTTGGCACATAGACCCGTGTTACCTAACAATGCATCGTGTCAAAATTTCAGATCGATCGAACGTACCGTAATTAAATAAATGCACTTTTAGTTTATCTCTATAAACCATATGAAGACCTCAAGGGAAGAAACGGCTAAGTGACATTTTTGAAATTTTTCAGTTATCCCATGTATCTGATAGAGGATAAGAAATAGAATGCTCTGAATAAAGTTTTATGAATTAATTATGTCTTTTACCCTATTAAAAATTCAAACTTATATAGTTAATTTATAAGAAATATGTATACCTTTGAACTTTAAAACTTGAATATCTCAAAACTACACTATTGTGACATAGCCGTTTCTTCCCTTGAGGTCTTCATATGTATCGGTCACTATTTTTTACATTTTACGGGTTACTTGACTTCACGCCAGCCATCGATGACCACATCTCGTGTTTAACACCAGGAGTTGAGTCAGCGCGTCACCCAAGCCAGGGGAGATAATTCGGTTTCAGTCTGTAAATGTTTGTCGCGTTTCAACATAATCAATACTTTTAGTTATGTCTCATATATAAGGGATTTATAGTCAAAAACTTTGTTTTTACAGGGTTGTTTTTATTTCAATATAAATACAAATGTTATTTTGTTTTAAATCTTGTTTCATGTGTGTGGATGAATTGATTATTCTGCAAGAGAGTGAAATATGTACAACAATATGGGTTTAAATAAAAATAGAACAAAAATATATTTTTTTAAATAATTTGTTTATTTGCATAAATAATTTATCCGTTGAATTATCACAAAATTAGGCTTTTTTAAAAATGTTTTAAGCAAAATATAAATAGTGTGGACTACCCTAAAATAAATGTGAGGAATTTTCACATTAATATTGTCGCATGGTGTAACGATCAATTATAGCCAATTCCACACATCGCTTTCAAACTAAATCAATGATGTTTGATAAAAATAAGCATATGTTATATTATTATATATATAATTTTAAAAGTGAATAAATAACCCAAAGAAATGTTTATGAACATTATTCTTATCATCACATTTTTGTTTAGATGCTAAAAGCATATACAAAATTTTTTTACCTTATTAACTTTGAAATATCATTCTAAATGTTTGAACTATTTATTTAAACGTAGCAATTTATCCTCACCTCAGAAAACAAGTCAAAATATTAATTGTAATTAATTATTTATTAATTTAATTAAAATCATAAATATTCATTACATGACATTACCTTAACAAGATGACATGTTCAATTCAAACTTTTAAATCCATTTTTTAATAGGGAAATTTTCTCAATGATTGAACTATATAAAATTTTGAATAAAGCTTGGAGATAAAATTAAAAGGCTTATTTTGAAAATGAATTAGAGGTGTAATAACTAAATATGACATGAGATACCATATACATGAGAAATCCATATATACCTTGGCAGGTACATCAGAATTTACCTTGTGTATATCACAGATGCTTTCAAACATGACATTTTCTTGGTAGTGTACATTATGAAAAATATTTGCATATTAATTAATAGCAATAGACAGAATTATGAATAGTATTAAAAATATTCAAAAGTATGTATACTTTTATAGATAGTTTCGGAATGTACAGGTATATTTTGTTTGGCAAATTTTATAAATGAAAAATATTAAGAAAGTAATGCATTATTTTAATGGCTTAGTTAGTTTGAAGACAGTAATGTACAATATGCATTAATTAATTTTTTTCTGAATGTAAAAAGTAATTATCAAACATCAGTACTGAAAGCCTTTGATTGTATAAGTTTAAATTTAAATTACACAGAAAAAAAACAACTGTTTATTTATTTGAAAAGTGAATACTTGAAACAACCCAAAGGCAAATTGATAACATAACTTATTGTGTTTTTTTTACAACAGAGATGGTCTAACCGATTGCTCTTCTCAAACTGCATTGAAATACCTTAAATAAGTTTGAAATTTAAAAATTTTGAATATATTTGTGCATAAAAATGCACACGTTGAAAAATCAATAATATAAAATTTAACATTGACATTAAATTATCACCTCACTTTAATGTCAATAATAGAGACAGTTGGACTGAGGACATTGAATAAACATATTTTGGCACGCATGTGGACAAGTATAAATATAATATTTTATATACAAAAATAATACCAGATTTTACTTGAAACACAATACATTTTTTGGTCCATTTACCATCACATGTTTAGTTCATTCATCCAAAAGTGGTCTGCATAAAATAGCAAAAATTTGAACATAAATGAAACAATTGAGTTGACACTAAATGAAACAATTCAACATTGTACATTGACAGAAAGATTAAGGGAGCGTGCATAAATGACAAAAAAAAAGCTTAAACAGTTTTCATAAAAATGTTTCCCCCATAGTCAAATGTTGAGTCTGTGGAACCACTCATATTTTAACAGCACAACAAGGTTACATCTTGGTTTAAGTTTTTTAAAACCCACAAACATAGCTTTGAAAGATTAATAAATAATTCTAAATTTAGTTACAATGTATTGATTTCCTCAATATTGAGTAACAATCTTTGGCTTCATTTTTTTTTAAAAATCCACAAATGAAACTTGGAGCAGATTTGCTCTCATGTTAAATTTACTTAGATAATAAATTTCCTGCCTTAATATCAGACATTTGATGATGTCCCAGGTTCCCCATCTGATCTTCCAGTGGCCGGGGTCGGACTTTCTTTTCCTTCATCTGATCCGGTGTTCTCTGTCAATTTTTTCTCCTCTTCATTCCTGTTAATTTTCCTCTTTTTCTTCCTTGATCTTCTCTTCTGTTTCTGCTCTCTGAATATTACAATAAACAAAAAAGAGAAAAATGTCATTTCAGAATTAAACTTAATGGTGGCGCAGATAAATAAATGTCAAAATAATTCACTCTCTTGAATTTGAATAATTCCTTAATAATCTTTGTTCATTTATCATGTTACACAAACATATGCTATCATGTTACACAAACATATGCTATCATGTTACACAAACATATGCTATCATGTTACACAAAACATATGCTATCATGTTACTCAAAACATATGCTATCATGTTACACAAAACATATGCTATCATGTTACACAAACATGCTATCATCATGTTACACAAACATATGCTATCATCATGTTACACAAACATATGCTATCATGTTACACAAACATATGCTATCATCATGTTACACAAACATATGCTATCATGTTACACAAACATGCTTTCTCAAATGAAATAAATATTATAAATAATTTAGCAAAACTGATACACAGACACAAGGGAAAATTTTGTTGGGCACTTCTTTCATGACTGTGAACTAACCACAACTTCTGATTTCAGGATTTATTTAATTAATCCTAGTATCTTTTCATTTTAAATGACAACAATATCACCTTCAAAGCATATATGATAACATAGCTATTCAAAAAACTGTTGGCGTTTCCAAAAGCTAGAAACAATTTTTAAACAATAAACATATTTTCAAATTTCATAAAATAAAGATAGAATCTTAAATTACCTGTAGAACCTTTCTGTTGGTGGGTCAGATCCAGTCTCAAGGGGAGGTAAATAGTGGGGTTTATTTCAGAAATTAGTGATAGAATCTTAAATTACCTGTAGAACCTTTCTGTTGGTGGTTCAGATCCAGTCTCAAGGGGAGGTAAATAGTGGGGTTTAGCACCATCTTTCACAGGAATAGATCTGAAATAGAAATACAATCAATTACTTCTTTAATCAGTGATACAATGGACCTGTTGTTTTTTTACTTTAAAGCTAAGTTCTTAAGAGATACATCAGGGGAACAGCCCTATTCTGTCATCAGAAGCTTTTCTGATGAGATTTGGAAAGGCCAAACTTGTTTTTAAAGGGGGGTAAGGAGACCTACAAGACATACAGTCTTGCAGTATTGAAGCCACTATCCAATTTGGCAAGTAACTTTCTCAACTGTGACTGAACAGTAAGCAAGAACTTGGAGCTTGAGCAATATTAATAAGTTTTTTAATAGTTTTTTAAGTTCAAAATACTGCATCCCATATTTTAACTTACATGATAACTCCAGCAGCGGGTGGAACTGACCTAACAGCTTTCGGTGATGTAGAACCAGGGAATGGTGCGGGCACAGGTCTGAAAGAAAATGTGGGTTAGATTTAAGGATTTTAATTCCTTAAATGATAATAAAATGGTAATGGAGTTAGTTCTTTTTGATATGCTGCATGAGATAAACTGGAATCAATTTAAGATAATTACAATTAATAATCCCATACACCACTTTTTTAGATGATTTACAAAAATTATTTATTAATTTAAAATCTTGAAATTTTCCACTTGCATAACTTTATTTTTAAAATCTTTATGCAGTGTAATGAAATTCTGTTTCATTTTTAAGCTGATTTAAATATGAATAATATGTTATTATCTCTGCTGTGATAAAAATTGTACCAAAATAACTAATTGATGTTATGATCACACAACTCACAGCAAAACTGGTACTGGGGTGGGGGTGACTTTGGAGTCCTTCTTACAGCAATTCTTCCAAACTCCTAACAAAAACAATTTTTTTCAAGATATTTTGTATTTTAGCATGAGTCTTTAAAATATTTGAAAAATAATCTTATAATTATATATATTTAAAAAAAAGTTATTATTTAAAGTTTATAAGCTTTTCATCTATAATAATCTCATTGAAAAATGGCTATGACAGCATATGTGAATGTTTTGAAATAAAGATGCTAAATCAGCAACAAAATTTTAGTTTTTAATTTAGTTTTGAATAGCCATGTAATATGCTCACACTATATTAACAACTCCACATATTTTATCCCAGCATTTTCTTTTAAGAAAGAACCAGAGGTTCTAGAATATTTACCTTGCAGACAGCAAAAGATAATCAATAGAATGATGATGATCAGTAAGATTATGACAATGATGACAATGAGAATGATTGTAGCTGTGCTCAATTCTTCTCCACCAGTACTGCCAGCTATTAAAAAAAGAAATTTTTTTTACATTGTTTTAAATTAAGTCCCACAAGTATTAATGATTTTGGTCTACATAACTGGATAGCACTTCCATTGATATGCACACATAATGAATTAACATACAATAATACTTTATACATGTAGTTCTTCAAATCCTTTATAAGGAAATTAAAATGATAAATTTAACCCTTAAATTCATTTATTAAGTTACTGGTGAATGTTTTTTGATATTCACTAATATCATTTTTTAACTTAAAAAAATTACACATAAATATTACTAATTTCAAGGTTAAGCTCTTTTACTGCACAAAAACATTCTTATGTCTTATAGTAAGTAGTCCCAATATTAGGCACAAAAACAGTCTTATGTCTTATAGTAAGTAGTCCCAATCTTAGGCACAAAAACAGTCTTATGTCTTATGAGTAGTCCCAATATTAGGCACAAAAACAGTCTTATGTCTTATAGTAAGTAGTCCCAATATTAGTTACAAAAACAGTCTTATGTCTTATAGTAAGTAGTCCCAATATTAGTTACAAAAACAGTCTTATGTCTTATAGTAAGTAGTCCCAATATTAGTTACAAAAACAGTCTTATGTCTTATAGTAAGTAGTCCCAATATTAGTTACAAAAACAGTCTTATGTCTTATAGTAAGTAGTCCCAATATTAGTTACAAAAACAGTCTTATGTCTTATAGTAAGTAGTCCCAATATTAGGCACAAAAACAGTCTTATGTCTTATAGTAAGTAGTCCCAATATTAGGCACAAAAACAGTCTTATGTCTTATAGTAAGTAGTCCCAATATTAGGCACAAAAACAGTCTTATGTCTTATAGTAAGTAGTCCCAATATTAGGCATGAGAAATAAATTAAGGTGTTGGTAAATATAAAAACTAAAGAAACTAACTAATATATTGATAGTTTAGTTCTTAGTAATCTTAGTGAAGCTTACCTGTAGCTGAGGAGATCAAAAATAAAAAAATTAATTAGTATTTTTTAGGAAGTTAGCTGTTGACTAAAAATAATCGAAAGTAAATTTAAGCTAAAAAAATATTACTTATGTCTAAGTTAATATTTGAAAAATGTGGAATAATTAGTGGGCTAAAGACAAATGGCTTTTAAAAAAATCAAATGAAACTTTGAATTTTTAACTAAGCCGCTTATAAGATATATATCAACACTCTACAAAACTATACAGTCATAATCCTAATTCATTATAGGTATAAAAGCTATTTACATATTTTACCAATAAAAATGATATTTTATGTTAGTACCATAATATGATTGAAAAATTTCTCCAGTAATTTATAATTCTTGGCCAAATAGAAAAGGTTTCAAAATTACAAATAGGCTCACGAGCTTCTACATGTATCTGATAAACAACTGGGTGAGAATTATAATGTAATTATGTGTTGATTCAAGTAATAAGCCAATGCTCAGGCTTCACATTTATTTCTTGACATAACATTTGATAATGAATGGATACACTTTTTAACATAACTATCTGTCTTACATCGCCTTAATGCCACACCTAAATTTCATAATTTCATACATTTCTTGATTAATTATATTAACAAATAAATTGATGAAGAAATCATTCTATGAGGAATAAGTTGAAATCTTACATGGAGGTTTCTCTTGAACATCAAAAGTCCTTGCTGGATCAAGAATACCCAAGGAGTTGTTAGCCCCACATGTGTACAATGTGAAATCTGTTGGTTTTGTTGTTTTTAAAAAAATCAAAGAAATCATGATTGAAGCTGAATTTTAAAATTATGTTAGGCATTGGATTCTAGACAATGAACTGGCATTGGAAGAGGCAAATGTGATATTACATAATGTGTTAATGTCATGACTATTGACATTTCTTCCAGGAACCCACATGGAGCATTTAAAAGCAAACTAGATTTAGATTTAAGTTTAAATGTTTACTGGGACTTTTCCCCACAGCAAATTGAATTACTGATGATTTTAGAAAACATTTTTGTTTTAATTTGCAGTTATAAGATAAGTAAAAAATGTTTCATTTATCTGATACTTGAGAAATATATTTTTGATTTCTCATTTAAATTTTCTAGATTGTAAACTTATAATATATGAGATAAGTTTGAAATGAACATTTACAGAAATAAACAATATAAATTAAAATATTAGAATATCTTTGCTAAATATTCCGACTTTTCAATGAAACTTCCATAATGGTATATTGCATTTTTACAGATCCAGTCTCTAGATAAAACAAGAAAAATGTTGATAAAAAATAGTCTTAAAAATACTTTAATTGAATGATGATTCTTTATTTTTTTACAAATAGTTTAAATCTTAAAATATATCGGGATTTTTTAGTGTTCTGATATGGAAATGTTTTATCATGTCATTGCACATTTTCATTTACATCACATGAATAAATGCATATTTTATCCACAAAATTTTTTTGTAAATTGGATAACCTAATTTGAAACAAAGAAAAGCTTGAATATTATTTTTACAAACCCATTGCTTTTAACAATAACATGTGATAATTGTTTACAAAAAACTTTTGAAAAATTTAAGGTAACAAAAATTCAAGGAATTTTTCAATGCTCAGAAAGTTCACAATTCCACAACCATAAAAAAAAATTATGACAAAATGAAGTGATCTAGTAACTAAGCTGTTCAAAATTACCTCCATCAACAGTTGCTACAAAGGTGAAAGTCCTGCTACTAGCTCCTGCTATTATGTTGGATCCATTTTTCCAGATGTACACTGAGGGCTCAGGATTAGCTACAACTGTACAATCTAATGTCACACTTGTCTGTCTCGAGGCCACAACATTTTCATATCCATCCTCATACTGCACAGGTGCAACTTTAAAAAAAAAGTCACTTATAAAACTTGCTATATACATTTGTTTTTAAAGATTTTAACTGTAAAAAAAACTTTTTAATAAAAAAATTTTTATTCATTAGTCTCGTTAACAACATACCCACATTATTTTAAATGATTGAAACAGGAAAATGCGCTCTATTTACTTTAAAACTATATTTTACCAAACTTGTACTCAAAAATTGTATAAAGAAAAAAAGTCATTTTTTTTAACGCTTGAAGAGCTATAAGTAAATCTTCATAATTTTAAATAATATAAGTTCACTAAAATTTAATATAGTAATTTTATGAGATTTATTATTTTTTCAAAACAATGCCATAGAACTCACATATCACATTTGGAGTAACAGTAGCTGAGGATGTCCCTATAATGTTGGTGACGCTACATCTGAAACAGAAAAGTTTTAAAACCTTTTTTTTAAAAGAAAAATATGTCTTGAAATGTAGACATATTTTTTAAAAATATGAAACTGTATTTTACAAATTAAATTTAATTGAAACATATCATAACAATTCTTAAACTTACAGTTACTCAAACACTGTTATAGTTCTATTTAATGGACACTCCTCAGCACAGTGGGCATTATTGATTTAATTGTAAATAGTATCAAGTCTGTCATAAAACTGTAATAATGCTAAAGTTGGAGGTCATATAGACATTATGAAATCTACACCTGTAATAAAATTCTAACTTAACGAAGACACTTCTTGAACACTTACTTAAAAAATTTGGAGTTCAACTTTCAAGTTTAGCAAATAAATAAATTTTTGTCATTCCCATAATCCCAAGTGGTAGTATCTTACAATTCATTATTCAGTTCAGAGTAAAGAATATGAAGTGTGTTTAAAATCTATACTACTTTTATCATTTCAAATGATTTTGTTGTTAAAAAAATTCAATTTTACCTAGAACGTTTAAACTATGATGCTAAAAGGCCTGAGTTATTTGAACACTGACAAAGACACAGTTAATATGTAAAAGAATATAATGACCTATACAGGGAGATGTTCTGAGAGCAATTTACCTGTATTCAGCATGATCGTCGTATGTTGCATTCTTGGAGTAGTTTTGACTGTTCCCAACAAGTGTATTTGTCTTGTACCAGGTGTAGCTGTCGGTTACTGGGTATGATGTTGCAGAGCAGCTGAGGTAGAACACCTCTCCCACCCTTAATGTTGCAGGACTGACCGACACAGTGACGATTGGTTTGTCTGTGGACATTGACTAATTAGTAAGATTGCTAAAGATATGATGACACTTGGAGATCACTTAGACAGAACAAAAACTTCTAATTAAGGTTCATTTTACATGTACTTAGAAACAGATATTGAGGAGTAATTCCTTTATTTTTATATGATGCAATTGAGAAAAAATTATTCTGCACTAAATATATTTTTAGCAATCTTTTTTAAAATTATGAAGTTCAAATGTGGAAACATCCAAAAAAATGGCAAAAAGCAAACTTAGAGTTTTAAATATAGCCTTTATAGTTGTGTAAGTAATAAGTTAGAGTTTTAAATATAGACTTTATAGTTGTGTAAGTAATAAGTTAGAGTTTTAAATATAGCCTTTATAGTTGTGTAAGTAATAAGTTAGAGTTTTAAATATAGACTTTATAGTTGTGTAAGTAATAAGTTAGAGTTTTAAATATAGCCTTTATAGTTGTGTAAGTAATAAGTTAGAGTTTTAAATATAGACTTTATAGTTGTGTAAGTAATAAGTTAGGATGCAACAATCTGCATAGGACTCAGTTACCTTCTTTATCAAAGAGACCTTGTAGTTTACTCACAGTTAACATTCAGGTTAATGCCAGGTCCTGTCCTGCTGCCTAGGGCATTTTCTGCTGTACACTTGTAGACTCCCACATCACTAGCATTCACACCAGCAATGACAAGATTTGGATTGGTTGGGCTGCCTCCACTGTCGACACAATATATGCTGAATTAATCCGAATGCATCCCAATGTTCCATTGATAGATAGCATCAGATCATTATATGGACCACATCAATTTATGGATATAAAAAATCCCTTAGCGATACACCAAATAAATTGATTAATAGACTGCATCATTTAAAGAAGTTTTTCTTTTTACAAGCACTATCAAAGGTGCTTTCATTTTACTGTCATTCCTTTGAGTTATTAAGTGTAACTCCAAGGTTTATTCTAATTCTAAGCAAATGTAAACATGACTTGTGCTCTGATATTGTATAGACAAAAGAAATAAGTCCCCTCTTTACTTTATATTACTAGAGACTTCTAAGATGACATACAAAATTTGATGCCATATCCATTTTTTATAAACACAATTCATCCAATCTCTCATCTGTTGCATTAATCAGACCTTTGAAATAAAAACCAAATCACATTATCATTAAAATGTTGTCTGTGTCATTTTACCTGAATTTTCCTCCAATAACGACAGTAGTGATGTTTGAGCCATATTGTTTTGACCACACTACACGAGTGACGTTTGGATTGGCATTCAGCATACATACAAGAGGCTGAGTCTTGCCCGAATCAACAGTAATATTTACATTAGGAGTAGTGGTGACCTTTGGAGGATCTGTGAAACAAACAAATCTCAAATGTCCAGTTACTTGTCAAACTTGGGGAACACAGGACCAACATTATGTACGTACAAAAACTCTTTTTCATGACCCATCAAATGATGCTGGTAAAAGTATATTGAGGAGGGGCCTTAAATAGTAAGAGATCAGCTTATCACAGAATATCTGTATAATAAGGTGTTTTGCTCATTTATACATTAATTTTCTCATTTCATGAGTTTTAGAAAAATAATTAACCGTTGTATTTTTTATATATACACTAGGTAAAATATGTATGCATCATTTTAACAGGTCCTCCTCCCTGCCTCAGAAATTTGACAACATTCAAGCCCCAAAATATATGCTGTGCAAGGCATGTCGATTTACTTACAAACAACACTGACTGTCAAATTGTTTGAAGTCATATTTTCACCATTCCTGGCCTCAATCCTGTAAAGCCCTGAATCAGAAGATTGTGCATCATAGACTGTCAAGGAAGGGTTGTTGAGGGTACCGCCATTAAACTTGCTGGAATTGCTCACATTTATTTTAGCACCATTCTGAAAGCAATCATAATGCCTTGTTATTGTTCTCAACTGTACCGACCTACAGTCATAACATGTAGCAAAATTATTATATTACTGAAGATGATTTGAAGCACACACAAAAATGGATGATATTTATTGTTTGGTGTGCAATTAGTTTTGATATCATGATAAAATTGTAAATCTTAAATAGTGCAATATTATAAAATCAAATATATTTTTTTTTAAAGATTTGATGGAGTTAAAGGATAAATAAATTTATTTTCCCCTACCTACTGAGAAGAAAATATCAAATATTAATGTAAATCATTTGTGTTGGGTTGCACCCATTTATGGGGCTAGTAGTTTAAGTCGTCATATACTTCAAAGTAGAACAAAAGGAAGACTTAAATAAACACAAAATATTTGTCTTCTGCCAATAACCTACATGTACTGCACTAATTGCACACCATAGGTAGCTGTCCTGAGTGCACACTGCACACCTTAACTGACTTCATAGAGAGCACATCATGAGTAACTTAAATGAGTCCACATCTTTTCTGGCTCTATAGAGCCCAACATCATGAGTAACTTAAATGAGTCCACATCTTTTCTGGCTCTACAGTGCCCAACATCATGAGTAACTTAAATGAGTCCACATCTTTTCTGGCTCTATAGTGCCCAACATCATGAGTAACTTAAATGAGTCCACATCTTTTCTGGCTCTATAGTGTCCAACATCATGAGTAACTTAAATGAGTCCACATCTTTTCTGGCTCTATAGTGCCCAACATCATGAGTAACTTAAATGAGTCCACATCTTTTCTGGCTCTATAGTGCCCAACATCATGAGTAACTTAAATGAGTCCACATCTTTTCTGGCTCTATAGAGCCCAACATCATGAGTAACTTAAATGAGTCCACATCTTTTCTGGCTCTATAGAGCCCAACATCATGAGTAACTTAAATGAGTCCACATCTTTTCTGGCTCTATAGAGCCCAACATCATGAGTAACTTAAATGAGTGCACATCATTGGTAGCCTTTTGGAGTGTGCCCTTTGAGTGGGTATAATATCTATGCAGGCCTAGTGAATAGGTTAAACTGTTTGGTCAGGTAGGCCTAGTGAATAGGTTAAACTGTTTGGTCAGGTAGGCCTAGTGAATAGGTTAAACTGTTTGGTCAGGTAGGCCTAGTGAATAGGTTAAACTGTTTGGTCAGGTAGGCCTAGTGAATAGGTTAAACTGTTTGGTCAGGTAGGCCTAGTGAATAGGTTAAACTGTTTGGTCAGGTAGGCCTAGTGAATAGGTTAAACTGTTTTGTCAGGTAGGCCTAGTGAATAGGTTAAACTGTTTGGTCAGGTAGGCCTAGTGAATAGGTTAAACTGTTTGGTCAGGTAGGCCTAATGTTTAAGAATCTAAAATTTCAATGAAGGCACTAAATTTGAAAATATTTCTCAGCAATATAAATATAATATAATTAATTTTTTTTTAAATTTGTTATGTTAAAAACATATTATAATATGCTTACCTTAAACCATTCAACAGTTGTTGCAGCAGGATACATACGTACATCTACGTTTAAGCTAAAATTTAGTGTCTCATTTACATCTATATTTTGATTTGCCACAGTTATGTATGGATCAACTGCAAAAAAGTAATTAAAAAATATATATTTATTTTATGATTTTTTTAAATTTCAAAATATAAATTTAAAAAACTTAGTGTTAAAGAAAAAAGTTTCCTTTAATCTCTACCAAATAACATTTTCTGTTTTTGTTTTTCGTCTTTGAATTGAGCATTAGTTTGTAATGTTATGTGGTCCATGATAGTTTTTAGTTGCTTTTTTTAAAAAATAAATAAATATGAATGATTAAAGTAAAGAAAAAAAATTTAATTCAATGGATTTGTTTGTTTTGCTTAGATGGTAGAAGTGGTTTTAGTGCAGAGTGAAAATTTAATCTTAATATTGTTTAATTGAAACAATAAATGAGCAGATATTTTGAAAGTATAAATTAGTATCTGAATAAAACAATAATTAAATTTTTAAAACATTTTATACATCAACTGTCTAAAATCTATTTATATAACCTGGGAGAGACATTTATAATAGAAGTCTTTCTTATTGGAGTCTCGTAAAAAAAAACAGTGAAAATTTATGTGCAGAAACTGAAAACAATTGAAATAATGGTGACATTAAAAAAAGATAATGAAAGCCAACAAGGGTGCAGTGGGGATTATTGAGTGAATTTTAAAAAAAATTATTGAAAAATTACAAGTGAAAAATATAAAAAATGTAATTCTCTATGTTAGAATTAATGTCTATGTAGTCAAAACTGAAAATGAATAAATTCCAGGTCATTTATAAGCAATTTACTCTTTTAAAAAATGTATAAGATTATCAAAAGTAGAGAAACAAAGTGATAAAAATTAAGACAAAACGGTGAACTATTTCTGTATTTGAAAAAATATTCAAGTCATTAAGCATAAGTACACAATTGAATGTTCAATATCAATTATGAAAAGAAGAAATTAATCTGCCGGAAACACAAATAAACCTGTTCATTAACAAGGGTTTATAATTTCTTCAAAAAGGTGACACTGTAATAAAACATACATTCAGTGACTTAATTAAAGAATTGAGAAACACTCATAATCACCTATTAAATAACTTGATGATTAATATTTAATTTTCAAAAGAAAGAACAAATAACAATTAGGACTTTGAGGGTTATAAGAATCTGGAATAAAAAAATATTAAAATTTTAAACGGTTCAAGATAAGTTTATGCATGATAATTCCATTTGTAAGTTCATTTATAATAGTTCTTAAGCCTGAAATACAAAACAAAATTAATCAATTTAAAAGTTTATAAAAAATGCTGAAATCAAAGAGGACTAAAGGTAATATTAAGTAAGTGTTAAAGTTTAAATTTAATCTCCTTATGTTATAAATTATTATACTTTAATTCAAATCAAAACTTTTAAATCTTTAAAGAAAAAAGTGTATTAATATAATATTAAAAATATTTTCAACTTTAATAGAAGAATATACATTATAAAGAAACTATCAATGCATCAAATGCATCAAAACTTCTTGTTCAAAATAAATGAACAATCTTTCATTTCAGAAACATTTTCAAAATCAATTTACCTTCTTTATCAAGCTTCAAAATTTAAGTTTGTGCTCATTAATAGTGAACATTAATTTAGCCTTTCATCTCAACTTTTAGTTTATTAAAGTAATAATTGATTGTTATCAGTTTTCAAAACTCACTAACGAAAAGTTGATTATTCATCTGTTCTGCCTATTGCTTGTCACACAATCAGACTGCTTTTTGTTTATCTTGTCAGTGCTTCTTCTGGACAAGGACTTTTAAAATTTATAGTTCACATTAGACATAAAAATTGTCATGCAATTTTTTTTAAATGCATGTAATCTTATAATGTATTTTTAAAATACAAAAAAAAACAGCTTTATCTCAACTGTTCAGATTTTTTATTTTGAATAATTAAACAAATTTGCTTAAAGTAGCAATATAAATAAGTTGTAATATTAAGTCAAAAGATTTAATATTGTAAGGAATATTAATGGCAATTTTATGTTTTAATATTTTATCAATCTCAAATAGGAGAATATGTACAGGGAAATATTGTTTAAATAGACAATATAAGCTAAACAATTGAGATAAAGCAACTGCTCAAATTGTATTTAATTCCACTTACCAGACAACCTAGCTTAAAGAAAAAAAATAATGATTATCAATTTTGATTAGTAAACTAAACTAAATTAAAATAATTAAAAACTGAAGAGTCTAAAGCTGTCTCTGAGACAACAACAACACAAATGTACTTTTTTGTGACTTCTTTACAATTATAAAGTTAAATGCAATTAAATATTCAAATTAATGAAATCCTACACATCACTGGTTACAATATTAACTGACAACTATTAGTGAAGCCCCTAAGTACTCTGCTCTGATGAACTGTCTAGTTATAGTGTAATTTTTCAAAATTTTAACTTACAAGTTTTTAAAAAAAATAAACCTGAAAGCTGGTACTAACATTTAAAAGTTACTGTCAAACACCTGATTACTTTGACTTAACTATGTCATCTCTATTTAAATTGTAAAGAGTCACACTTTATTTTACAGCACCTATTTTTTAATTGTTATTATTTCTAAGCTATGTTAATCTAGTTTTAAGTGTTTCAAACTAATAGCTAAAGGTGCAGAAAACAATTTTTGTTTAAACAATTAAAGTGCAAAAAATTAATATACAAGAAAAAAGTGTGTTTTATTTCTACTAAAAAAGAATTTCACTAAAAACAAACTTCGTCAGTATTAGAATAGATCAATTTTTTCTCAGTGTCACCAGATTTAAGGAAAGATTTTCTCATTTATTTTCTTTACATTATGCACTAGCTGGGTATGATTTAAACAATTAAATGATTTTTTAAAGTATTTTCTTTAGGGCCTGCTGTAATTTGCAACAAGAATTCGGTGACAGAGACTAACACACTCACAGCTGACTGTCACATTAACAGGACGACTTGTTGAGTTCCCCAAGGGGTTTTCTGCAACACACTGGTACGTCCCCACGTCTGTGGTCATGTTGAGCTTGATGATGGTCAAGTCTGGAATTGTGACAGTCCCACCGGAATACTTGCTGGGGTTGGCCTCTGTGTTTAATTGGGTACCGTCTTTGGTCCAGTACACACTTGTGATGGGAGGAAATGCAGAGATGTCACACGTGAGGGTGACATTCAAACCATCAATGCCCTGCTGGTTGCCTTTACCGACCGACACCGTTGGTGGATCTGAAAGAAGATTTTTTTAAAATTTAATAAAGGAATGCAAATTGACAGAAAAGAAATATTTTAAACTAATTTTATCCTTCAGAGAATCTCAATGGGTTTTCCATTAAAAAAATGTCGTTAAAGAAATCTTAAATGAACACACTCCAGAAACCTTGCACCCTAAAAACCAAAATCCTTGACTAGCCAGGAACTTGGCCAGAAACTAACACACACAAAATATGGAGGAGACCAGTCAGATTAAATAACTTTATCCCAACCACACGAACTACCCCCCAAAGAAACACTAACAAGACAGACCAAATATCCTGACAAAATTCAAAAGTTTTAAATGAAAACATATATCCAAACAAACATTGACAATGATTGAAGTCAGATCACACAAGCCGAAAATGTTTCAGTGGAATAAAAATCTGTAAAATGACATAAAATAAAAAGAATAAAGACTCACAATGCATAAGCCCAGCAAATTTACATTAGAGATATGATGGCTTGTGAAAAATCTAATGCAAAAAATTAATTTTGAATCTTCAAGAATTTTTTTATTTTTTTGTTGTCGTATTACATGTATTATTAAATTTTTATTTAATATATGTTTAGTTTTAAAGACAATGTGTTTCTGTTATTTAATAACACTGATCAGTAGTTTACTTTCTCGTGTGTCCATAGCCCAAAAATCAACTTACAGCTAACGTCCACTCTGATGCCAACACTGGTGCTGTTACCCTGGTCATTGGCCGCCCCACAGCTGTATTGACCAGCATCAGATCTGCTGACATTCAGGATGGTCAGAGACGGCTGGGCTAAGACACCACCTGAAAATTTAGCCCTCTGTGTGGATGTGGTCAGGATTCTACCATCCTTTATCCAGTAAACAGACTGGGCACTGGGACTCGCAACGACAGAACAGTTGAGAGTGATTTGGGGTGTTCCCTCATTAACAGTCATGTTGAGTGGGGACACGATGATGAAGGGAATGCCTGAAGAAAAGTAGAAAATTTAAAAATTCAATCATTTATGGTAATTATGAATCCTCCCATTGTAATAGGATATTTCACACATATTTATCTCCCATATGTTATATTAAATGTTCATGTCCATAATTTTCATTTATTTACTAGTTTATTACTTATACTATAAATTTATTAATATTTCTATAGCAGTAGCGAGCTAACTAAATGTTTGTAATATATTTTACCATCATAATAAGCACATACATGGAATATTTTATAGGATTCAAAGTAAAACAATATACATAAAATTACACATATTTATACATAATTGAATTGGGGGCAAATCAAAAAATGTATAATCAAATCTATATTACCCAAAAAATTCTCCCTTTCAAATAGTAATCTAATTTTAAATTTTTTAAAAAAGAAATAATATTCAACTGTAATCATATTGAATCATATTCAATGTATTTGTCAATAAACTAAAAATCAATATGTTATTCACTATCAAAACATGTGATTTAAAGGCACATATGAACAGAATTTTTTACCTAGATAACATTATGATAAATTACAATATAAGGGACAAGCGTATGATGCAATACTCTTTTATAAAAAAAGGAGCATCTGTAATAGATAACATAAGCTAAGATAAGATACAATTAAAACTTACTGACTACACGAACCACCACAGCAGCACTATTTGAAGAGCCAATGGTATTCTCAGCAGTACATGTGTAATTCCCAGAATCAAGGGCACTGGCCTGAGATATGGTCAAGGTTGTGTTGGCCAGTGTCCCCCCAGAGTATTTACTGGAGTTGATGGTTCCATTAACCTGGCCGGTCCCCGATTTGGACCAATAGAAAACTGTGACCGTTGGGTTGGCAGTGACAACACACGTCAAAATAATTGTTGCCCCAGGGTTTGTGGTGATTGGGTTTGTTGTTACAGTGAGTCGAGGTTTGTCTGGTAACGATGAGATTCATGGAGTGTATTGGAAAGTAAATTTAAAACAGAAATAAAAACTCAAATGAGTATTTAAACGCAATTTCCAAGAAGGAATTTCCTATTTTTTATCAAGGGAAATCATTCTAGATTACATTAAAAGTCAATTCAAATAAGTAATTCTGAAACTAAACACATATCCCCTCAAACTACAACACACCAAGAATGTGTCAATATAATGCGCACCATGCAACAATCTAACATATAAGCATTCACAAAGCGGGAAATCCCCATTAACTATTACTCTAGATTACATTAAAAGTCATTTCAAATAAATAATTTTGAAAGTAAACAAAACAATTGCTTTCATACATTGCTTCTAAAATTACGGGAGTCGAACAAAAAAAGGATTTTTCATAAATTCCTTCTCCAACATTGTTCTAAATATTATTAGCTATTGTTTGACGTTTGTTTCAACCCGATAGATGTTATGGTTGGCGAGAAATTGACAAAATACTGATATTTCTTTAGGTTATTTGGATTTTCCAGGAAATCCAGTAAGCCTTTTCTGTATTTTTTTGGCCGTTGCTCATCCATGGGACCTCCTTAGCATGTTTGCAAAAGACCCAAACCCTCTATATGGTATGGTTCAGAAGGAGTTGCAGGATCAAACTTGACAGACATTTTGAATCTATAAACGCAATTTTTCCAAGGGAAATTGCGTTTAAAATATATATCTAGTTTTTATTTTATATTTTTATTTTTAAATATTTTTTTATAAAACATAAATATTTAATTAATTTCCACCGTAGCTGTAAATAAAAAATTAGCATGAAAAATTTAAAAAAAAGGTTTCAAAAATATTTTTAAATTTTGTCATAAACTTTTACTAACAAACAGACAAGAAATAGCATTCAATTATTGATGGAGCAATTAGCATTACATCAATACTTACAGAAATAAAATAATTTTCTTTTATAATAACAACATTGTTCATAAATTACAAAAAATCAATTAAATTTCGTACCTTCTACTCTAATCAAAAAAATGTTTAAAAAATAAAAAGCAAGAAAAGAGGCAGCACTGTACATTTCATCTTGTGTAACTTTATTGGGATCTCATAACACGAAAGGTGTTTATTTTAAATGTATTCTGCTGTCATCACCTGTTTATAACATTTACAGCAACAATAATTTTTATTTTTTATTGATACTTACATGTGATGTTCAATGTGATATTTGGTCCATCAGTGACACCATTTCCATTGGTGGCCACACAAGCATAGTTTCCTGTATCTGTGTCGTTCAGTGTTAAAATAGTCAAGCTAGGATTTAGTTTTGTCCCTCCTGTGTACTTTGGCGAGCCAGTTGTGTTCAGTCTCTGACCATTCTTGGTCCAGTACAGGTCAGTAAGAGAGTTGAGTGGAGTGACTGGACATTCAAGTGTCACTGGTTGGTTCTCAACAACAACAACATTTGTGTTATTCGGGGTTGTGATAACAGGTGCCGCTGTTTGTGAAGTAAAAGAAAACAAAAGATAATCAAACTGAAAGGTTGGGCCAGTCCCAGACCACTGGGTCTGATCAGAGAGTATTTTTTCATATATGCTTCCAGTGCAGCAAGGGCATTACTTACAGAAAACAGAATTTGGCCTTTGACTCCTTTCCTAACAAAAATGTTTTCTTATATGTTCTGACGCTCCTTCTATGCAAAACATTATTGCGTCTTACGGTTATCTATGGTTTGTGTCTAGTCCTGCATTCTTATTACAGTTTAAAATGTTGATAAAGTGTTGGTTTTCCTGAAGTCTTGAACTGACTCAATGGATAAACAGTATTTCCAAACCTGTAGCCCATAAATACATTACACAATTTACAATATAAAGGGCAAGAGTAGGAGGCAATAATCTTTGGTATAAAAGGAGCATATCTATTAGATTAGATAAGATAAGAGACAAATAAAATGTGTAATAGATAAGATAAGATAAGTGACTAATAAAACTTCTAATGGATAAGATAATATAAGAGACAAATAAAACTTTTAATAAATAAGATAAGACAAATAAAACTTGTAATAAATAAGATAAGATATGAGACGAATAAAAATTTTAATAAGATAACAGACAAATAAAATGTGTAATAGATAAGATAAGAGACCAATAAAACTTTAATTAGATAAGAGACAAATAAAACTTGTAATAGATAAGATAAGAGACAAATAAAACTTACTGAGTACGCTGACCACCACAGCAGCACTAGTTGAAGAGCCAATGGTATTCTCAGCAGTACATGAGTAATTCCCAGAATCAAGCGCACTGGCCTGAGATATGGTCAAGGTGGTGTTGGCCAGTGTCCCTCCAGAGTATTTACCGGAGTTGACGGTTCCATTAACCTGGCCAGTTCCCAATTTGGACCAATAGAAAACTGTGACGACTGGGTTGGCAGTGACAACACACGTCAAAATAATTGTTGCCCCAGGGTTTGTGGTGATTGGATTTGTTGTTACAGTGAGTCGAGGTTTGTCTGGTAAAGATGAGATTCATGGAGTGTATTGGAAAGTAAATTTTTTAAAAATATATATATACTTTTTATATAATATCTTTATTTTTAAATCTTTTCTTTATAAACCATAAATAATTAATTAATTACCACCATGGATTTAAATAAAAATTATCATACAAAAATTAATACAAAAAGCTTAAAAATGTTTTTAAATTTTATATAAACTTTTATGTAGCTAACAGACAAGAAATAGCATTCAATTATTGATGTAGCAATTAGCATTACATCAATACTTACAGAAATAAAATAATTTTCTTTTATAATAACAACATTGTTCATAAATTACAAAAAATCAATTAAATTTCGTACCTTCTACTCTAATCAAAAAAATGTTTAAAAAATAAAAAGCAAGAAAAGAGGCAGCACTGTACATTTCATCTTGTGTAACTTTATTGGGATCTCATAACACGAAAGGTGTTTATTTTAAATGTATTCTGCTGTCATCACCTGTTTATAACATTTACAGCAACAATAATTTTTATTTTTTATTGATACTTACATGTGATGTTCAATGTGATATTTGGTCCATCAGTGACACCATTTCCATTGGTGGCCACACAAGCATAGTTTCCTGTATCTGTGTCGTTCAGTGTTAAAATAGTCAAGCTAGGATTTAGTTTTGTCCCTCCTGTGTACTTTGGCGAGCCAGTTGTGTTCAGTCTCTGACCATTCTTGGTCCAGTACAGGTCAGTAAGAGAGTTGAGTGGAGTGACTGGACATTCAAGTGTCACTGGTTGGTTCTCAACAACAACAACATTTGTGTTATTCGGGGTTGTGATAACAGGTGCCGCTGTTTGTGAAGTAAAAGAAAACAAAAGATAATCAAACTGAAAGGTTGGGCCAGTCCCAGACCACTGGGTCTGATCAGAAAGTAGGTTTTCATATATGCTTCCAGTGCAGCAAAGGCATTGCTTACAAAAATCAACTGTGCATTTGACTCCTTTCCTAACATAAATCTTGAAGTGACTCAATAGATAAACAGCACTTCCAAATCCGTGTTCCGTAGATAAATTGCACCAAGATAAGAAGTCAGTTTCTAAAAATTTGGTTATCAATTTAACCTAAATTAATTGACTTTACTGTTTTTCTTAAAAATCTTACATGGGATTTTATTTGAAATATTAATTTAACTTGATAATTTCTTCTTAATTTTTTATTTAAAAAAATTTGTAAAAATGTGTTGCTTTGGAGTTCTAGGCATGCTCTGTTAAAATTATAGCAAATACTAGCATATCTTTACTCCATATGGGAATCTTTATATTAAAAAGGTTCTCATTTAAAATAATTTCTAGGTAAAAGGGGTTTGTAATATAATTTTACAGGTAATTAAAAAGTTGATTTTATTAAATAGTGTCAAATTAATTGCAGATATACTGTCATTCACTTAATTGTTTTTTAAAATTGATGTGGTATATTTAATTAATTTAAAGTTGAGCTGTTTTAATTTTTCAAATTTGAAAAGATATTTATTTCCAGCTTGATCCAGCACCATACAAATAATCCTAAATATAACAACTTTTTATAATGTTAAACATGGTTTTAAAAAATGAATATCCCATAAAAGTAAATAAAAAGAAAACAAATGAATCATAATGCTCTAACTAAATAAGGTAAGTTGTGCATATTGTAATTATGGTTTGGTGAAATCACTCAGTATGTGCACACTAAAACAAAATGTATTCAATTAAAAAGCAAAACTTGGACTAATAAATAATCTTTTTTAAAAAAGAATTTAAGAGGAGAATGCTTTCTTTGATGCAATAGTAAGAAATAAACTTAAGCAATGCATTTCAATTGTTATTTTTTGACATTATAAATAAGATTTTAGAGAAACATGTGTTAAAAAAGTCACCTGTAAACAAAGAGAGATTTTCATGTATAAACTTATCAAGCTAGAGAGTATAATCAGAGAAGACTGAAACATTAAAAATCTTATTAACTTTTTCATAACAAATTTTTTTTCACTTATGCAATTTTTGTAGAGACTCTTGGCAGAAGGTAAAATTATGCAAATAAGAATGGCATTAAAAAAGTAATTGCACAATTGTTTATTCACCTTGCCTGAAATAAAGAAAACAACACGTTATTGGTTAGCATTTGTTCACATAAGTCAAAAATAAAATAATAAATATGGATTATTTTATTTAGAAACATCTTAAATATGCAGAAACAATAAATAATTTCCTTAACATTGGGAAAAAAATAGCGCATTTAATAAAAATAACTAATTTTTAACAAAATACTACAAATTCGTTCCTTCATATTTTATTGTTGTCAAGAAAATTGAATCTGAAAAAGGAATTTATAACTTTCTTAGAAATTTTATCAAAAGCAATTTATCAAAGAATTTATTTAATTCAAATAAGTGACATTTAAAAAATTCAAATAAATGACAAAATAATTAACTTAAATGTAAGATTAATATTAAATTAGTGACCAGAAACAACTCACTACCCAAATAACTAAATTGGAAAAAAATTATCATAAATTACAACAGTCTTAAAGGTTTAAGATCATTTTGAATATTGCATTTCCTAGGATCCTCATGGTTTTATAAAAATAATTTGAAATAGAGCAGTAAATTCATTTAAACAGTATGAAAAGCAAATGGCCGGAAATTTGGAAATAATTTAACAATAGTTATATAACCTGTTACTTACAACTCAATAGTAAATAATATGACCTACATAAAGACACAATCGTATATTTTTTAAGTATTTTTTAAAATTCAAAATAATTTATTCTCAAAATTATAGTATAAAGGGTTTTAAAACTTATTTTTATATGGTTATGGTCATGTATAACTGTTAGCAAAAGAATGAACTGCAACAAAATAATGATTCCCTTTGCTGAAGATTGAAATATACTTACAAGACACTGTGAGTCTAACTTGTGGACTAGTGGTGCGTCCTACTGTATTGTCAGCCACACAAGAATACAAGCCTGAGTCTGCTACAACATCCAAGCTGAAT
Source organism: Ampullaceana balthica (assembly GCA_944989445.1). Lineage (NCBI taxonomy): Eukaryota > Metazoa > Mollusca > Gastropoda > Lymnaeidae > Ampullaceana > Ampullaceana balthica. Next base: position 132,276 of record CALYLW010000051.1, on the reverse strand, counting down.
ATTGTCAGATTGGTCGTAAAGACAGTGCCACCAGAATATTTGCTTGGATTTTGTGTTGTGTTCAGGGCAACACCATTTCTTGTCCAGTATAAACTAGATAACTGCGGATATGCAGTCACGAGGCAGGTCAGGCTTACAGATGATCCTCTCAAAGCCGTCACATTTGTAGAGCCCACTTCAACTTTTGGAGAATCTTTAAAAAAAAGTCATAACATTTGCATATTTCTATACATATGTACATACATATTTTAATGATTTATTTATTATTATCAGACTAAAAATAAATAAGAGGCAAATTTGAAAATAAATATCTAAATATATAATTCACCTAAACGAGTATGTGCAAGTGAGCATGACAAATGACCTGCGATGGGGTCAACCGATCACAGTGGGCAAGCGTAGTGGGATGAAAAAAAAGAAGAAAAAAAAAGGGGGGGGGGTGGCAAGGATGCCTCTTGCGTTCAGTTGCATTGCTCCTTCACAGAATAACATATGATTTGTAGTGTAGTGGTTATCACATCCGCCTTGCACGCGGAAAGTCCTGAGTTCAAGTCCCAGCATGAACATTTTATTTTTTTAATGTTTAAAAATATTTGTTTCTCTCCTTTTTCCCTTTACTTCGTGCTGCTGTTTGTGTCATTTCTCTCACACCCTCCCCCCCAGTTCTTTGCACTACCTATGATGAGCATGTCTGTGGCGTATGCTACTATTGCTATGCCGCGGGTCATATCTCGTTTTAATTTATTTCATTTTATTAGTATACCATTTATAGAAAATGTGTGTTTCTTATCAACGTTTATGACCTTAAAATGACAGGTGAAAGAATTAAAATTAGGAACCAGATGTTTAAAAGAGTAAACCAATTCAAATACTTACGATTGCTCTAAATTAAAGGTATGATTTAGTAACAAAAAATCAAGAAATAATATCAGCCGGGAATAGAGCATAATTTGGTAACCAGATAATACTAAAAAACAAAAACATTACAAGAGAAACAATTAAAACTCTTTATAAAAATTTCATTTGTCCAGCTGTAATATATGCAAGTGAAATTTGGACCCTAACAAATCTGCAGAAAAAATGTTAAGTACATGGGAGGGGAAAGCTCTCAGGAAAATATAGGGACCAACAAAAGATGAATACTGATGGAGAATACAAAAAAAAACATGAACTTTACAGCCTATATCAGCATCCCATGATAGTAGTAGAAATAAAAAAGGCAGACTACATTGGGGAGCACAATTAGAAAGGATGACAAAGGAGCAAAGAGGGTGCACCTACAAAACCAAAGAGTAAAACGGCTCATGGAAAGAAATAGGTTTCGATGGACAGATGATGTGGAGAAAGATATACAGCAATTGGGCATCGATGTTGGATAAAAAAAAGCCTTGGTTAGGACTAAGTAGAAGGAGGTGGTGAGGCAAGCCAAAAACCTACATGAGCTGTAGCACCATAGGGATGGATGGATTGATATCAATGATTACGACTTTAAAATTTCTAAAAAAGTATAAGCTAATAGGAGCCAAAAGCATTCCCTAGTCATAATTTAAAGAAACCAGAAACTAGAGCGGGCAAGATGCCAGAGCAAACAAGCAAGACGCAACCTTTATATAGAATAAGCTAGATTAAGCAAGACGCTGGTAAGCGAGAGTGGTGAAGGAGGGGGGCATTAGCTTAACCACGGTGTGCATGTTTCGAGACCATCGATGGGCAGGAAAGGGAAGGGAGTCTTTGCCTGGATCTTACTTGCTCTCATTGACATATACTTTTCTGCGGCATATGCTATGTATTGGGTGAGCTTGTTTTACATTATTGTTGCAAATTTAATTTTAATAAATTCCAAATTTCTACCTATGCACAACCATTTTGAAATATAAAATATTTTATAATTTCATTATCTTTTCTACTAAAAGCCCAACGCATTCCCTAATCCTAATTTAAAGAAAAGCCTACTTACATTGGAGATTCAGTGTTATATTTCCACTTGATGTAGTTCCAAACTGATTTGTTGCCACACAAACATAAGCTCCACCATCTGATGGGACCAATGATAAGATGGTCAAGCTTGGCACTGTGATGATACCTCCTGAATACTTGCTGCCATTGGTGGTGCTTATCCTCTGGCCATCTTTGGTCCAGTACAGGTCAGTTAGAGAATTGAGTGGTGTCACTTGGCATGTCAAGGTCACTTGTTGGTTTTCATTAGCATTGACAGTAGCATTGGGTGTGCTAACTACCGGAAGGTCTGCAAATGTAACAATAATTTTTTTTTAAACTTCCAATGGATTTAAAAGAACCAAATTTATTCAAGACTCTCTAAAGAGTCCAACAATGATCACATAACTTTTTTGGGTCTAATTTTTTCATTTATTAGAACTGACACAGTTTTAGACACACGTTTTTCAATGAAAAGAAAATGCCAGTTGTTATATATTTTAAAGACATACTTGTTACGGTCACTGTTACAGGGTTGCTGTTTGTTGTGCCCAAAGAGTTACTTGCAACACACACATATGAACCAGCATCAGAAGAGGCAGCGTTGGAGATCCTCAGGGTTGTATCTACAATTGTGCCCCCTGAATATTTGCTAGGGTTGGAACTTGAGCTGATTGTTGCCCCTGACTTTGTCCAAGAAAAACTGGTTATGTTAGGATTGGCATTGACATTACAGGTAAGGATTATGGTGTCACCTGGACTGCTGGTGACAGTTGCATTGGTTACAGTAAGTCGGGGAGCATCTGAAACATGTGTCATAAATGTCTGTTGTTATGTAGTCATTTAATCCATTTTAATAATAATTTTTAAAAATTTCTGTGATGGTCAAGAAATTATTGATAATTTTATTCAAAATAAATTGATTTTGTTGGAAATGAAAATTTTACTCCACATTTCAGAATTCTTCTTTGATATCTATATCTATATTTCACCAGAAACTAGAGCAGGCAAGATGCCAGAGCAAACAAGCAAGACGCAGCCTTTATATAGAATAAGCAAGAGCAAGGAAGACAATGGCAGGAAAGAGCAGTGAAGGAGGGGGGATTAGCTCAACCACAGTGTGCATGTCTCAAGACCATCGATGGGCAGGAAAGGTAAGGGAGGTTTTGCCTGGATCTTGCTTGCTCTCATTGACATATTCTTTTCTGCTGCATATGCTATGTATCGGGTGAGCTTGTTTTACATTATTGTTGCAAATTTAATTTTAATAAATTCCAAATTTCTACCTATGCATAACCATTTTGAAATATAAAATATTTTAGATTTTCATTATCTTTTCTAATTAAAGCCCAACGCATTCCCTAGTCCTAATTTAAAGAAAAGCCTACTTACATTGGAGATTCAGTGTTATATTTCCACTTGGTGTAGTTCCAAACTGATTAGTTGCCACACAAACATAAGCTCCACCATCTGATGGGACCAATGATAAGATGGTCAAGCTTGGCACTGTGATGATACCTCCTGAATACTTGCTGCCATTGGTGGTGCTTATCCTCTGGCCATCTTTGGTCCAGTACAGGTCAGTTAGAGAATTGAGTGGTGTCACTTGGCATGTCAAGGTCACTTGTTGGTTTTCATTAGCATTGACAGTAGCATTGGGTGTGCTAACTACCGGAAGGTCTGCAAATGTAACAATAATTTTTTTTTAAACTTCCAATGGATTTAAAAGAACCAAATTTATTCAAGACTCTCTAAAGAGTCCAACAATGATCACATAACATTTTTGGGTCTAATTTTTTCATTTATTAGAACTGACACAGTTTTAGACACACGTTTTTTCAATGAAAAGAAAATGCCAGTTGTTATATATTTTAAAGACATACTTGTTACGGTCACTGTTACAGGGTTGCTGTTTGTTGTGCCCAAAGAGTTACTTGCAACACACACATATGAACCAGCATCAGAAGAGGCAGCGTTGGAGATCCTCAGGGTTGTATCTACAATTGTGCCCCCTGAATATTTGCTAGGGTTGGAACTTGAGCTGATTGTTGCCCCTGACTTTGTCCAAGAAAAACTGGTTATGTTAGGGATTGGCATTGACATTACAGGTAAGGATTATGGTGTCACCTGGACTGCTGGTGACAGTTGCATTGGTTACAGTAAGTCGGGGAGCATCTGAAACATGTGTCATAAATGTCTGTTGTTATGTAGTCATTTAATCCATTTTAATAATAATTTTTAAAAATTTCTGTGATGGTCAAGAAATTATTGATAATTTTATTCAAAATAAATTGATTTTGTTGGAAATGAAAATTTTACTCCACATTTCAGAATTCTTCTTTGATATCTATATCTATATTTCACCAGAAACTAGAGCAGGCAAGATGCCAGAGCAAACAAGCAAGACGCAGCCTTTATATAGAATAAGCAAGAGCAAGGAAGACAATGGCAGGAAAGAGCAGTGAAGGAGGGGGGATTAGCTCAACCACAGTGTGCATGTCTCAAGACCATCGATGGGCAGGAAAGGTAAGGGAGGTTTTGCCTGGATCTTGCTTGCTCTCATTGACATATTCTTTTCTGCTGCATATGCTATGTATCGGGTGAGCTTGTTTTACATTATTGTTGCAAATTTAATTTTAATAAATTCCAAATTTCTACCTATGCATAACCATTTTGAAATATAAAATATTTTAGATTTTCTTTATCTTTTCTAATTAAAGCCCAACGCATTCCCTAGTCCTAATTTAAAGAATAGCCTACTTACATTGTATATTTAGTGTTATATTTCCACTTGGTGTAGTTCCAAACTGATTAGTTGCCACACAAACATAAGCTCCGCCATCTGATGGGACCAATGATAAGATGGTCAAGCTTGGCACTGTGATGGTACCTCCTGAATACTTGCTGCCATTGGTGGTGCTTATCCTTTGGCCATCTTTGGTCCAGTACAGGTCAGTTAGAGAATTGAGTGGTGTCACTTGGCATGTCAAGGTCACTTGTTGATTTTCATTAGCATTGACAGTAGCATTGGGTGTGCTAATTACCGGAAGGTCTGCAAAGGTAACAATAATTTTTTTTAAAAACTTCCAATGGATTTAAAAGAACCAAATTTATTCAAGACTTTCTAAAGAGTCTTACAATGATCTCATAACTTTTTTGGGTCCAATTTTTGTCATTTATTAGAACTGACCCAGTTTTAGACACACTTTTTTCAATCAAAGGAAAATGCCAGTTGTTATACATTTTAAAGACATACTTGTTACGGTCACTGTTACAGGGTTGCTGTTTGTTGTTCCCAAAGAGTTACTTGCAACACACACATATGAACCAGCATCAGAAGTGGCAGCATTGGAGATCCTCAGGGTTGTATCTACAATTGTGCCCCCTGAATATTTGCTAGGGTTGGAACTTGAACTGATTGTTGCCCCTGACTTTGTCCAAGAAAAACTGGTTATGTTAGGGTTGGCATTGACGTTACAGGTAAGGATTATGGTGTCACCTGGACTGCTGGTGACAGTTGCATTGGTTACAGTAAGTCGGGGAGCATCTGAAACATGTGACATAAATGTCTGTTGTTATGTAGTCATTTAATCCATTTTAATAACAATTTCTAAAAATTTCTGTGATGGTCAAGAAATTATTAATAATTTTATTCAAAATAAATTGAATTTGTTGGACATGAAAATTTTACTCCACATTTTAGAATTCTTCTTTGATATCTATATCTATATTTCAACAGAAACTAGAGCAGGCAAGATGCCAGAGCAAACAAGCAAGACGCAGCCTTTATATAGAATAAGCTAGATTAAGCAAGACGCTGGCAAGCGAGAGTGGTGAAGGAGGGGGGCATTAGCTTAACCACAGTGTGCATGTCTCGAGACCATCGATGGGCAGGAAAGTTAAGGGGGTTTTTACCTTAATCTTGCTTGCTCTCATTGACATATTCTTTTCTGCTGCATATGCTATGTATCGGGTGAGCTTGTTTTACATTATTGTTGCAAATTTAATTTTAATAAATTCCAAATTTCTACCTATGTATAACCATTTTGAAATATAAAATATTTTATATTTTCATTATCTTTTCTACTAAAAGCCCAACGCATTCCCTAGTCTTAATTTAAAGAATAGCTTGCTTACATTGGAGATTCAGTGTTATATTTCCACTTGGTGTAGTTCCAAACTGATTAGTTGCCACACAAACATAAGCTCCTCCATCTGATGGGACCAATGATAAGATGGTCAAGCTTGGCACTGTGATGGTACCTCCTGAATACTTGCTGCCATTGGTGGTGCTTATCCTCTGGCCATCTTTGGTCCAGTACAGGTCAGTTAGAGAATTGAGTGGTGTCACTTGGCATGTCAAGGTCACTTGTTGGTATTCATTAGCATTGAAAGTAGCATTGGGTGTGCTAATTAGCGGAAGGTCTGCAAATGTAACAATAATTTTTTTTAAAACTTCAAATGGATTTAAAAGAAAAAAATTTATTCAAGACTCTCCAAAGAGTCCAACAATGATGACATAAAATTTTTGGGTCTACTCTTTTCATTTATTAGAACTGACACAGTTTTAGTCACACTTTTTTCAATCAAACGAAAATGCCAGTTATTATATATTTTAAAGACATACTTGTTACGGTCACTGTTACAGGGTTGCTGTTTGTTGTGCCCAAAGAGTTACTTGCAACACACACATATGAACCAGCATCAGAAGAGGCAGCGTTGGAGATCCTCAGGGTTGTATCTACAATTGTGCCCCCTGAATATTTGCTAGGGTTGGAACTTGAGCTGATTGTTGCCCCTGACTTTGTCCAAGAAAAACTGGTTATGTTAGGGTTGGCATTGACGTTACAGGTAAGGATTATGGTGTCACCTGGACTGCTGGTGACAGTTGCATTGGTTACAGTAAGTCGGGGAGCATCTGAAACATGTGTCATAAATGTCTGTTGTTATGTAGTCATTTAATCCATTTTAATAATAATTTTTAAAAATTTCTCTGATGGTCAAAAAATTATTGATAATTTTATTCAAAATAAATTGATTTTGTTGGAAATGAAAATTTTACTCCACATTTCAGAATTCTTCTTTGATATCTATATCTATATTTCACCAGAAACTAGAGCAGGCAAGATGCCAGAGCAAACAAGCAAGACGCAGCCTTTATATAGAATAAGCAAGAGCAAGGAAGACAATGGCAGGAAAGAGCAGTGAAGGAGGGGGGATTAGCTCAACCACAGTGTGCATGTCTCAAGACCATCGATGGGCAGGAAAGGTAAGGGAGGTTTTGCCTGGATCTTGCTTGCTCTCATTGACATATTCTTTTCTGCTGCATATGCTATGTATCGGGTGAGCTTGTTTTACATTATTGTTGCAAATTTAATTTTAATAAATTCCAAATTTCTACATATGCATAACCATTTTGAAATATAAAATATTTTATATTTTCATTATCTTTTCTACTAAAAGCCCAACGAATTCCCTAGTCCTAATTTAAAGAATAGCCTACTTACATTGGAGATTCAGTGTTATATTTCCACTTGGTGTAGTTCCAAACTGATTAGTTGCCACACAAACATAAGCTCCCCCATCTGATGGGACCAATGATAAGATGGTCAAGCTTGGCACTGTGATGGTACCTCCTGAATACTTGCTGCCATTGGTGGTGCTTATCCTTTGGCCATCTTTGATCCAGTACAGGTCAGTTAGAGAATTGAGTGGTGTCACTTGGCATGTCAAGGTCACTTGTTGGTTTTCATTAGCATTGACAGTAACATTGGGTGTGCTAATTACCGGAAGGTCTGCAAATGTAACAATAATTTATTTCTAAACTTCCAATGGATTTAAAAGAACCAAATTTATTCAAGACTCTCTAAAGGGTCCAACAATGATCACATAAATTTTTGGTGTCTAATTTTTCATTTATTAGAACTGACACAGTTTTAGACACACTTTTTTCAATCAAAAGAAAATGCCAGTTGTTATATATTTTAAAGACATACTTGTTACGGTCACTGTTACAGGGTTGCTGTTTGTTGTTCCCAAAGAGTTACTTGCAACACACACATATGAACCAGCATCAGAAGAGGCAGCGTTGGAGATCCTCAGGGTTGTATCTACAATTGTGCCCCCTGAATATTTGCTAGGGTTGGAACTTGAGCTGATTGTTGCCCCTGACTTTGTCCAAGAAAAACTGGTTATGTTAGGGTTGGCATTGACGTTACAGGTAAGGATTATGGTGTCACCTGGACTGCTGGTGACAGTTGCATTGGTTACAGTAAGTCGGGGAGCATCTGAAACATGTGTCATAAATGTCTGTTGTTATGTAGTCATTTAATCCATTTTAATAATAATTTTTAAAAATTTCTCTGATGGTCAAAAAATTATTGATAATTTTATTCAAAATAAATTGATTTTGTTGGACATGAAAATTTTACTCCACATTTCAGAATTCTTCTTTGATATCTATATCTATATTTCACCAGAAACTAGAGCAGGCAAGATGCCAGAGCAAACAAGCAAGACGCAGCCTTTATATAGAATAAGCAAGAGCAAGGAAGACAATGGCAGGAAAGAGCAGTGAAGGAGGGGGGATTAGCTCAACCACAGTGTGCATGTCTCAAGACCATCGATGGGCAGGAAAGGTAAGGGATGTTTTGCCTGGATCTTGCTTTCTCTCATTGACATATTCTTTTCTGCTGCATATGCTATGTATCGGGTGAGCTTGTTTTACATTATTGTTGCAAATTTAATTTTAATAAATTCCAAATTTCTACCTATGCATAACCATTTTGAAATATAAAATATTTTAGATTTTCTTTATCTTTTCTAATTAAAGCCCAACGCATTCCCTAGTCCTAATTTAAAGAATAGCCTACTTACATTGTATATTTAGTGTTATATTTCCACTTGGTGTAGTTCCAAACTGATTAGTTGCCACACAAACATAAGCTCCGCCATCTGATGGGACCAATGATAAGATGGTCAAGCTTGGCACTGTGATGGTACCTCCTGAATACTTGCTGCCATTGGTGGTGCTTATCCTCTGGCCATCTTTGGTCCAGTACAGGTCAGTTAGAGAATTGAGTGGTGTCACTTGGCATGTCAAGGTCACTTGTTGATTTTCATTAGCATTGACAGTAGCATTGGGTGTGCTAATTACCGGAAGGTCTGCAAATGTAACAATAATTTTTTTTATAAAACTTCCAATGGATTTAAAAGAACCAAAATTTATTCAAGACTCTCTAAAGAGTCTTACAATGATCTCATAAACTTTTTTGGGTCCAATTTTTTCATTTATTAGAACTGACCCAGTTTTAGACACACTTTTTTCAATCAAAAGAAAATGCCAGTTGTTATATATTTTAAAGACATACTTGTTACGGTCACTGTTACAGGGTTGCTGTTTGTTGTGCCCAAAGAGTTACTTGCAACACACACATATGAACCAGCATCAGAAGAGGCAGCGTTGGAGATCCTCAGGGTTGTATCTACAATTGTGCCCCCTGAATATTTGCTAGGGTTGGAACTTGAGCTGATTGTTGCCCCTGACTTTGTCCAAGAAAAACTGGTTATGTTAGGGTTGGCATTGACGTTACAGGTAAGGATTATGGTGTCACCTGGACTGCTGGTGACAGTTGCATTGGTTACAGTAAGTCGGGGAGCATCTGAAACATGTGACATAAATGTCTGTTGTTATGTAGTCATTTAATCCATTTTAATAACAATTTCTAAAAATTTCTGTGATGGTCAAGAAATTATTAATAATTTTATTCAAAATAAATTGAATTTGTTGGACATGAAAATTTTACTCCACATTTTCAGAATTCTTCTTTGATATCTATATCTATATTTCACCAGAAACTAGAGCAGGGCAAGATGCCAGAGCAAACAAGCAAGACGCAGCCTTTATATAGAATAAGCTAGATTAAGCAAGACGCTGGCAAGCGAGAGTGGTGAAGGAGGGGGGCATTAGCTCAACCACAGTGTGCATGTCTCGAGACCATCGATGGGCAGGAAAGTTAAGGGAGGTTTTTACCTGATCTTGCTTGCTCTCATTGACATATTCTTTTCTGCTGCATATGCTATGTATCGGGTGAGCTTGTTTTACATTATTGTTGCAAATTTAATTTTAATAAATTCCAAATTTCTACCTATGCATAACCATTTTGAAATATAAAATATTTTATATTTTCATTATCTTTTCTACTAAAAGCCCAACGCATTCCCTAGTCCTAATTTAAAGAATAGCCTACTTACATTGGAGATTCAGTGTTATATTTCCACTTGGTGTAGTTCCAAACTGATTAGTTGCCACACAAACATAAGCTCCACCATCTGATGGGACCAATGATAAGATGGTCAAGCTTGGCACTGTGATGGTACCTCCTGAATACTTGCTGCCATTGGTGGTGCTTATCCTCTGGCCATCTTTGGTCCAGTACAGGTCAGTTAGAGAATTGAGTGGTGTCACTTGGCATGTCAAGGTCACTTGTTGATTTTCATTAGCATTGACAGTAGCATTGGGTGTGCTAATTAGCGGAAGGTCTGCAAATGTAACAATAATTTTTTTTAAAACTTCCAATGGATTTAAAAGAAAAAAATTAATTCAAGACTCTCTAAAGAGTCCAACAATGATCACATAAATTTTTGGGTCTATCTTTTCATTTATTAGAACTGACACAGTTTTAGACACACTTTTTTCAATCAAAAGAAAATGCCAGTTATTATATATTTTAAAGACATACTTGTTACGGTCACTGTTACAGGGTTGCTGTTTGTTGTGCCCAAAGAGTTACTTGCAACACACACATATGAACCAGCATCAGAAGAGGCAGCGTTGGAGATCCTCAGGGTTGTATCTACAATTGTGCCCCCTGAATATTTGCTAGGGTTGGAACTTGAGCTGATTGTTGCCCCTGACTTTGTCCAAGAAAAACTGGTTATGTTAGGGTTGGCATTGACGTTACAGGTAAGGATTATGGTGTCACCTGGACTGCTGGTGACAGTTGCATTGGTTACAGTAAGTCGGGGAGCATCTGAAACATGTGACATAAATGTCTGTTGTTATGTAGTCATTTAATCCATTTTAATAATAATTTTTAAAAATTTCTCTGATGGTCAAGAAATTATTGATAATTTTATTCAAAATAAATTGAATTTTGTTGGACATGAAAATTTTACTCCACATTTCAGAATTCTTCTTTGATATCTATATCTATATTTCACCAGAAAACTAGAGCAGGCAAGATGCCAGAGCAAACAAGCAAGACGCAGCCTTTATATAGAATAAGCTAGATTAAGCAAGACGCTGGCAAGCGAGAGTGGTGAAGGAGGGGGCATTAGCTCAACCACAGTGTGCATGTGTCGAGACCATCGATGGGCAGGAAAGTTAAGGGAGGTTTTGCCTGGATCTTGCTTGCTCTCATTGACATATTCTTTTCTGCGGCATATGCTATGTATCCGGTGAGCTTGTTTTACATTATTGTTGCAAATTTAATTTTAATAAATTCCAAATTTCTACCTATGCATAACCATTTTGAAATATAAAATATTTTAGATTTTCATTATCTTTTCTAATTAAAGCCCAACGCATTCCCTAGTCCTAATTTAAAGAATAGCCTACTTACATTGTATATTCAGTGTTATATTTCCACTTGGTGTAGTTCCAAACTGATTAGTTGCCACACAAACATAAGCTCCTCCATCTGATGGGACCAATGATAAGATGGTCAAGCTTGGCACTGTGATGGTACCTCCTGAATACTTGCTGCCATTGGTGGTGCTTATCCTCTGGCCATCTTTGGTCCAGTACAGGTCAGTTAGAGAATTGAGTGGTGTCACTTGGCATGTCAAGGTCACTTGTTGATTTTCATTAGCATTGACAGTAGCATTGGGTGTGCTAATTACCGGAAGGTCTGCAAATGTAACAATAATTTTTTTTTAAACTTCCAATGGATTTAAAAGAAACAAAAATTATTTAAGACTCTCTAAAGAGTCAACAATGATCACATAAATTTTTTGGGTCCAATTTTTTCATTTATTAGAACTGACCCAGTTTTAGACACACTTTTTTCAATCAAAAGAAAATGCCAGTTGTTATATATTTTAAAGACATACTTGTTACGGTCACTGTTACAGGGTTGCTGTTTGTTGTGCCCAAAGAGTTACTTGCAACACACACATATGAACCAGCATCAGAAGAGGCAGCGTTGGAGATCCTCAGGGTTGTATCTACAATTGTGCCCCCTGAATATTTGCTAGGGTTGGAACTTGAGCTGATTGTTGCCCCTGACTTTGTCCAAGAAAAACTGGTTATGTTAGGGTTGGCATTGACGTTACAGGTAAGGATTATGGTGTCACCTGGACTGCTGGTGACAGTTGCATTGGTTACAGTAAGTCGGGGAGCATCTGAAACATGTGACATAAATGTCTGTTGTTATGTAGTCATTTAATCCATTTTAATAACAATTTCTAAAAATTTCTGTGATGGTCAAGAAATTATTAATAATTTTATTCAAAATAAATTGAATTTGTTGGACATGAAAATTTTACTCCACATTTCAGAATTCTTCTTTGATATCTATATCTATATTTCACCAGAAACTAGAGCGGCAAGATGCCAGAGCAAACAAGCAAGACGCAGCCTTTATATAGAATAAGCTAGATTAAGCAAGACGCTGGCAAGCGAGAGTGGTGAAGGAGGGGGCATTAGCTCAACAACAGTGTGCATGTCTCAAGACCATCGATGGGCAGGAAAGGTAAGGGAGGTTTTGCCTGGATCTTGCTTGCTCTCATTGACATATTCTTTTCTGCTGCATATGCTATGTATCCGGGTGAGCTTGTTTTACATTATTGTTGCAAATTTAATTTTAATAAATTCCAAATTTCTACCTATGCATAACCATTTTGAAATATAAAATATTTTAGATTTTCATTATCTTTTCTACTAAAAGCCCAACGCATTCCCTAGTCCTAATTTAAAGAATAGCCTACTTACATTGGATATTCAGTGTTATATTTCCACTTGGTGTAGTTCCAAACTGATTAGTTGCCACACAAACATAAGCTCCTCCATCTGATGGGACCAATGATAAGATGGTCAAGCTTGGCACTGTGATGGTACCTCCTGAATACTTGCTGCCATTGGTGGTGCTTATCCTCTGGCCATCTTTGGTCCAGTACAGGTCAGTTAGAGAATTGAGTGGTGTCACTTGGCATGTCAAGGTCACTTGTTGATTTTCATTAGCATTGACAGTAGCATTGGGTGTGCTAATTACCGGAAGGTCTGCAAATGTAACAATAATTTTTTTTTAAAACTTCCAATGGATTTAAAAGAAAAAAAATTATTTAAGACTCTCTAAAGAGTCTTACAATGATCTCATAACTTTTTTGGGTCCAATTATTTCATTTATTAGAACTGACCCAGTTTTAGACCACACTTTTTTCAATCAAAAGAAAATGCCAGTTGTTATATATTTTAAAGACATACTTGTTACGGTCACTGTTACAGGGTTGCTGTTTGTTGTTCCCAAAGAGTTACTTGCAACACACACATATGAACCAGCATCAGAAGAGGCAGCATTGGAGATCCTCAGGGTTGTATCTACAATTGTGCCCCCTGAATATTTGCTAGGGTTGGAACTTGAGCTGATTGTTGCCCCTGACTTTGTCCAAGAAAAACTGGTTATGTTAGGGTTGGCATTGACGTTACAGGTAAGGATTATGGTGTCACCTGGACTGCTGGTGACAGTTGCATTGGTTACAGTAAGTCGGGGAGCATCTGAAACATGTGACATAAATGTCTGCTGTTATTTAGTAATTTAATCCATTTTAATAACATATTTTTTTAAAATTTCTGTGATGGTCAAGAAATTATTAATAATTTTATTCAAAATAAATTGAATTTGTTGGACATGAAAATTTTACTCCACATTTTCAGAATTCTTCTTCGATATCTATATCTATATTTCACCAGAAACTAGAGCGGCAAGATGCCAGAGCAAACAAGCAAGACGCAGCCTTTATATAGAATAAGCTAGATTAAGCAAGACGCTGGCAAGCGAGAGTGGTGAAGTAGGGGGGTCATTAGCTCAACAACAGTGTGTATGTCTCAAGACCATCGATGGGCAGGAAAGGTAAGGGAGGTTTTGCCTGGATCTTGCTTGCTCTCATTGACATATTCTTTTCTGCGGCATATGCTATGTATCCGGTGAGCTTGTTTTACATTATTTTTGCAAATTTAATTTTAATAAATTCCAAATTTCTACCTATGCATAACCATTTTGAAATATAAAATATTTTAGATTTTCATTATCTTTTCTACTAAAAGCCCAACGCATTCCCTAGTCCTAATTTAAAGAATAGCCTACTTACATTGGATATTCAGTGTTATATTTCCACTTGGTGTAGTTCCAAACTGATTAGTTGCCACACAAACATAAGCTCCTCCATCTGATGGGACCAATGATAAGATGGTCAAGCTTGGCACTGTGATGGTACCTCCTGAATACTTGCTGCCATTGGTGGTGCTTATCCTCTGGCCATCTTTGGTCCAGTACAGGTCAGTTAGAGAATTGAGTGGTGTCACTTGGCATGTCAAGGTCACTTGTTGATTTTCATTAGCATTGACAGTAGCATTGGGTGTGCTAATTACCGGAAGGTCTGCAAATGTAACAATAATTTTTTTTTAAACTTCCAATGGATTTAAAAGAAAAAAAATTATTTACGACTCTCTAATGAGTCGAACAATGATCACATAAATTTTTTGGGTCCAATTTTTGTCATTTATTAGAACTGACCCAGTTTTAGACACACTTTTTTCAATCAAAAGAAAATGCCAGTTATTATATATTTTAAAGACATACTTGTTACGGTCACTGTTACAGGGTTGCTGTTTGTTGTGCCCAAAGAGTTACTTGCAACACACACATATGAACCAGCATCAGAAGAGGCAGCGTTGGAGATCCTCAGGGTTGTATCTACAATTGTGCCCCCTGAATATTTGCTAGGGTTGGAACTTGAGCTGATTGTTGCCCCTGACTTTGTCCAAGAAAAACTGGTTATGTTAGGGTTGGCATTGACGTTACAGGTAAGGATTATGGTGTCACCTGGACTGCTGGTGACAGTTGCATTGGTTACAGTAAGTCGGGGAGCATCTGAAACATGTGACATAAATGTCTGTTGTTATGTAGTCATTTAATCCATTTTAATAACAATTTCTAAAAATTTCTGTGATGGTCAAGTAAATTATTAATAATTTTATTCAAAATAAATTGAATTTGTTGGAAATGAAAATTTTACTCCACATTTCAGAATTCTTCTTTGATATCTATATCTATATTTCACCAGAAACTAGAGCGGCAAGATGCCAGAGCAAACAAGCAAGACGCAGCCTTTATATAGAATAAGCTAGATTAAGCAAGACGCTGGCAAGCGAGAGTGGTGAAGGAGGGGGGCATTAGCTCAACAACAGTGTGCATGTCTCAAGACCATCGATGGGCAGGAAAGGTAAGGGAGGTTTTGCCTGGATCTTGCTTGCTCTCATTGACATATTCTTTTCTGCTGCATATGCTATGTATCCGGGTGAGCTTGTTTTACATTATTGTTGCAAATTTAATTTTAATAAATTCCAAATTTCTACCTATGCATAACCATTTTGAAATATAAAGTATTTTAGATTTTCATTATCTTTTCTACTAAAAGCCCAACGCATTCCCTAGTCCTAATTTAAAGAAAAGCCTACTTACATTGGATATTCAGTGTTATATTTCCACTTGGTGTAGTTCCAAACTGATTAGTTGCCACACAAACATAAGCTCCTCCATCTGATGGGACCAATGATAAGATGGTCAAGCTTGGCACTGTGATGGTACCTCCTGAATACTTGCTGCCATTGGTGGTGCTTATCCTCTGGCCATCTTTGGTCCAGTACAGGTCAGTTAGAGAATTGAGTGGTGTCACTTGGCATGTCAAGGTCACTTGTTGATTTTCATTAGCATTGACAGTAGCATTGGGTGTGCTAATTACCGGAAGGTCTGCAAATGTAACAATAATTTTTTTTTAAAACTTCCAATGGATTTAAAAGAAAAAAAATTATTTAAGACTCTCTAAAGAGTCTTACAATGATCTCATAACTTTTTTGGGTCCAATTATTTCATTTATTAGAACTGACCCAGTTTTAGACCACACTTTTTTCAATCAAAAGAAAATGCCAGTTGTTATATATTTTAAAGACATACTTGTTACGGTCACTGTTACAGGGTTGCTGTTTGTTGTTCCCAAAGAGTTACTTGCAACACACACATATGAACCAGCATCAGAAGAGGCAGCATTGGAGATCCTCAGGGTTGTATCTACAATTGTGCCCCCTGAATATTTGCTAGGGTTGGAACTTGAGCTGATTGTTGCCCCTGACTTTGTCCAAGAAAAACTGGTTATGTTAGGGTTGGCATTGACGTTACAGGTAAGGATTATGGTGTCACCTGGACTGCTGGTGACAGTTGCATTGGTTACAGTAAGTCGGGGAGCATCTGAAACATGTGACATAAATGTCTGCTGTTATTTAGTAATTTAATCCATTTTAATAACATTTTTTTTTAAATTTCTGTGATGGTCAAGAAATTATTAATAATTTTATTCAAAATAAATTGAATTTGTTGGACATGAAAATTTTACTCCACATTTTAGAATTCTTCTTCGATATCTATATCTATATTTCACCAGAAACTAGAGCGGCAAGATGCCAGAGCAAACAAGCAAGACGCAGCCTTTATATAGAATAAGCTAGATTAAGCAAGACGCTGGCAAGCGAGAGTGGTGAAGTAGGGGGTCATTAGCTCAACAACAGTGTGTATGTCTCAAGACCATCGATGGGCAGGAAAGGTAAGGGAGGTTTTGCCTGGATCTTGCTTGCTCTCATTGACATATTCTTTTCTGCGGCATATGCTATGTATCCGGTGAGCTTGTTTTACATTATTTTTGCAAATTTAATTTTAATAAATTCCAAATTTCTACCTATGCATAACCATTTTGAAATATAAAATATTTTAGATTTTCATTATCTTTTCTACTAAAAGCCCAACGCATTCCCTAGTCCTAATTTAAAGAATAGCCTACTTACATTGGATATTCAGTGTTATATTTCCACTTGGTGTAGTTCCAAACTGATTAGTTGCCACACAAACATAAGCTCCTCCATCTGATGGGACCAATGATAAGATGGTCAAGCTTGGCACTGTGATGGTACCTCCTGAATACTTGCTGCCATTGGTGGTGCTTATCCTCTGGCCATCTTTGGTCCAGTACAGGTCAGTTAGAGAATTGAGTGGTGTCACTTGGCATGTCAAGGTCACTTGTTGATTTTCATTAGCATTGACAGTAGCATTGGGTGTGCTAATTACCGGAAGGTCTGCAAATGTAACAATAATTTTTTTTTAAACTTCCAATGGATTTAAAAGAAAAAAAATTATTTACGACTCTCTAATGAGTCGAACAATGATCACATAAATTTTTTGGGTCCAATTTTTGTCATTTATTAGAACTGACCCAGTTTTAGACACACTTTTTTCAATCAAAAGAAAATGCCAGTTATTATATATTTTAAAGACATACTTGTTACGGTCACTGTTACAGGGTTGCTGTTTGTTGTGCCCAAAGAGTTACTTGCAACACACACATATGAACCAGCATCAGAAGAGGCAGCGTTGGAGATCCTCAGGGTTGTATCTACAATTGTGCCCCCTGAATATTTGCTAGGGTTGGAACTTGAGCTGATTGTTGCCCCTGACTTTGTCCAAGAAAAACTGGTTATGTTAGGGTTGGCATTGACGTTACAGGTAAGGATTATGGTGTCACCTGGACTGCTGGTGACAGTTGCATTGGTTACAGTAAGTCGGGGAGCATCTGAAACATGTGACATAAATGTCTGTTGTTATGTAGTCATTTAATCCATTTTAATAACAATTTCTAAAAATTTCTCTGATGGTCAAGTAATTATTAATAATTTTATTCAAAATAAATTGAATTTGTTGGAAATGAAAATTTTACTCCACCTTTCAGAATTCTTCTTTGATATCTATATCTATATTTCACCAGAAACTAGAGCGGGCAAGATGCCAGAGCAAACAAGCAAGACACAGCCTTTATATAGAATAAGCTAGATTAAGCAAGACGCTGGCAAGCGAGAGTGGTGAAGGAGGGGGGCATTAGCTCAACAACAGTGTGCGTGTCTCAAGACCATCGATGGGCAGGAAAGGTAAGGGAGGTTTTGCCTGGATCTTGCTTGCTCTCATTGACATATTCTTTTCTGCTGCATATGCTATGTATCGGGTGAGCTTGTTTTACATTATTGTTGCAAATTTAATTTTAATAAATTCCAAATTTCTACCTATGCATAACCATTTTGAAATATAAAGTATTTTATATTTTCATTATCTTTTCTACTAAAAGCCCAACGCATTCCCTAGTCCTACTTTAAAGAAAAGCCTACTTACATTGGATATTCAGTGTTATATTTCCACTTGGTGTAGTTCCAAACTGATTAGTTGCCACACAAACATAAGCTCCTCCATCTGATGGGACCAATGATAAGATGGTCAAGCTTGGCACTGTGATGGTACCTCCTGAATACTTGCTGCCATTGGTGGTGCTTATCCTCTGGCCATCTTTGGTCCAGTACAGGTCAGTTAGAGAATTGAGTGGTGTCACTTGGCATGTCAAGGTCACTTGTTGATTTTCATTAGCATTGACAGTAGCATTGGGTGTGCTAATTACTGGAAGGTCTGCAAATGTAACAATAATTTTTTTTTAAAACTTCCATGGATTTAAAAGAAAAAAAATTATTTAAGACTCTCTAAAGAGTCTTACAATGATCTCATAACTTTTTTGGGTCCAATTATTTCATTTATTAGAACTGACCCAGTTTTAGACCACACTTTTTTCAATCAAAAGAAAATGCCAGTTGTTATATATTTTAAAGACATACTTGTTACGGTCACTGTTACAGGGTTGCTGTTTGTTGTTCCCAAAGAGTTACTTGCAACACACACATATGAACCAGCATCAGAAGAGGCAGCATTGGAGATCCTCAGGGTTGTATCTACAATTGTGCCCCCTGAATATTTGCTAGGGTTGGAACTTGAGCTGATTGTTGCCCCTGACTTTGTCCAAGAAAAACTGGTTATGTTAGGGTTGGCATTGACGTTACAGGTAAGGATTATGGTGTCACCTGGACTGCTGGTGACAGTTGCATTGGTTACAGTAAGTCGGGGAGCATCTGAAACATGTGACATAAATGTCTGCTGTTATTTAGTAATTTAATCCATTTTAATAACATTTTTTTTTAAATTTCTGTGATGGTCAAGAAATTATTAATAATTTTATTCAAAATAAATTGAATTTGTTGGACATGAAAATTTTACTCCACATTTTAGAATTCTTCTTCGATATCTATATCTATATTTCACCAGAAACTAGAGCGGCAAGATGCCAGAGCAAACAAGCAAGACGCAGCCTTTATATAGAATAAGCTAGATTAAGCAAGACGCTGGCAAGCGAGAGTGGTGAAGTAGGGGGTCATTAGCTCAACAACAGTGTGTATGTCTCAAGACCATCGATGGGCAGGAAAGGTAAGGGAGGTTTTGCCTGGATCTTGCTTGCTCTCATTGACATATTCTTTTCTGCGGCATATGCTATGTATCCGGTGAGCTTGTTTTACATTATTTTTGCAAATTTAATTTTAATAAATTCCAAATTTCTACCTATGCATAACCATTTTGAAATATAAAATATTTTAGATTTTCATTATCTTTTCTACTAAAAGCCCAACGCATTCCCTAGTCCTAATTTAAAGAATAGCCTACTTACATTGGATATTCAGTGTTATATTTCCACTTGGTGTAGTTCCAAACTGATTAGTTGCCACACAAACATAAGCTCCTCCATCTGATGGGACCAATGATAAGATGGTCAAGCTTGGCACTGTGATGGTACCTCCTGAATACTTGCTGCCATTGGTGGTGCTTATCCTCTGGCCATCTTTGGTCCAGTACAGGTCAGTTAGAGAATTGAGTGGTGTCACTTGGCATGTCAAGGTCACTTGTTGATTTTCATTAGCATTGACAGTAGCATTGGGTGTGCTAATTACCGGAAGGTCTGCAAATGTAACAATAATTTTTTTTTAAACTTCCAATGGATTTAAAAGAAAAAAAATTATTTACGACTCTCTAATGAGTCGAACAATGATCACATAAATTTTTTGGGTCCAATTTTTGTCATTTATTAGAACTGACCCAGTTTTAGACACACTTTTTTCAATCAAAAGAAAATGCCAGTTATTATATATTTTAAAGACATACTTGTTACGGTCACTGTTACAGGGTTGCTGTTTGTTGTGCCCAAAGAGTTACTTGCAACACACACATATGAACCAGCATCAGAAGAGGCAGCGTTGGAGATCCTCAGGGTTGTATCTACAATTGTGCCCCCTGAATATTTGCTAGGGTTGGAACTTGAGCTGATTGTTGCCCCTGACTTTGTCCAAGAAAAACTGGTTATGTTAGGGTTGGCATTGACGTTACAGGTAAGGATTATGGTGTCACCTGGACTGCTGGTGACAGTTGCATTGGTTACAGTAAGTCGGGGAGCATCTGAAACATGTGACATAAATGTCTGTTGTTATGTAGTCATTTAATCCATTTTAATAACAATTTCTAAAAATTTCTCTGATGGTCAAGTAATTATTAATAATTTTATTCAAAATAAATTGAATTTGTTGGAAATGAAAATTTTACTCCACCTTTCAGAATTCTTCTTTGATATCTATATCTATATTTCACCAGAAACTAGAGCGGGCAAGATGCCAGAGCAAACAAGCAAGACACAGCCTTTATATAGAATAAGCTAGATTAAGCAAGACGCTGGCAAGCGAGAGTGGTGAAGGAGGGGGGCATTAGCTCAACACAGTGTGCGTGTCTCAAGACCATCGATGGGCAGGAAAGGTAAGGGAGGTTTTGCCTGGATCTTGCTTGCTCTCATTGACATATTCTTTTCTGCTGCATATGCTATGTATCGGGTGAGCTTGTTTTACATTATTGTTGCAAATTTAATTTTAATAAATTCCAAATTTCTACCTATGCATAACCATTTTGAAATATAAAGTATTTTATATTTTCATTATCTTTTCTACTAAAAGCCCAACGCATTCCCTAGTCCTACTTTAAAGAAAAGCCTACTTACATTGGATATTCAGTGTTATATTTCCACTTGGTGTAGTTCCAAACTGATTAGTTGCCACACAAACATAAGCTCCTCCATCTGATGGGACCAATGATAAGATGGTCAAGCTTGGCACTGTGATGGTACCTCCTGAATACTTGCTGCCATTGGTGGTGCTTATCCTCTGGCCATCTTTGGTCCAGTACAGGTCAGTTAGAGAATTGAGTGGTGTCACTTGGCATGTCAAGGTCACTTGTTGATTTTCATTAGCATTGACAGTAGCATTGGGTGTGCTAATTACTGGAAGGTCTGCAAATGTAACAATAATTTTTTTTTAAAACTTCCATTGGATTTAAAAGAAAAAAAATTATTTAAGACTCTCTAAAGAGTCTTACAATGATCTCATAACTTTTTTGGGTCCAATTATTTCATTTATTAGAACTGACCCAGTTTTAGACCACACTTTTTTCAATCAAAAGAAAATGCCAGTTGTTATATATTTTAAAGACATACTTGTTACGGTCACTGTTACAGGGTTGCTGTTTGTTGTTCCCAAAGAGTTACTTGCAACACACACATATGAACCAGCATCAGAAGAGGCAGCATTGGAGATCCTCAGGGTTGTATCTACAATTGTGCCCCCTGAATATTTGCTAGGGTTGGAACTTGAGCTGATTGTTGCCCCTGACTTTGTCCAAGAAAAACTGGTTATGTTAGGGTTGGCATTGACGTTACAGGTAAGGATTATGGTGTCACCTGGACTGCTGGTGACAGTTGCATTGGTTACAGTAAGTCGGGGAGCATCTGAAACATGTGACATAAATGTCTGCTGTTATTTAGTAATTTAATCCATTTTAATAACATTTTTTTTTAAATTTCTGTGATGGTCAAGAAATTATTAATAATTTTATTCAAAATAAATTGAATTTGTTGGACATGAAAATTTTACTCCACATTTTAGAATTCTTCTTCGATATCTATATCTATATTTCACCAGAAACTAGAGCGGCAAGATGCCAGAGCAAACAAGCAAGACGCAGCCTTTATATAGAATAAGCTAGATTAAGCAAGACGCTGGCAAGCGAGAGTGGTGAAGTAGGGGGTCATTAGCTCAACAACAGTGTGTATGTCTCAAGACCATCGATGGGCAGGAAAGGTAAGGGAGGTTTTGCCTGGATCTTGCTTGCTCTCATTGACATATTCTTTTCTGCGGCATATGCTATGTATCCGGTGAGCTTGTTTTACATTATTTTTGCAAATTTAATTTTAATAAATTCCAAATTTCTACCTATGCATAACCATTTTGAAATATAAAATATTTTAGATTTTCATTATCTTTTCTACTAAAAGCCCAACGCATTCCCTAGTCCTAATTTAAAGAATAGCCTACTTACATTGGATATTCAGTGTTATATTTCCACTTGGTGTAGTTCCAAACTGATTAGTTGCCACACAAACATAAGCTCCTCCATCTGATGGGACCAATGATAAGATGGTCAAGCTTGGCACTGTGATGGTACCTCCTGAATACTTGCTGCCATTGGTGGTGCTTATCCTCTGGCCATCTTTGGTCCAGTACAGGTCAGTTAGAGAATTGAGTGGTGTCACTTGGCATGTCAAGGTCACTTGTTGATTTTCATTAGCATTGACAGTAGCATTGGGTGTGCTAATTACCGGAAGGTCTGCAAATGTAACAATAATTTTTTTTTAAACTTCCAATGGATTTAAAAGAAAAAAAATTATTTACGACTCTCTAATGAGTCGAACAATGATCACATAAATTTTTTGGGTCCAATTTTTGTCATTTATTAGAACTGACCCAGTTTTAGACACACTTTTTTCAATCAAAAGAAAATGCCAGTTATTATATATTTTAAAGACATACTTGTTACGGTCACTGTTACAGGGTTGCTGTTTGTTGTGCCCAAAGAGTTACTTGCAACACACACATATGAACCAGCATCAGAAGAGGCAGCGTTGGAGATCCTCAGGGTTGTATCTACAATTGTGCCCCCTGAATATTTGCTAGGGTTGGAACTTGAGCTGATTGTTGCCCCTGACTTTGTCCAAGAAAAACTGGTTATGTTAGGGTTGGCATTGACGTTACAGGTAAGGATTATGGTGTCACCTGGACTGCTGGTGACAGTTGCATTGGTTACAGTAAGTCGGGGAGCATCTGAAACATGTGACATAAATGTCTGTTGTTATGTAGTCATTTAATCCATTTTAATAACAATTTTCTAAAAATTTCTGTGATGGTCAAGTAATTATTAATAATTTTATTCAAAATAAATTGAATTTGTTGGAAATGAAAATTTTACTCCACCTTTCAGAATTCTTCTTTGATATCTATATCTATATTTCACCAGAAACTAGAGCGGGCAAGATGCCAGAGCAAACAAGCAAGACACAGCCTTTATATAGAATAAGCTAGATTAAGCAAGACGCTGGCAAGCGAGAGTGGTGAAGGAGGGGGGCATTAGCTCAACCACAGTGTGATTGTGTCGAGACCATCGATGGGCAGGAAAGTTAAGGGGGGTTTTACCTTAATCTTGCTTGCTCTCATTGACATATTCTTTTCTGCTGCATATGCCATGTATCAGGTGAGCTTGTTTTACATTATTGTTGCAAATTTAATTTTAATAAATTCCAAATTTCTACCTATGCATAACCATTTTGAAATATAAAGTATTTTATATTTTCATTATCTTTTCTACTAAAAGCCCAACGCATTCCCTAGTCCTAATTTAAAGAAAAGCCTACTTACATTGGATATTCAGTGTTATATTTCCACTTGGTGTAGTTCCAAACTGATTAGTTGCCACACAAACATAAGCTCCGCCATCTGATGGGACCAATGATAAGATGGTCAAGCTTGGCACTGTGATGGTACCTCCTGAATATTTGCTGCCATTGGTGGTGCTTATCCTCTGGCCATCTTTGGTCCAGTACAGGTCAGTTAGAGAATTGAGTGGTGTCACTTGGCATGTCAAGGTCACTTGTTGGTTTTCATTAGCATTGACAGTAACATTGGGTGTGCTTATTACCGGAAGGTCTGCAAATGTAACAATAATTTTTTTTAAACTTCCAATGGATTTAAAAGAACCAAATTTATTCAAGACTCTCTAATGAGTCGAACAATGATCACATAAATTTTTTGGGTCTAATTTTTTCATTTATTAGAACTGACACAGTTTTAGACACACTTTTTTTCAATCAAAAGAAAATGCCAGTTGTTATACATTTTAAAGACATACTTGTTACGGTCACTGTTACAGGGTTGCTGTTTGTTGTTCCCAAAGAGTTAATTGCAACACACACATATGAACCAGCATCAGAAGAGGCAGCGTTGGAGATCCTCAGGGTTGTATCTACAATTGTGCCCCCTGAATATTTGCTAGGGTTGGAACTTGAGTTGATTGTTGCCCCTGACTTTGTCCAAGAAAAACTGGTTATGTTAGGGTTGGCATTGACGTTACAGGTAAGGATTATGGTGTCACCTGGACTGCTGGTGACAGTTGCATTGGTTACAGTAAGTCGGGGAGCATCTGAAACATGTGACATAAATGTCTGTTGTTATGTAGTCATTTAATCCATTTTAATAATAATTTTTAAAAATTTCTGTGATGGTCAAGTAATTATTAATAATTTTATTCAAAATAAATTGAATTTGTTGGAAATGAAAATTTTACTCCACATTTCAGAATTCTTCTTTGATATCTATATCTATATTTCACCAGAAACTAGAGCAGGCAAGATGCCAGAGCAAACAAGCAAGACGCAGCCTTTATATAGAATAAGCAAGAGCAAGGAAGACAATGGCAGGAAAGAGCAGTGAAGGAGGGGGGATTAACTCAACCACAGTGTGCATGTCTCGAGGCCATCGATGGGCAGGAAAACGAAGGGAGGTTTTAAATGAATCTTGCTTGCTCTCATTGACATATTCTTTTCTGCGGCATATGCTATGTATCAGGTGAGCTTGTTTTACATTATTGTTGCAAATTTAATTTTAATAAATTCCAAATTTCTACCTATGCATAACCATTTTGAAATATAAAGTATTTTATATTTTCATTATCTTTTCTACTAAAAGCCCAACGCATTCCCTAGTCCTAATTTAAAGAAAAGCCTACTTACATTGGATATTCAGTGTTATATTTCCACTTGGTGTAGTTCCAAACTGATTAGTTGCCACACAAACATAAGCTCCGCCATCTGATGGGACCAATGATAAGATGGTCAAGCTTGGCACTGTGATGGTACCTCCTGAATATTTGCTGCCATTGGTGGTGCTTATCCTCTGGCCATCTTTGGTCCAGTACAGGTCAGTTAGAGAATTGAGTGGTGTCACTTGGCATGTCAAGGTCACTTGTTGGTTTTCATTAGCATTGACAGTAACATTGGGTGTGCTAATTACCGGAAGGTCTGCAAATGTAACAATAATTTTTTTTTAAACTTCCAATGGATTTAAAAGAACCAAATTTATTCAAGACTCTCTAAAGGGTCCAACAATGATCACATAAATTTTTTGGGTCTAATTTTTCATTTATTAGAACTGACACAGTTTTAGACACACTTTTTTCAATCAAAAGAAAATGCCAGTTGTTATATATTTTAAAGACATACTTGTTACGGTCACTGTTACAGGGTTGCTGTTTGTTGTGCCCAAAGAATTACTTGCAACACACACATATGAACCAGCATCAGAAGAGGCAGCATTGGAGATCCTCAGGGTTGTATCTACAATTGTGCCCCCTGAATATTTGCTAGGGTTGGAACTTGAGCTGATTATTGCCCCTGACTTTGTCCAAGAAAAACTGGTTATGTTAGGGTTGGCATTGACGTTGCAAGTAAGGATTATGGTGTCACCTGGACTGCTGGTGACAGTTGCATTTGTTACAGTAAGTCGGGGAGCATCTGAAACATGTGACATAAATGTCTGTTGTTATGTAGTCATTTAATCCATTTTAATAATAATTTTTAAAAATTTCTGTGATGGTCAAGTAATTATTAATAATTTTATTCAAAATAAATTGAATTTGTTGGAAATGAAAATTTTACTCCACATTTTAGAATTCTTCTTTGATATCTATATCTATATTTCACCA